>CM031233.1:151908438-152508438 GCA_018340775.1 Taxus wallichiana var. yunnanensis
GTAACTATGCAGAAGGCGTTTTTACAATGGGAAAGAGCCCTAGGGTCTTTGACATGCGTCAGTACATCAGCAATCCACATTACGTCGTACATCGTCTCGCAATACGAGCCTTGTCTCGCAGACTTGGGCCTCACTAAGCTGATCAACTCTACAAATCTTCGCATGTTCATACGGTTGCATCGCTCCAGGTTAGTCGGTTTCTGGAGTTGTCTTCCTTTTAAGCATCCCTCAACTTTCGATACTAAATGCATCATTCTCATCGATTCTGGCAAGCCAAAAGTTTTTACAAATAGATCGGACGTGCTTGGAAAAGCGGGTATCTTCTCTACGGATTGCCTGGAAGTGGAAAGACGAGCCTCATCAGCCCCCATTGCTAACTATATGAAATAAGATGTTTATGACTTGGAGCTCTCGCAAGTTAATGATAATGTGGACCTCGTCATCTTGTCGCCCAAACTAAAGAAAAATCAATTATTATTATTGAGGACATTGATTGCTCGCTGGATCTGAACAACAATAGAATTAGTCTCTCGGGTTTGCTTATTTTACTGATTGGATCGTGGTCATGTCATGCGGAGATGAACGCATATTTATCTTTACCAAAAACCACATGGAACATCTCGGACCCCTGCTCTCCTCGGATGTGGGAGAATGGACGTTCATATTAATCTCCCCTTCTGTAATTTCCCTGTATTTAAAAACTTGGTGGTTCATTTCCCTTATCGATAGTTCATCATCTACTTTTCGTCCCCACATGGATTGCCAACCTGGTAAAATTGATAGTGCCATAGTCATCACTGTGAAGTCTCTGATTTAATGCAACCGCTGCTTGCTTCTCATGCAAAATCTGTGGTCGGTTCAGAAACCCAAATTTATGTGTTATCAAGGATTACTTGTTTCTCTCACAAATGGACGTGTGTGTATAATGACGTACACATGGTATCTATTTCTTGCGCTCTCTCACGGCTTGAGGCACGTAGGAGTATGTGGTAGAAAGTTTTCTGCAACCACCCGCAAATAAAAGTGCAACAAATTCTTTCCAAAAGCCAAAGCAACCTAACGATGTGGAATAAAATAAAGATTAAGTATATTAAATATGGAAGAAAGATATATTATATTTTGAATATTAAATGACATCGAACCCCTCATTTATAGGCTAACTTTTATTCATGAAAATGGTTATGTTATGTTCATAATAATATTTACTAGCAATCGCATGTGTACAATGTAATGTGAACGCCGAATGGTATTAGGTTTTTGATTTTGACCATTGAGATTTCTCCATTTACCGGTCTAAAGTATTCCTCCTAGAATTAATTGTATTAGACCCCTGGTCCAGGTGTTCCAAATGTGGATTGTATAACCTAAGCCTCGTCAACTCAAAATTTTGAAAAATCATTCACTGAAATTATTGAATAGTTAATTGTCACGTGGTTGCTTAACTTATTAAGCAACTATCATTTTTTGAGCAATTAATCCTTCTTAATATTTCACAACAAAGTCACATGGCTGCAATTGTTGGGTATAGAGGATGGCTGAAGTCATCTGAAATGCATATAAGAGAGTAAACCTCATCACCATTCAATGTGTAGAAAACTCTCCTCTTTGCAGAATCAAAACCACATCCAATGACAGTGTTTATGGCATTCCAAACTCGCTTTGTAGAAGTTGGTTTATGATTTTTTTCTTCATCGTCCAGGTGAACCATCCCTGCATCGACAACAACATTTAATTCAGATCCAGATTCTAGCTTATCAGTGATTACAATCTAAAATACATGGGGTGTCCTGACAAACATTGTTTCATAAATTCTCAAGGATTGTGGCTTATGTTAATTCCACCACATTTCAGTCCACTTTCTTAGTATTCATATGCACAAGATGAAGTTCCTCTCCCTCAACTTGCAATTGTGATTTTAGACCACTCATTTAGCCCATAATACATTTGGTTGTTCTTGAATTTAAGAGCAAGGGAGCCATTGGCTTATCTCTGCATCCTATTTATAATCTAATATATTGGTGGCTCTTTTGTGGCAGGGAAATAACTGCAGTTTAAGGTTCCTAACAAAAACTAATTAATATAGAGTAGGGGTTGAAATCACCAGCTCAAAATCAAATGCTATGAACTAGAAGCCCAAATAACTTCTTCGCTTTGATCAAATTACGATACAAATAAAATAAAAAAATCTAATATAAAATATGCATATATGAAACTGGAAGGATGGTCTGAAAGAAAAAGAGCCAACCATTTAAGAAGACAAATCTTGTTGAGTGAAATCCAATAGACCCTGGCTCACAATCTGTTAAACGATGAAGAGTAGTCCCACCAACTGCAAGCCCCATAGATATAACCTTAGGAATGCTTGCAGGATCCATGCCATTGAACTGAAAATGGTTGTCTGCATATCCAATGTCCACGCCCTTGGAATTGTTGTCAGAACTTTTTTTGGCTGCAACACCCACTTTGTATTTTCTGCTAGAATTTGTGGGTGTCACCTTAGAGCTTATATGCTATAAATGTGAAGGGTTGTGATATGAGTTTAACCTCCTCATACTCTCCAAATCTCTTGGAGAGACCTAAACTGGCAATATGTTCTACATTCTCTGCCAAAATTATTTCTAATTTTTATTTCTTAGGGCATCCAATAAAGCAAACCCCTGGTAATAAAATAAATCCTCGTATATCAAAACCCCTGGTAATAAAATAAATCCTATGATATCAAAACCCTTGCATCACAGAAATCATAGATCATAGAGAAATGTTGCTGAAAAGAGTGTTATAATGTCCTTGTAAACCCTAATCTAGTGTTATAAAATAAAAATTAAGACGTATAACATTGCCAAAATTCTTATTTTTCAGAGGCAATAGATACAACTCAACATTCGACACAGTTTTAATCCATCCGTGAAACCTAAATTCACGGTTCTACCGAATGATGGAGATCTCCACTCAATAAAAAGAAAATAATAGTGATTATGAATCGTTTTAAAAACATTGATGCAAATTGGAGCGCCTCACCAACCCCAATCACATCTAAATCAACTACAGTTCTGGCTAATTACTGCAAATCCCGGAACAAAATTCACTATTTTTCAGATGCATAGACACAATTTTCAGCTGACAAAATGGTCGTAAAGGTAATGTGGTTTGGTTTTGTGCCTACCTGTTGCATTTGCTTGAAGAGCAAAACAACTTCCCTTCCATGCCCATTTATTCCATATCCAACAATCATTGTTGTCCAGGCAACTACATCTCTATGAGGCATGGTATCAAACACCTGGCGTGCAATCTCTATGTTTCCACATTTTGCATACATGTCTACAACTGCACTCCACACATATAAATTACACTCGGTTTTACTTTTGATTAAGTATGCATGGATTTCCATACCCTGTTGAAGAGCGGTTGAGTGAGCACATCATTGAAGAATACTTGAAATAGTCATTGCATTAGGTTTCAAACCCTCCACTTTCTGCATATCATAGAACATCTTCAAGGCCTAATGAACATCACCTTTCTGCACGTACCCTGCAACCAGAGAAATTTTTAGGAGATGGAATAGTTGGTAGCTATTTCTGTATCAACAAAATAAGGAATGCATGTATTATAGGCTAATATCTGAGAAAAGAGGTAGATTTAATAAAGAGAAAACACAAAATTTATTGTTTTCCTTTAAAAAAATGGTTGGACTATGGATCCTCGTAAGTTTTACAATTAGCAATCAAAGGTTACAAAGTTCAAAATGATATTAGTTTTTATCTACAGATTCTTCGGTTGCACTAAGTGGATCCTTGTATGTTTTGCACTTCGCAATGAAAGGTTACAAAGTCCGAGGAACGATGCAGTACACTACTTTGTCAACAGACCATGAAAGAATAAAAGCAAATCTAGTCATCATCAACAGTCGTCTCCACCTGCTTCTAGAAAGGGAGCAAGTGAAAATATCTGATGATCTGATGCCAGCATAAACTTTCTTTTCTGATGATGGCATGAGCCGAGGGAGAGGTCCAACCCCAACAGGGTCGATAACTTAGCTTTGGGAAAGTCCTTTATCAGTCCATGTTTGTGATGATGATGCAACATTTCTCATCTGCACAATTGTAAACATATTTCATATTGCAGGCAACTAATCCCATGATATCTTAAAATGTTGCACTGTAGATACTCCGATTACTTAACAAGTTAATGTTTTACTTAAATTTTGATAAAATGCATTCATTTTAAATTGTGAAAAAACTTCCCAAAAAAATACCCTTCCTGTAAGCATGGCACTCCAGGAGACTGCATCCTTCTGAGGCATTCCATCAAACACTTGACGTGCAATGTCCACCCTGTTGCATTTCCCATAGACACCCACAAGTGCATTGCCTAAAAACACATTCCCCTCAAACCCGCTTCGAACAACATACCCATGCAACTCCATGCACTTCCCCAGCTCAGAACACTCTCCAGAACACTCGCAACCGTTACCAAATTCGGCCTCAAACAGCTCCTCTGCATGTCCCTAAAAATCCCCAGCGCCTCCTCCAAAATCCATTCTGCACAAACCCCGCAATCATGGAGCTCCACAACACAACATCTCGTTGAGACATTTTTTCAAACACATCACTTGCATCCTCCAAACTGCAACACTTGGAGTACATATCAACAAGTGCACTGCACACAAAAGAATACGATTCATACCCACTCCGAATTATGTGGACATGAATTTGTCTTCCCAGTTGCAGTGCATTCGAGGCTCTGCATGCCTTGAGAACGTTGTAAAATGTATAATTATCGGGTTGAACAGTTATAGGTGTATAATTTTTGCTACATTGGACGGACAACATCGTGTGTAGTTCAGACCAAGATAAACTTAATTGCTCAATTTCCTCGTCAAATTGTTCAATTGTCCACTCCTTCAGATGCCCTCTGGTTCCATGATTTTCCAACCTCTGCCTTTTTAGGAGCGGCATGAAAATAGTCCTCCATTGGTGCAGCTGCTTCTCTAACATTATCCTCAACATCTGGAACAGATTCCCCAAGCTTGGATGATGCGGGTTTCTCTTCCCCAACTTGGTCTTACTTTCTCTGCCCTTTACCAAGGCCTAGGTTGGATTCAGTAGCTTCAGCCATTGCCTCTCCTGCCTACAATTTTAACTTCTATCTTCACCACAATTGTTCTAAAAGGCTTACATGGCAAAATATCAAATTGCTACCTATAAGAAGTTTCCAGAGACTATTAAACCCGCTTCAGATATAGATCTAGATCAATCAATTTGAATACAGTAAAATAAGGAGATAATTTGGGGTTATATATTTATTTCCGTGTGCAGGGCTGATTTCACAAATAATGGGGATGGCTATTGCAAAGCTCCGACTTCTGCACTCGCTGCAATCATCCAAAACACAGAATATATGGCGATTACTGTAACAGAACAAGATCCTCGAAGAACCCTGAAAACCTAGGTTTTAAATCCTGCGATCCCAGCAATGTGAATTTGTTATTTCTTATCTCGGGAACTGCCGCGGATTTGGGAATTTTAGGGCTAAGAACACAAAAATGTCTATACGCCCGTCAAAACCGTCACAACGGCCATCAAATTTAATCACTTCAATAAAACTTTAAAATGGCCATCAAATTTGACACAGTCCCATGAATTTCCGCAAAGCCCTTTCCTATAGGGGTAACGCCTTCGGCGTACTTAAAAAATTTGTCTTGCGCTTATTGAATGGATGATCTTGATTCAATATGACTTCTTAACTATTTTGTGACATTGTGATATGTGAAGAGAGCGAGTATATTTGTTAAAGCTATTGTATATGTGATATGATATGTGATATGTGAAGAGAATGAGTATATTTGTTAGTTTCAATATATTTGGTAGCTTAAGATATCCTCCAACATTGTGATATTGAAAAATGGACAAATGTGTTTGGTTTGGTAGTTTAAGGTATTATTATCATGTGTCATTGTGATTTTTGAAAGGGACGAGTATATTTGTTAGCTCAAATGTATTTAGTAATTTAAAGTATTATATTCTTGTGATGTGATCTCTAAAAGGGATGAGTATATTTGTTAGCTCGAATATGTTTGGTAAGAGTGGTATTAAAATTCAATTGACTTTTCTCGATTGTCCACGTATCTCACTCAAAAAATCACCAAAAATGCACAAAATCATGGCTGCCCATGTGTTTCATTCATGAATTCACCAAAAATCCCAAAACCCTGCAACTTTATCTTGTTTTCCGCGTAGTGACAAATCTGACTATTAATAGTGTACAACAATAGATGGAAAGCAACATTTATCATATAGCCCAATAATTAAACGAAAGACTCAACACGTCGAAAGCCATTTGTATTACAAGTTGATTTTGAGTTCCAAACAAGGGCTGAATTTCCCTAAAATTTTCGCTACAGAGAAATGTTTTTCGGCATCTCCAAAAAACGTGTTCCAAAATTAACTGCACCAACACTGTCTCCATGTGGGTATTGCGTTGAAGTTTGCACGTATCCTCCATAACACCTTGCCCACTTTCTCCAATTTCCTTTTCTGTAACAATATCCTCCCAAACAATCTCTTGACTAGGTTTTTGAGAAAACCCTAGCTCTGCTTGACACTCCATATCAAAATGAAGATTGTCGAACAGAGCCCAAGAAGCTTATATTTCGTTGGTTCCTTCACCATTGGAAGAGATTTGCACTTGGGGGGTTGTCCTCTTGTAGTGATGGCTACTACCAATGTCTTGTTTAAGGGCATAATCATAAATGGCCATGAAATCGACAACATAATGCACCCTCTATGCAAATATTTAGCAGTTTTTAACATACGTTGACTTCAATATTTAACCAAGAAATACAAGTTTACCTTTGAAATATTCATTTACAACACCTTGATTTCTAATATATCTCAAACTATATTGTCACGATGCCCTACACACCGTATCTCCTTTCTCTTTCCACTAATTAACAAAGAAATACAATATTACATATGTGCCTCATCATACGAAAGATGGCTTTCATAAAATGGTTCCACCCAATACTATCCTCTTTCGATTACTTCTCCTCCCTCTAACCCCTTCATCTACACTCCTTTTCCTTTTATGTATTGCTCCATCAAAATCAACCTCATCTTAGTCTGCCCCTTCGGTGTTAACATCGCACACTTCACGTGTGATTGCTAGTATAATATAAGATTTCTTTTCATAAAAACAAGTTCGAAAAGATGGGATACATGTACAAAATTAAATAAGCATAGATTTTTAAATGGAGTTGAAAATATCCAAGATCTGTATAAATACTCTTTAGTTTGTCATCATATTAATCGAGATTTATGCAGTGATATCTTCAAAAATAGAGCATTTTAAATCAAATTTTTAAACTTAGATGTCTTTTGTGTGTATATTTTCCATAGTTCCAATGTCCAAGACGGGGTTTTGTTGATCTTGTGCTTGAGCTTGATAAATTTATGAAAAAGAGGCGCTTAGATTTGCATAGAATTGAGTTTAATAAATTTAGAAAAGATGATGCTAGAGTATATCATAGTATAATCTGTGTTGTAATTTATACCAAACAATCTGTCTCAACTATTTAAAGTATAAAACTTTCCAACATGTCTTTTTACTCTGTCTCAACCATATTATTTAGATATGGATCACATTGGAATTACTGATTCAATACCGTATGTAGTTAGGATGTCGTAGTCGTGATTTCGTATGTAATAATTGTTCGTAGCTAGATGTTAAGTATTTGATGCCACGAGAAAAATTTAATATATTTTTGTGGTATGTCATTGGTTTTATATTTCTACCTTCATGGAGTATCATAATTGCAACTCAAATAATATGTAGACATCCTCACAAAGTAGTGAGTCTATTTCACAAAATATGACCATCTTGTGTCCAACCTAAAAAGTTCACTTTTGCATACTTGTAGTCCAATCAAATATATGCACTTGGAAACAAGGTATGGACATCTACCAAATAATAATGGATAAGAGACAATTAACAAATGTCATAGTTGCAATTATCCTAGTACACATGTATGCAAAATATGGAAGTATGTAGTTGTAAGAATGTGAATTGTTTGACAAAGTACCTAAAAAAATGTTGTCTCAAGGACTACAACAATTTCAGGATATCCACAAATGGGTTTGTTGAAAAATCCATGTAAATTCAACCGACAAGATGATAAATCCAAAATACACAACATTTCTCATTGTCCTCGTAACCTATGTTGATATGGAAAAATTAGAATCTAGGGTTGTACCATCTCACTCATATAGTACAACCGAATTAAATTAAATACACACGAATTAAAGGAGGCTAATAATAATGGAAATAAGATCATTCTCTTGTCCCAATATTTAATATAGATGGAGGGGTATCAAATGAAAATCATATCAAAGACTAAAGAATGGGAAATGAAGATTTCTCTAAAGACTTCTAATCATTAACAACTACTCAAATAATCGAATTTGATAACGTTATATATTTAATAGAACTACTCATTAACAACTACTCAAATAATGACATGATGCATTTTTAAGCTTACATTGAATGCGGTTGATTCAAGAAAGTTCGAGTGTAATATAATGGCATGAACTCAAGTACAATAATTGTTATGTTAGTTGAAGCACTTGTGTCGGTCATTGTGTTTTCTTGTGTAGGGATTTATGTGCATAAAATAAATGCTCGAGAGAAGAATTGAAATACACAAATCCTTTCTGTACAAGCATGCCAAACAATCTTTATCTCATTTAACCTTATTTCAGATTTTTTTAAAGTGTAGTGTTAATTACAACTATGAAGTGAAATTTGATTGATGTACATGGGAGCTATTTTAGCTAGCTACGAATCCATAGAACAAGATGCTAGTGTTCCAAATCTTAAAGGTGTAAAACAAATCTTTCAAGGAGCTAAAAAAATGTACAAATAGATTTTTTAAATGAATGAAATCGGTTTAGGAGCATATAGAAAGGTACACTAAAAGGAACCTAGTCCCAATTACATTCTACTTTCATTAATATTTCATATCTAAAATTTATCTCCCTTAGATTTTGAGCTCTTGGAGAAATCTTAATCCCGTAAATAATACCTTAAAATTGCTCTTCTTGTTCATGTGTGTATTTGAAGTTGTGGTGATGGTTTGCTAGATATATCATGTGTGATTGAGAAGCATTGGCTTCTTTGATATAGTATCGAGTAGTAGTTCTACCAACCATTATTCAACATCCGGAATGCATTAAATATATAGATTAATGTGAATTGCATTGCATTGAATAATTTCATTTGAAGGATAAAATATTATGCATTTTCTAAGAAATTTGTTTTGGGTTGAAGATTTGTGATTCATATCTCGTTAAGACATCATTCGGGCAAAGGTTGCTTTTGGGGTTGAGATATCATGTGTATCGAGTAGATTACTAGCTAGAGCTATTATTCAACATCTTGAATGCATTAAATTTATAGATTAATGTGAATTGTATTGCATTAACAATTTTCATTTCAAGGAAAACATTATGCATTTTTCTTCGAAATTTGTTTTGGGTTGAATATTTTTGATTCAGATATGTTAAGCCATCACTTAGGCAGATGTTGCTTTTGAGAATGTAGCAGACAACAGTTGATATTTCACATCTCGAGCTCCAGTTAAGGGATTTGATATTGTTTGTGGTTGGCTCATGCTTTTCTTTCCTGTGTGCATGTCTTGCCCACGTTGGAGTTTTCTCAGCTCAGTTCTCTCTCCTGCTCGTCTTCTCTAAATGACGGCAGTAGTGTTTGACTGTTTGGAACTATTCAACTTGGTCACATAGTGTTGGATCGAGCTCGGAGGCCCTTCGACTTGTTTGGACCTACTTATTGAGCTCTACAAATTCCTCCGGCTTATTCAAAAGCTTTCCAAGGCCCATTCAACAAAACAAATATTTTTGGCTAAAAAAGATTGAATATTTTAAAATGCCAAGGCAACAAATCAAATCTTTTGGAGGAAAAATGATTCAGTCTCAAACTTATGTTAATGTAGCAGGACAACTTGAGTAGTGTAGGGCAAGGCCTTTTTGTCAAGCACGCTCTTTGGAAGATGATGCAGAGCATCCACTAGGATTGCATAATCAACATCACCAAAAAAAAAGGGAATCAGTTAATTGTTTTTGTTTTGTCTTGTAGTAACAATTGTTAAGTTTGAGAGTCTTCAAGTGAAAGAGAATAGACAATTTTCTTTTTCTTTTTGGAAAAAATGTTGTATTGGTACACTGCCCCCCTTTTGTAATGACTGTTATTTATAGCAGGCCAAAGAATTAATAAAGCGGTGTTTTGGGGTGCACCAATTTCATTCGTAGCTATTTTTGTGTGCACCAATTTTGGTATCAGAGCAAGTCCTTCCTTGCTGGAGAAGTGTGAAGAGCCCTTGTAGAGAAGTTTGAGTGTAAGCAGTGTGGAAGAGAAATTCTGCAAGTGTAGAGGCAAGTTGTGAAACAGAAACTTGCAACTGTGTAACAAATGGACTTTAGATGGGATCGTTGGTAGAAGGGTTGCAAGAGCAGGAGCACCTAGAGTCATTGATTTAGCACAAATGATGAGAGGGATTCAAGAAAGGATGGTTGCAATGGAAATAGCACAGAGAAGAGGGATCCAAATGGAAGATGTGAGTGATGATGAAGAGGAAGAAGAACAAGGAGCTGAAGGACGTGGAGATGAAATGGGGGATGGAGTTGAAAACTGACTTCTCAGAGCCATCACTAGAATTGGGAGAAAACCAAAAGCTGGAACCACCATATTTTAATGGAAGTTTGAATGTTGAGGAGCTTATCGATTAGATTTGCGAGATGGAGAAGTATTTTGATTATGAAGTAGTGGATGAACCAAAGAAAGTGAAATTTTCTTGTACAAGATTAAAAATGCATGCATCACTCATGGTGGGACAATGTGCAAGTTGAGAGGAAAAGGAAAGGAAAGGAAAGGAGAAAATCAAATCTTGGGACATAATGGTCACCAAGTTGAAGGCCAAATTTTTACCTTCTGATTATTACACGAGTTTGTTTAGAAGGTTACAAAATTTGAGACAGAAGGAAATGAGCGTAAAAGAGTATACAGAGGAGTTTTACAAACTCACTATAAGATTCAGACATGTAGAGGATGATCCAGAGAAAGTTGCAAGGTATCTGAATGGACTACGCTTCAACATTCAAGATGAAATTAGCTTGTTGAACCTTAGAACGGTGGAACAAACCTATCAAAGTGCATTAAAGGTAGAAGAGAAGTTGTCACGAAGGAAAAATGTGAACTCTAGAGGTAGAGGAAGGTTTTTGAGAGGAAGAGGACAAAGCTTTAATGACAGAGGACAACAAACTCAATATGGGGATGCAAGTAGCTCTCAAACTCGGAGTTACAATGCACGAGGAAGAGGAGGTTACACACCTAGAGGAAGAGGATTCTATGGAAGAGGAAGAGGGTTCATGGGAAAATGCTACAAGTGCAATAAGTATGCTGGTCACAAGTCATTTGAGTGCCCGAGAAAATGCTCAAAACAATAATGGGGAGGACTAAAGGTATAACCTATATAACCCAAGGAGATGAGGAAAGTGTTAGGTCACCCATACACATTGAAGAACCAGAGAAAGGGAAGTCCTTATGATGAAGAGAGTACTCTTAAAACCCGCTAAAGAAACAAGTGAACCACAACAATGGAAAAACCTCTTCAGGACCATCTGTAAATCCGGAGGTAAGTGTTGTAAGTTAATTGTTGATAATGGTAGGGCAGACAACCTGGTGTCTAGAGAAATGGTAGAGAAGTTAGGACTAAAAAGGTCAGCTCACCCAACTCCTTATAAGGTCTCGTGGTTGCTTAAGGGTCACCAAGTGTTTGTGAATGAGTAGTGTTTAGTAAAATTTCAAATTGGCACATATAAAGATGAAGTTGTATGTGATATGCCTATGGATGTGTGTCACGTGTTCTTGGGTAGACTATGATAGTATGACGGGAGAGCTTTACACGATGTCGGGGAAAATACTTATACTATTGTAAAGGATGGAAAGAGATTCACTTTGAGTCCACTAAAAGATAAAGGAGAAGAGGCAGAAAGCAGTCCAAGAGTTATGTTGGTGTCTAGAAAAGAGTTCTTGATGGAAACCAAGAAAGAAGAGGCTTGTTTTGTGTTGATTTCAAAGCCCATACAAGTTGAGACAAACACCAAGGTAACTGATTTACCTACTGAAATTCAGATTTTGTTAGAAGAGTATGATGATATTGTATCCACAGAGTTACCCAAAGGATTACCACCGGTTAGGAGCATTAGTCACCACATGGACCTAATGCCAGGAGCTAGTTTACCAAATAAGGCAACTTATAGATTAACACCTCAAGAGAATGAGGAGATCAAAAGGCAAGTGCAAGAGCTGTTACAAAAGGGATTAATCTGTGAAAGCTTGAACCCATGTGCAGTACCAGTCATGTTAGCACTAAAAAGGGTGGCGAATGGAGAATGTGCACGGATTCGAGGGCCATCAACAAGATCACAATAAAATATAGATTTCCATTGCCAAGGATGGATGATTTAATGGACTGTCTAAGTGGAGCCAAATACTTCAGCAAGATAGATTTAAAGAGTGGGTATCACCAAATCCGGATAAGAGAAGGTGATGAGTGGAAAACAATGTTTAAAACCAATGATGGGTTGTATGAATGGTTGGTTATGCCATTTGGTTTATCTAATGCCCCAAGTACATTTATGAGGCTCATGAATGAGGTACTAAGGCCATTCACGAGTAAGTTTGTGATTGTATATTTGGATGATATCTTAATTTTCAGTCATTCCAAAGAAGAACACTTAACTCATCTAAAGTTAGTGTTGAGTAAGTTGAAAGAGGCAAACTTGTTGATCAATTTGAAGAAATGCAACTTTATGCAAAAGGAGCTCATTTATTTGGGATTTATAATCTCACAAGATGGGTTAAAGATGGATCCAGAGAAGGTGAAAGCAATAGTGGAATGGCCTTCACCAAGAACCATGTTTGAAGCTAGGAGTTTTCATGGTCTAGCAAGCTTTTATAGGAAATTCATAAGGAATTTCAGTGATATTTGTGCACCTATCATAGAAACCATGAGAGGGGATAGAAAGAAGTTTCAATGGACCCTTGAAGCTGAGGATAAATTCCAGTTGCTAAATATGAAAGTCACAAAACACCTAGTTCTAGCACTACCTCATTTTCACAAAGTGTTTCAGGTTGATTCTGATGTTGCAAGTGGAACAACCGTAGGCGCGGTGATCAGTCAAGGTGGTAGGCTAGTTGCTTATTTTAGTGAAAATTTGAATGAAGCTAAAAGAAGGTATTCTATTTAAGATCAAGAGTTTTATGCTATAATACAAGCTCTTAAGAAATGGAGGCATTATCTATTGCCCAAGGAATTTGTTTTATTCACCGATCATCTGACACTTCAGTATATAAACAGTCAAGCTAAGTTGAACCAAAGACATACTAAATGGGTGGAGTTTCTCCAGAGCTACACTTTTGTTTGAAACATAGTAGAAGAATCCTTGTGTTAAACGAACTGCAAGTAGAGGTCATTGGATTTGAAGCAATGAAGGAATTATACGAAGAAGATACAAACTTTAGAGAAGCTTGGGCAGCGTGTAAGAACCCAACAAGTGGTGAGAGAACTCCATGGTTAGAGTACATGATACAAGAGGGACTATTGTTCAAAGGTAAAAGATTGTGCATACCCCAAGGTTCCATGAGGGAAAACCTATTGAGAGAAAAACATAGTGGCGGTTTAGTTGGTCACTTTGGGTATGATAAAACATTGGCTCAATTGAGTACACAGTACTATTGGCCAAAGATGAGTACACATGTGAAGAAATTTGTGGCGAAGTGCAGAATATGTCAGCATGCCAAAGGGAAAAGCCAAAACACAGGACTATATCAGCCATTGCCAATTGCAAGTAGACCATGGGATGCAGTAAGTATGGACTTTGTCCTAGGATTACCACGCACTCAGAGAGGTAATGATTCTGTTTTTGTAGTTGTTGAAGATTTTCAAAAATGGCTCATTTTATAGCATGCAAAAAGTGTAATGATGCCACAAATATTGCAAACCTTTATTTTCATGAAGTTGTGAGGTTGCATGGGCTGCCAATGAGCATTGTATCGGATAGAGACACAAAATTTGTAGGCCACTTTTGGAGGACGTTGTGGAAGAAGTTGGGCACAAGACTGAATTTTATCTCAGCTTATCATCCTCAAACAGATGGACAACCCGAGGTTATGAATAAATCTCTTGGAAACTTGTTAAGGTGCATCAGCAGTGACAAGCCCAAACAGTGGGATTTAGCCTTGTCACAAGCTGAATTTGCCTACAATGACTCGGTAAATAGGAGTACATGGATGAGCCCCTTTCAGATTGTGTATGGAAACAACCCAAGAGTAATTTGCGAGTTGAGAGCAAAACTAAGATGAATAAGTGAAGCACATAAGGTAAATAATATGCATAATCCATGCAAGATATACACATGAGAATTCAGAAAAATATTGGAAGAGAGATGAAAGAAGTATAAACAATTTTTTAATAAAAAATAGAGAGAGCTGAATTTTGAGGTTGGAGACTTGATACTCGCTCATTTGAGGAAAGAAAGGTTTCCCAAAGGTGAGTATAGTAAACTGAAGATGAAAAAGATTGGACCTTGTAAGGTCTTACGCAAATTTTCACCAAACGCCTATGAAATTGAGTTACCAGACGGGATAGGCATTTCACCAATTTTCAATGTTTCTGATCTGTATAAGTATATTGAAGGTTCTACAAGTGAGGAGACTCAAGAGGAGGATGTACCAAAATTGACTGGAAAGCACAAATGCCTGAGGGAGTAAAAGAGGAAATGGAAGCAATCATCGACATCAGAATCAACAAGAGCACCAGGCACAAAAACTATTATGAGTATTTGATAAAATGGAAAGGAAGAACGACAGAAGATGCAACTTGGATGTCTCGAATCCGAAGTTGTGAAGCACGTGAAAACCATTGAAGATCTCACAGCGGGCACATGAGCTGGAGCTCATGTTTTGTTACTGGGTGTCTGATGCAGGAGCATCCACGGGGTTCACATAATCAACATCACCAAAAAAAGGGAATTAGTTAATTGTTTTTGTTTTTATTTATCTTGTTGTATCATTTATCATCTGTGAGAATTTTCGGTGTTTGTTATATTAAAAATAAACTTTTGCATGTTTTTTTAGAGGCGAGTTGGTGCCGTCGGAGATATGAAAATTTGTTTTATTTATTTTTTATTTTTGGATTATCTTCCAATGAAGAGGAGATAGACAAAGAACATGCGAGATACGGTGGTGGAACTGTTAATGAAAGAGAATAGACAATTTTGTTTTCTTTTCGGAAAAAATGTTGTATTGTTCCACTTCCCCCTTTTGTGAGCTTGTTATTTATATCAAGCCGTAGAGAATTAATAAAGTGGTGTTTTGGGGTGCAACAAGTTCATTGTATAGCTGTGTTTTTAGTACACCGAGAAGATTTTCTCCTCCACTTGGCCCCGTTCTCGGGAATAGGGAAACTACCATGAGACCTCCATATGGCTGAGTGGAGGATAACAACTTTCACTTAGAGTATTCCCTAAATAATCTAACCTTAAATGGCGGGATCGATATCGCTACATATGATTTCTAGATGGTTTATGTTGTTGGGTATCTTTCATGGGGAGGAGCATCAGAGACCAAGTCCCACTAGTGTTCGTACTATCAAACTTGAAAGCTGGAGTCAAAGGGTGATTCCATAATATTGCGCTTGCCCCTCGCCATCCTGAACAAGGAACTCTTCCAGTTCAAATTAACTAGGAAAATTTAGCTAAGTTTAATGTTGGGTGGTCAAAAGGATGTGGATTTAATTAGACCAAAGGCATGTCAAGCTTTACTAGCTTAGAAATCCCTTTTTTAATTTTTTTCGATCTCGTAAAATTATTAAACCAATATCCTTCAACTCCATCTACAAGCGGAAGAACGACACATTGGTCGTTGAAAAGATCTTAGATCTACGGGGCCATGGGTTCGGGCTTGAAGAATCTTTGGTCTTTTGAGAGCTCATCAAGCTCGTCTCCTATCTTGCTAAGCTCTCCCTCGATCTTTTTGCTAACTTGCCTTAGATCAGCCAACCGAGCTCATTTATTGAACTCACCAAGATCTCTTTCCTAAGTAGCTTTCCAAGCTATAAAAAATCGTAGAGAGGTCATTTTTGAAAGGTGAAATTGTTTTTAAGAGTAATTTTAAAAGGTTGAGTTTGTTTTTGAAATTTTGAAAGATGTTTGGAGATTTTAGAAGCGAAAATTGTTTTTTTAATGAGAGTATATATTTTTGTATGGGATTTATAATATTATACAAGGGAATTTTAAGGAGCTAAATTATTATAAGGGGAGGAGGGGAGCCGAGGGAGAATTTGTTTGTAAAAGGATGTGATTTTTCTCATTAAAAAGTGATTTTTAATCATTTCAAAGGTTGTTTAAAAGGGATATTTGTGTTTGGTGTCCTGGAATGCTTCCCCTCTAGTCTATCCTATATTATTATAGCGAGTGTTCTGGGCAGTTCCCCCAAACTCTTGCTGGGATTTCACCCTTAGGCCCCCTCTCCCGACCCGTTGTTCAAAATATTTTTGGGTAACCCTCTCTATTTGGTGGAACTTATTCCATGTGTTGAAGACTAGAGGTTGAGGTTCAATCTGGTAGGTGGTTTGACCCCCTCATAGGTAAACAATTATCTGCTTCCTTCTATTTTCCCTTCTATGATGGATTATTTTCCTAACATATTTACTTTGCAATCTGAAAATGAGATGTTCTTCAAATTCTATGTCAGTCAAGAGGACATGGTAAAATTTATGAAAGAGAACAAAAAACTAAAACAACCAAATGTTCTTATTTACACCCTAATTCACGGTAAAGATGACCTCATACACTCCATGCGAAGAAACTTGCTAGTTGCAAGTTGTCAACCTCATATTGTGGACCTTCATACCACATCTCCTAATCCATTAGCAGTTATTACTCCCGCACCTACCGACCTTGATTTTTCAAAGTATATGCCTTTTCTTCCTTTTGATGCTCTCATTACATCTTTTTCCTATGTTTGTTGCACTTGTTATTGCATATTATGTTTATGCATTTGTGCCTACTATAGTTACACATTATGTCTATCCCACTTTAGCTCCTTACTGCTCACATGTCTAGATCCTTTGAGAAGCATATTTTTGGTTTTTGATCTTGCATGCTCTGGTCTATGGGATTTTATGGTAGAGGTATCGATATACATTCACAAGGTATTACTTTCCCTATTCATCCTATTAAGTAAAATTTTCACCACGACATTGGTTACGATCACGATAATTCATTACGCAATCACTTATTGATAGAACTCTTATTTTTTCGCTCAAATCTTCCCAAGTATCATGAACTATACATGATTTATACCGCATCTTCTCTTAGGCTTGAGAAACATAATATTTCAGTTTTCGAGACACGATCAACTTGATACACATTCTAGTGTTTCTTTGCATGCTCCAATTGTGCACTTCTCACTGAGTCATATGCAGACATCTTCCTCAGCCATATGTATTCATTTGGGATGGATCTTTGATCAATTTTGGTAGAAATGTAAGCATTCATTGAGAGGGCACCGTAGGCGTGACACCTCCACCATTTAGCTTAGCAAATCCACTCGTTTCTCCTACATTTTAATGCTCCTTATTGTTTGAGATATTTTCTTTAACACCTATAGAGTTTCTCTCCTCTTCTACATGGCATCCTTTAGAAATTGATAGCATTATGGAGCTTATATGCATCACTGTGTGATATTGTTTGTATGAAATTTTTATAGTTACAATGAATCTACATAGCCGTGGATTTGTTCATGTGGTGTGCTCCCTTTTGACACTATTCTCTCCTTTAGTTGCACGACTTTCTCATATGTCGGTACTGAAGTAAAAATAACTCATTTGTAGAAGAAGCTTCTAGACAAAAGGATATGATTTCCATTGAGCAAAATTATTGCATTAGTGAAACTTTTCTTGTTAGAAAAATTATTCCAGCTCAGGAGAAGAAATTTGTTTATGCAAGCAAGGAGGATGTAATGGAAACTCTTAAAAAGTGTGAGGAATGGAATAGTAGAGCTAGAGCTGCTAGGTTGATAGCAACTCAAGCAAGACAACACATACAAGAGTTCAAGGAAACGATGAGGGAAATTGATGCAAGAAAGACTACACCCCTGAAAGAAGACTCTATGGAGTAGCTGACACATGAGGAGGAGCCTCACATGGACACTGGTGTAAAATTGCAGCCTGTTGTAATTTCCAAACCAGCAACTTTTGATCAACTTTCAAATACTTTCAATAGGCACTCAGGCAACAATGTTGGGGGCAGCTCAACATATGTCTATCTTGAACACATGGAGGACATTGATGGCATTGAAAGGTATGAACAAACATGGCTGGTTGGTTGCAAAACTGAAAAAGATATTTCAATCCAAAAGGTACCTATCAATCCTCCAAAGAATAAGTCATTATCATATGGGATGGATTTACCAAGCAGTAATGAGCATAAAATTGTGAAAGGTGTTGATTCTTGTTCCACTTATTCTCCATCTAAAATCATGAATCACAATAGGGATGGTGTTGTTTTGGAGGTTTCTAAAGCAGCGATAGAAGGTGAACCTTTTGATGATATTCTTTATAAGGAGGTTAGTAGTAGCATGGATTTATTTCATCATCTTCATCCTATATCATTACAACAGTTTTATCATGATGGTATTCAGCCTATTGTCGATAAGAATGCTAAGAATTTGGTGCATCAAAGTCAAGTCATCATGAAGACAAAGAGTGATAATCTTCTTTATGAGGAGATACAAGAGAAGCAAAGATGGCAGACCTTACATGATACAAGGGTTCATGGGCATTATAAGGTATGGGATCCTGGTAATATGTTGCAATTATCCAAAACTATCAATTCTGATTTTGAAAACTTTGTACATGATTTCTTCATTGGAGACTCCGGTGAAAGAAGGGAGAGTAACTCTCAAGGTACTAGCGTTGGTTTTCGATTGCTAATATAGATTTAAGAAAATATTTTTTAATTATCTTGACTGTTGGACTGTGTATAACAATGATCATAAAGAGAGAGGAGAAAATGCTTTATTAATAGAACCCATGATTGATTTTTATACCAGCTACATGGTGGGATCCTTGGAAGGGTTAGTGGGGCATTTGGTCCTCAAAGTGCTCAAAGAATCAAGGTGCAATTTTACTCGTTAACAAAGAAGATTTTAATTCAAGGTGTATTCATGACTTTAGCATCCTAAGGTATGAGAATGGTTACCATTTTCCTAGCTTTTTGAGTTCTTGTATGTTGTTGCCATGTCTCTATTATTTGGTACAACATTTATATGCTTGGATGATTGGGGAAGACTATTTCATAATCACGTCTCAAGGTATACTAGATGGGATAAACACATCATCCATTCACATTTCTTTTGATTCGGCTAATAAGCATATATTGGCAAAGAAAACAATGCAGGAGCCCATGATAGTGAAAGGACATGAGGTATGTGGTATATCTATTGTGGTTGAATTTTCTAGAGGTAAGACTATTTTTGGGATGCAATGGTTGCATGATGTTAAGGAAGATGATGATGCATGTGTTGAAAAATCAAAGGAGAATGAAGATGTTGATCCTATATTAGAAATTCTGAGTTGCAAAGGTATGATGAGTAGCCCCAATTATGTTATTTCAGATGTGTTGTCTTCTCTCATGATGAGAATCAATGGGTACAACAAGAGGTATGAATTTCCTTACGATAAAGTTTATGGATGCATGAGTTCTAATGTTGATTTCCATATCTCTTGCATTTACGATGAAATGAAAATATGGGGAAAGAGAATAAAGTATGATGAGGGAGAAGCCATGTGTATTCCCAACATAGAAGGAAATGATGAGTTTTGTCCATGGAAAGACATGTCTTGCACTAAGAAGGTAACTCATTTTTTTATTGTCATTAAGAGATGTGAAGTACTTGAATATGTTTGTACATTTGGTTTATTTGAAGTTGGAATCATCCATTGGACATATTGGCTTGCATCTTTTGGGAAATTTGCATTCATCCCTCATGTGGATAAACTGAATTTTTTCAAGGAAAACAAATAAATCAGATTTCATGGTATCTGACAGATTGCAAAAGATGTGATTGGTGAAGAAAGAAGCATGTCATTGCAGCGGTTGAATTGTGAAGGAACTCGGCATCTTACGGATCATGGTGACATCACAAGGAATGAGACAAGTGGGATATTTGATGACTCCTATTCGACAGTTGTTTCTTTGCAGTACAGAGCACACCATAATGACTTATGTGGAGAGTGAGCCGGATGATGTTGAATTGGGGAGTGAGTTAGATAGGATGGAGACTTTGACTCTAGATGGGGTGAGTAGAATGATGGATGTGGGTGTGACCAGCAATGTTGCACATGAGATAGTTACAGAGAGTTGGACTACAGGTTCAGATCATTCGAGTTTATCATTATGTTGGTCATGCAAAGTTTCGGTAGACTGGAGATCTCATTTTCTTGTTGAGTACTCTAAGAACCGACACACTTGTGAGATTCTTGATGGCCACATATAGGATGACAGCTATAGATTGGAGGATGAGATGATCTTCTCTCAGGGAAGATGGAGCCTTGTGTCAAATTCATGGTTGAGGATGGATATATTGCGACATGTGCATTGTTCTTCCGTGGATCGGGCACTTGATCTTCAATGAGACCTACAGGCTCATGTCAGAGAGGTTCATATGGCATAGGTTGAGGGAGGATATCCTCAACTTTATACAGGCATATACGGTTTTTCACTATGAAAAGTCATAGCTTACGCATTCATCATTTTTTGAATCGACATGGGATAACACTCCTATGCATTTTGTTGCTTCAATGCCCGGTGAGCACTTCACCCACATGTTAGTCAATGGAGAGACAAAATTGACTCATGATTATTCGAGAGGTTCACATTTAGCGTAGAAGGTGGACTATGTGGATCTGATACATTGGTTAACCTGTCTCACCTGGAGTCTTGGGACTTTTCCTCCATGAGACATATCAAGATACAGTATGAGGAGCCTTGCTCTCACACGAGTGTAGGTTATGTGGGAGAGTTAGCACCATTTGTACGTAAACAAAGTTGTTTCATGCGCTGATTGGGGGGATTCTAGAGGATTCGGAGTGAAATTTCATACCCTGGAGATGATTGGAGAGGTTGTGAGTGATTTCGTGATGACAACCTTGCATTGGCAGGGATTGGACCAATTGGAAATTTCGGGTGCAGTACCAAAGTGGAGAGTCGGTTTGGGTATCATTCTACTTCATGGACAACATTTCTCTCAATACCATATAGAGGTCATGATGATGGCATGGGATTTATTGGTTACTTTGGATTACACCAATCCTTGGTGGACGGCAGGGTGAGGTGGAGAAACTTACGGTGCGGTACTCATCTTTGCGCAGCGAGAACAAGATAATGCTTGGGGTCAAACATTTCTCGGGAAGGGAGGACTATAATGTCCCCTTTTTCCTACGCCAAAGGCCTAAGGGTCAAGTCGAGTCCAAGTGTAATGTCCCCTTTTCCTGTGCCAAAGTCCTAAGGGCCAGGTCGATTCCAAGCCGTGGTCGTACCCAAGGAGTTATGGACGCTGGGACCTATGGGGAGGGGGCCATGTGGTTCTAATAGTCTAATTTTGCATTGAGGGTCACTTTTGGACCATGGCGACTTAAAGGGGAAAAGTAACTTAAGTCACTTTATTTTATTGGCCCCTCCATAGAATGAAATGCGTATAGGGTCTGTTGGGGCTCTTTTTGCCTCGGGGAGGTATATAAGGAGCTGGGGGAGAAAGGAAATAACCTTTTGTCATATACATGTTTAGCCTCCTTCACGTATAGCCACTGTTGTTGCCCATCTACAGCTTGTGGAGTAAAATCCCACAGGGACCCTATCTTGATGGTGAGAGACTCGTCCCTAGCTAGCAGGGCATTCTTCGGTAGTGAGAGATCTACCCTAGTCTGTCATTTTTGGAGCCATTTTTAGGGTGTGTCACAGAGATAATAACAGAGGGTTCAGAGGAAGGGTTTGAGGATTTTTGGGGCATTTAGGGAAGATAACAGAGGGGTTTTAGATCAAACTTACGACTGCCATTTGGGCTGAGCTTAGCATCACTTTGAAGGCACCTCCATCATTTTCTGGCCCCTTTCCAAGCGAGGTGAATTACAGCCTTTATTGGGGGTTTTCCAATCAACCGTTTTCATATCTGAAGGTGGAAATATTACTTCCTATATCTGTTAATGTTATTTTCAAAGACCCTTATTATTGCTCTTGTATTTAGAGGGTTACGAACCTCTGAAGTTTTCCAGCCGCCTAGGGTATTTTGTAATTTTCTGGCAATAGTTTAATTTGTGTAAAACTCCAAAACCAGTTTTATTATGTCCTCTATAATAATATCAAGCTCTCTTTAAATTTTCAAGTAATTCGAGTGGATATCTTGGGAGATATTGATTTTATTTAGTTTGTTGTCCTTATTGTAAAAATCTGCATAAATCAATATTTTATTTGGCTGCAAGTTTTCAATATTTTGTGCATTTTTAAGTGGTATCCCACAAGGGATATTTCACTAACTTCATCAAAACATTTTTGTGAAAGTGAGGCAATTTAATACTTCATTCTCAGAATCCCTTATAATCAAGCATTCAAGACATATGCCTCTTTGACATCTCCCGCCTTAATGAATACTTTGTTTTCACATCGGTTTTATCTACTAGGGGAAATTGTTTCATAGAAAATAAAATCAATTTATTTTTTGAACAATCTTTTCATTGAAAATATTGTCTATTATATGCATATGTAATTAAATATCCCATCTTTGAAATGATTGGATTAGAAAAATACAAATAGAAAATGTAAGTGTTTGAGAATGGTTTTCCTATTTCACTTCCGCAACATAAGTTTGTGTCAGATGTGATATAAACTAACAAGTGCAAGAAAAATTTGTTCACTTCATAGATGAAGTCCAAGTGGAAGTGTTTGCTATCTATTCCAGGCAAAACTCCCCTTCAGGAGAGTTCTCTTCCAATGAATTGGATTGGAGTGAGGTTAAGTACAATTCAGGAAATGACAAATATATTGTTTCTTGGATACAACGTGATCGTATAGATGATTTCCTAAGTGGTGAATGTAAAAGGGCAGGTTATCCCACCACCTTTCATATTGATGATAATGCATTCAATCCTCTGCCATCTGACCTCCAAAAAGTTAGGATTGTTATATCTCTCCAATACATACTTTGAGTATGACAAATGTAATAGATTTTCTTTATAAAATAAGAATTGAATATTTTTTTTTTCCTAATTTATGTATGTTTAATACAATTATTGGTGTGCGTATGGACCCGAGGATTATAGGGCTGAAGATGAAGTTTATTATGATATTTCTAAGGTTCCAAAGGTTGGTACAAGCAACCGACTTGGTCATAATCATTTGTGTCGTGGATGTCAATGCTATTTTTCCATTCATGTGTTGATGAAGAAGCAAGAACATGCTTTGATTACATATAACAACATGGAGCATAGAAATCAAGGGGAAATGATTTTCCATGGGCAAGAGATAGTTGACTTTAGAGGTATTCGTTGTTGTTTGGCTCCACACATAAGTGATGCATTGAAGGATTGGGTAGAAATATTGTTGTTGTTGGGCTTGACCCCAAACTTGTTCATAAAAAGCATCGTGAAATGGTCCATGAGAAACTCACATTGTTCGAAGGTCATACAAAGAGGGATGATTTCTTAACCAAATATGATATCCGCAATATTGAGGGAAGGATAAAAGAAGCGAGATATAAATTTGAGATCAATGATGCAGATAATGTTAGAACATTTGTCACAAAAAATCTTGAAAAAGTATTTGTGTATGAAGAATTTGAAAAATCGGGAATGAATGAGCAACCCTTTGTCTTAGGCCTCCATCTTCCTCAGCAACGTGATTGGATGTTGAAGTATGGACACAATAGTATACTTTCAATGGACTCCACATATGGGACAAATGCGCAAAAGGTACTTGTAGATCTCCAAATTTTAAACATCATATTCATTTAATTTTATATCACTTACGTTTGTCATGTTATATGTAGTTCATGTTGTACACAGTTCTTGTATTTAATAACATGTAAAACATGATTCATGTTACATGGGTGTTGATGTCGAGGATCTTGTTTGAGACCTAGCATTGTGGATGCAGAGGTTGGTGGTTAGTGTACATTGTCACATGTTGGAATGGAAACCAAATGCTTTCATGGTGGATGATGCTCGTGCTGAAATTATTGCTATTAGGTAAGTGAATCCCGTGTATATTTGGAATTTTTCTTATTATCAATGAAAAAATGTTTTCCCACTAATTTTCTTACTTTCACATTTGCATTGCAAGGAAGTATTTCAATGTGAGGTATACCTATGTAGTTGGCATGTGAGGAGAGCATGGCTCAAAAAATTGATTGCAAAGGTGAAGGATGTTGAAACAAGGAAGGAAATGTTTAGAAGCCTAGGTGAAATAATGCACAAGTATCCTACTGAGGAGGCAACAATTCATGATGTAAACATGTTCATGGAACAATATTCAGCTCAAGAATCATTCATTAACTATTGGAAAGATCAATGGTCCCACTGTATTGGCATGTGGGCAAGATGTTTACATACAATGCCCCATGTGGGCCAAGAAACAAATGCTGCCATAGAAGTTTATCACTCTCACCTAAAACATATGTTTCTAAATGAAATACGAGTTTCTACCCATCAAAGAGTGGATTGGTTGGTGAAGAAGTTGGTGACTGTTGTATTTGTATATTATTGGTGGAGCCAAATGTGTAAGGAGAATGGGTTTATAGGAACTTCAAGTTAGAGCAATTGGAAAACAAGTCATGGGTGAAATCACAATGCATCCCCTGATGGTAGTGAGATTGACATTGATTTGGCATGGGTAAGAAGCCAAAGAAAGGAAGACACATTTTACAAGGTTAGAATGGTGAGTCACTCTTTTGCAATGTGTGAATGCATGTGGTCAACCCAAGGACATGTGTGTGCAAGAACATGTTGAAAGTTGTTGATTTGAGAAAAAAATTAGGAGCATAATTTTCTTCAAGAATTAATGTTCCATTTTCTTCAACAAAAATGTTTTTCCCAAGTAAGTGTTATGCGTGTTGGTTTTTACCTTTCCCTATTTGGTTGATTTTGTAAATGAATTTCATAGTGTTATTGACATGCATCCATTTGTGTATTTTTAGGATGATTCAAATAATAATTTTCTTGACCTTGTTGCCAACAATGTTGCCAATGCTCCTCTAAATGAAAACATTGTCGAGTGATGTGGATAATGATCCCCAAATTCTCAAGATCCATGGAATGCTAGACAAATCCCTTCTTACTCTTCCAGTTGATAGGAGATTATTGAAGATGGTTGTAATAGGTTTCGATAAAAGTCAATCTTTAATAATGATGAGGTCAATCCAGTGGTTCATTTTAAGAGACCTCTTAGAAATCAGAGGTGGAAAATCCTGCGAATATCCTCGGAATCGGTTTCGCGGGAAGGTGAATTTTGGGGGTTCAACAACAAAATTTTCACCTAATTTTTAAGTGGTGTGACAGAAGGTTGCAAATGTGAGACAGGATTTCTTTATCGCCCGTCAACAAGTTGGTTGACGTGTGTGTCGACATAAAGCATTCGTTGACGCGGCGTCATCAAGGTGGTTGATGCGTGTCAGAGAGGTTCATTGACACGCGTCAACAAGGTTGTTGACACATGTCAGCGAGGTTCGTTGATGCGCGTCTACCACCTTGTTGACGTGCAACAACAAATCCCCTGTCGCGCGTCTGCAGCCTCCGCCCTCTGATCGCGCGACAACAAAATCTTTGTGTCGTGCGTCAACAAACTCTCTATCGCGCATCTACTTCCTCCGCACTCCTGTTGCGCGTCAATAAACTCTCCATGTCACGCGTCAACAAACTCTCCCTCGCGCGTCTCGAAGCCTCCGCCTCCCGTCACGCGCCATAGCATCCGCCCTCCTGTCGCACGTTCTGTACTTGATAATACATATGCCCCTAGGTGGTATGAGTGATCTAGTAGTGTTCTACTTGGCGAATAATCTAGGATTATATAGGGGATAGTTTCAAGGGTAGGTGAAGTCGACCCCTAAAAAAAATTAAACTGTAATTTTTAGGCGAACAGTCAGCGACTCGTGCCAAAAATTGGCCTTTCCAAATTTTTGAAAAATGGAATATTCGCCATATTACGAATATCCGCCACTAAAATTATCCTGGGCCAATCATCCCCATTCACAATGTTTCAAACGTGTAAAAGATGGTTTCAGAACCACTTTACGACGTTCAATTGTTTTGTTGAGAGTATCGCATTCGTAGGGCGTGCAATGGCAACAAATGAACATGTTCAATTCCTCCAAAAACGTAAAGGGCAACCAAAGCACACTAATTTTCAAGAGGATTTGGAGAGAGAGGCTGCAAAAGATGTGGAACAATAACAATTCATATGATCTATAAATCTTAAATTTCCTTAGCTATCCAAAAGTTACTTGGTTTACTTATGGTTAGCATAATGGTTTGGTCAATAGTCATGCTACATAGCTTAATATTTTCTTCAAAAACATCATGCTTTCTATTATTTTTTGCTCAACCTCCACATCACATTCAAATATGTTTTAATGCATATAAAACACGAGAAAAACTTACATGGTTTATGTTCTATATTTCTTCATTGGTTCTAAGAGTTTGAGAGGATCTTTGCAAAATCTATTGATATTTATATTAAATCCATTGATGTGGCTTTACTTCCATTACATTTCAAATATGTGTATTTATTTTTTTCAGTTGCCCTATTATAAATAATGACGTGTTTGGTATTAACTAATTGTCGAAGGGCACAAATAAAATGTAATACATAGTTGTCCAACAATAATACATACATATGTGAAGGGAATAATGTTGACAAAAGTGAAGCTTATGAATATAGAAGATGTGGATTACATTGCAAATCATGTTTCTAAAACCCATTTTGCAAATATTTTAGTGATGTGCAATGATGCTTCTTTCCCTTATCTTTGTAAGCCATATTTCTAAAACCCAAACAAATGATCTTCATGTGTAATCCCTACTTTTCTAGTATCACTAGAAATAGAAGACATGAGATACTCTTGGTAACAATGCATGCTATCTCAAAAAAAAAAAAAAACAATCGTTTAATAAATAACATTCCACATATAAGAGACTCTGATGATATTGAAGTGTAAACCCTTTGTCTCTAGCATCAATGAGAATGAAATGCATGGGATACACTTGATTATGGTCTATAATACCATGATTCAAAGAAGAACATGGTAGAAAAGCTCATAGAAATGTATAGGAAAATATATATTTTCAAAACAATGTCCAATTCAAATGTGAGAGAGACTAGTTAAAACTAATCATTTTCTATGAAGTGTACATATTAGAATAAAATATAGGAAAAGCAATGTATTCTAATTTTGAAAATGGTGATATTTTCATATAAGACATATTGGCAAATTCTTATAAGAGGTTTTATCACATTCCATAGAACAAGCATATAAACAAATAAAACTTTCAAATCTGAATTTAGCAAGCATGGTTGCTGCTGTGCAAAAACTGAAAGAGGGTTTTAGTTACAAGGATATGAAGATCAAAAACCTCTCTCAGAATTTTATTCTGAGCACTTTCAAATTTTGCTCTTTTTTTTTATGGCTTCTTTACATACTCGCTTTTCCCTAAGATTTTGCTACTTTTTACAAATGTCAAAAGCTTGATGGAATAATATTTTTGAATGTTGTGTTTCCATTGTGAATAGCGGTGAGCAAGATGTTGTTGATTTTCATATTTGTGTAATGATTCTTCCTTATTTATGGCTAGGTTTGATTTATGATAACAATCAAGAGTGATAAATGGTATAATTTTGTTGGCCATAGGATTTTTGAAGAAGCATTCATTGTTATATGAATTCTTTGGAATTATTGGCTGGGTAAAACTTTAAAGAGGTAGAATTTAATTGCTTTCATCTTTAATGTGTGTTCTCATTGTATAGTTGTCCAATTTTCACAACCTTTTTGACATTATTGAGCTAGGGCAATAAAAGCTGCTTATTTTTGTTAGCATTATGTCACCTTACACTTAATTGGATTGTCAATAGATGTAAAAAAATACTCTTTGGTCATAGACCAGAATCATTCTATCATTTAAACAATTCACACTAGGATTTATTTGTAGGCATATTTTAGTTAGTTTCAAGTTGTTCAACTAGAAAAAGCCTCAACTTGTAGCATCTAATAATCATTTGGCATATACATCATATAGATCTTTCACTGTGTGATCTTGTTCACACAAGTGTGTCTCAAAACATTTTATTAATATTAAAAAGAGAAAATGCAAAAGGGTGCCTAAATGTTTTTAACCCTTGTTATAGAATGGTACACCTATTTATTGAATTAAAATGGGATCATAGCTCATTTAGAACCTACATGATTTTATTTATATCTTATCAACATTCTATACCATTAGTGCACAACTTATTCCTTGGACATCTTATATTTTTTCCATTGGTCTGTAAAATTTGATTTCCAAGTAGTTACAATCATTGTAAGAAAACATGAAATGAACACTTCAATGCAAATAGTGTGCTTGCAAGATGCCCAATTATATCTCCAAATGTTTCTTTGACTACACAAGTCACAAAAGCCATGACATTCAATTTCCAATGCACTCTCTAAGAAACAATGGAACAATTACGCTCCTAACATATACTACGAATTGTAAACAAATCGTAACTACAAAACTTCATCCCAATGGTTTCACTCTCTTGCCTCGTAATCATATAAAATCATAACCATATTTTAGTAAGAATATGATTACAATAACATATAAATATACAGACATTGCACTTATCAAATAACAACAAGGACAACACTATAACATGATTACATATCATAACTGTAGAAGATAATAGATTTGGTGAAATGAGAACTACATGCAAGCTTGAAACTAAAAATTGGGATCTGCTCCAAGCCCAAGTTTCCACAACAATAATTGTATCATACTTTGTGAGAAAGCTAATATACAACTAGAAAAGTAAGTATGTACATAGCTTGTCTTGCATTTGCATATAAGTAATGTTCCTCTTCTAGTCAAAACTCAAAAAGCTACACCAGCATGTTCCTCTTCCCGAATTGCACATATGCATTACCATCCTGTAATCAGATAAGCGATATTAAAAATTACATACAATACACAACAAAATCCAAAGTAACATCAAAATGCTTCTATGACTAAACGAAAACTGAACTAGGGAATCAACATTACCATATGGTCTGCCAAGTTGTCACACATATTGAGGCTTTCAATTTCCCCATACTTGCTAAGTTCCTAAAATAAATCTTCATAGAAATAATGAAAGGAGTCATTACAAATAGATCCCAAAAAAAAAAAAAATTATAATCCTATAAGCCACAAAACAAAGGAAATAAAAAACAAAAAAATAAGACAGAATCTACGGTATATAAATTTAAGCAGTGAGCACATTTCAAGTTTCAAATAATGTAGCACATGAAAACAGCTCTATAAGTTGATATGCTTAGGACATGGGTTAACAATTTAAAAAATATGAGAGATTTGTATAGTGTCAAACCTAAAATTGTTCCTAGATCTTTCTAGGATCCATATCCCGACCATAAGTATCAATCGTGGGGTTACCATATCGGCCTCCGATACATGTTTAATAGACTAGATTGTTTTGGTATGGGTATGGTATGCCGCAACAATAAAATTTTAAAAACCTCGGGTATGGTAGGTTGTGGGTATGCTCGTACAATATATTTTTAAAAGTAAAAAAATTAAATATATATAAAAATTTAAAGAAAACAACAAGCTTATAGTATTAGTAACCTATAAAATATTAGAAGCCAACAACAAGCTTATTATGAATCAGAAGCCATCTAAAGCGAGATTTATTTGACTGAATACAAGAAGATCACAAAACATTAAATCTACGATTCCATGGCTCACACATTCCACTTATTGTTAAGGCCCTGGGAAAGGTTTGGGGAGAAAGCAATCTTTTCATACAGTTGTCTAGAGGTAGCCTCTTGAGAGGGGGTCCTTTAAGCCACCTCATAGTATCTCAAAATTCATTCTCATCCTCCATAATTAGCCCAAGAGAGGGAGCTGTAAAAGTATTTCGAGCATTGTATTCATTCGAATCGAGATTGAGGAAGCTTATAGAAAGCTTTAAGGTCTGTCTATTCCATCCACTTCCCAAATCTATACAAGTCATGAAATATTTTAATTTCTTTCTCAAAGCAAAGGAGGGTAGAACATCCTCTTGTCAAGGCAAGGATCTTGTCATTACATTTTGATTCAACAAAATTGATTTGTAGGCTTAGCATCTAGTGTCAAAGGAAGAGAAGATAGGCTGCCCAACCACCAAGTGCTTCACTTGTTCTGTGGGCCTTCCAAATTGATTGAAGAATAAATTATCCATGAGCTGCAAAAAGAAAGCCCCCAAATAGTAAGTCAACCAAATGAAGTCATTTTCATCTCTCTTGACCCTCTCGGAGCCTATTCGTAATATTGAATCTTACACCAACTTTCCAAGGTTGGTTCAAATCAAAGCCCTCAAGTTGTTTTTCACTTAAAAAACCATCTAGGTATGTACCCACAAGTCCCGATTACATCCACAGGTATAGAATTTTCCGTACTCGGGATGTACCTAGGCCATTTGGGTACGTACCCACAGCCACACCCTAACTATACCCATACCTAGTAGTACGTATCAAGCCAAGCATGGGGGTGGGGGGTGCGGTGCTTTGGTGTTTTCGGGAAGTCTAGTTAATAGAAGAAGAGTTGGGCTGATGTTAAGCCTCGAGTGCAAACAAGAACATTCCCCATACCTACATGCCCCAATATTAAAATATAATGTGTAATTCACCCCATCTATTTTAGTACCAAATATTGAAGCTAAATGTTCTACCATAGCTTCAAATGGATAGAGAACAATTACCTAGTATGGAATAAGCCATGTGTGAGTCCTCTAGTTACCAACAAAGAGCACTTGAAAATTTTGGGAATAGGAAAAAATCAGCACTTATCTACTAGATAAAAGTATGGTAATAAAAAGAGATAAGAGGAGAAATATAAAAAAAGTTGAATCTTTACAATAGTATTTAAATTATATTTGTGTATTAAAATTATGCAAAGCTGGGAGGATGCTAGAAAAGGATGTAGAGTCTAGCTTTACACCAACCAATGCATTTGTTTGAAATTTTTCTAAGGCCTTTTCAACAAAACCATTTTATGTATATCCTACAATCATTATAGTCCACAAGACGACATTTTTTTAAGCCATTTTGTAAAAATGGGATATTTGTTTTCAAGGCATTTGACAAGAAGGGTAAAATACCATGAATGAATTTTGCATACATTGAACTCCATCAACAAAAAGTATAAAGAGGTCTTGAGGATCATTATTTTTGTGTGTGGAATCTAAAGTGCATCCACATGCTCTATAAAGTTGGCTTCAATTTTTTATAGGATTGGTAATCATCAAATATGAAATATTTATGCAAGTATCATTGTCGAAAAATATTTGGTGTAGAACCATTGGTAAAGGAGAAATGTCATTGAACTAGCACAAGATTATTAATATTCTTGGTTTCTATTATTTGGAAGTTCATGTACATGAGTAAGGCTGTGTAAATTCTACAGTCTCATTCCAAGGTAAGATACAACTCATGCCATTAAAAATCCTATTGGTGCTTAGATACAAATCCACATTGCAGATGTCTCCTCTTTTCCTACATTGATTGAATTAACACTAGAAATTTATTACTTGGCTACCAAAGGAGTCTTGAAAGATGCATTTCCAAATTATAAATCTGGGAGAACAATGTTTAGGGATTGTACTCAAGGTCGGTATCATCTATCAAATCATTTTTAAAGTAGAGTAACCAAGTAAATATTTCTCTTTAATACTTTATTGATAATGCTCTACGGTCAAAAGACTTGAAAGTTGAAAGTGATTTTGCCGGAAGACCTTCACTTTGGTAGGAGAATTCTTATAACTACTAGAAACTTGGGAGCCACTGATATGCTTCAGGAAGGAAGACTTCTACTTAGGGACCATAAAGTCACCCCCTTCTCAACGAGCATGCTGGAAACCTTATGTATAGTGACCCCCAAAAAACTAAAAAAATCAAAGATAAAATTGAACTTCTCCAATTTTTTGGTGGGATTCTGCTTGTTCTCAAAGTTGTAGGAACTCACTTAACCATAATGCAATACAGGGTAGAAAAATGTTGTCAAATAATTTCAGGTTTGGAGAACATACAAGATAACCTACTTAAAGGTTGTAATATCACCCTTAAACTACATCTAAGTTCCTCCCTATTTATTACACATCTATCGGTGTGGATGCATTTGAGACTGGAGTGGAACAGAATTTGATTGTTATAATATCTGAGAGTCAGGTAGTTGGAAGACTTGAAACACTATCACATGGATGGAAGTTTCTTGTAAGGAAATCATTTCAGTTTATTGTAAATTCTATAAGTTCATTTAAGGCTTTTGGCCACTTGCAGCTGCATGAATGTCCCACTATCAATACACATCACAACATCATCAACACCTTAATTTATAACTAAACATAAATGCATTGAACTCATTAGGTTTCTCTTGAAGTTATAACTAATAGCATAGAAAGGAAAAATAGTGGGGAACAATGAATTAAAAATATCATAAAATTCATGAACAGAAAATGATCTGGTAAATCATTTATTTTATTTGTGCTCTTGAACAAATGAGATAAAGGTAAGAATTTCTAAATGCAAAAATTAGAAATAACAAGCAAATAAAGAGAGGTACTCAAAGCAAAAACCATATCCACTCTTTTTGTTTCCTATATTCCTTTTGTGGAAATATTCCTTAAAAAAAATAGGGATGTGGAATGTAGATGAGTTCTTTGACAATCAAAGCGAGTGGAAGTGCTGTAGGAAATTAAATACCAGAATCAAGAAAGGAATCAGAATAGAAAAGGGCAGATAATTTTTCATAATGTACCCATGTATGAGATAAAGAAAACATGATATACTTACAGCTCTAGTGTTCCTCATGAGTGAGTGTGCTTCAAAGCCCCGTTATAATCTTGTTCATGCACATAGATTGTTTCAGCAAACCAACTTCAAAATAGGATTGTTGGTAATGACTGCATCGCTATATCCTTGAGACTGGAAAATGCAATTTCCTGGAATCATTTTGAGAAAAGATGAATAGAATTTAATTCTTACTTTCAAGTACAATTACCAGAAGAAAACTTCCCTATAAAAAATTAAAAGTATTCTATAATAAGAAAAAAATCATGACCTAATCTTACTAATAATAATCTATAATAAGAGCCTTTGTACAAGTTATTTATGAGATCAACTTAATAGAAAATTTTGGAACAGCAAATTGCATATAGCTTAAAGTTTCAAAGAGCACCCTTTCCCAGAAACTATCAAGGCACAACATCCTGCGTTCTTAAGGAGGATTAGAAGTTTATTTTGGATAATATGAATGCAAGAACCAACCATTGGACTGACCTCTTTAGTTATCATTGGCAGGTTAGAGTCAATCTCGTTAAATAGGTCCTTTAGGAGCTGGACCTATATACATTTTTATGGCCACCATCACAACACAAAAATCAAACTCAAAGGAAATGGATGAAACACAAAGGAATACAATTATTGTATTTCATAGAAAATGTAAAATGTTAAGTATATTGAATGTTTTGAATATTGATTGTACTAAAATTTTCAAGTTTTGTATTTCTTATGGACTAAAGAATGTGTGTGTGTGTGTGCATGCGTGGATGTATCTAAGATGTATCGTACCCAAGGGTTTTTAAAATTGACATAGATCCGTGTATCGAACACATACCCGAACCCATGCCTGGTATCCTGGCAACATAGATTGTAACAATTGTTGAATATGCATGAAATGGGATTTTTTTAAAGGCCATCACATTTTTAAGCAAATGCAATTAGACAATGTAAATCCAGACTCAGATCACATGGTTTATCATGCTTAAAGCTTCTGCAAAAATGGGAGCTTCGGAAGGCACTAAAATCCATCAAAGCAAAATCAAAATATATTTTTTGAATTTATAGTGTGTCTTAATAGACATGTATATAGAAATTGGAAGCATACACATGGGAGATAAACTATTTGACAGAATGCCTCCAATAAATATGATCTTATTGACCAACTGAATTAGTATAGGGTTAACGGATACAAAACTCCCAATCAAAAATATTGGTTGCAAGATTTGAGCTTCCAATTTTGTTTCTTGCGGGGCAAATAGTATTGAGTTAACCATTAAAACAATTCAGATAAGTACCTGCTCACAACAAGTTAATTGCCAAAGACGGACGGTTTTGAAGATTGTAGAAGAAAAACACTAAATGAGAACACTCAGCCATATAATATACAAAATCAGAAACTTGGAAGAATTAATAGGATACTACAGTCGAGGAATGCAAAGAAAAAGCATATGTATATCATTCACCGAAGAGGAGATTTTAATTCCTTTTCAAAGGAAAGGTTTCTTTCTAAGCATCTCTTCAAAAGATACAAAATAATAATAATCCCTTTTGGGCATCTGCAAAGATCTTTTCCTCGAGTTAGCGAGCTGTCGACAAGAAACCATAGCAATACAATATACAAAGAGATAAACACTCGTGGAAAGACATCAGTCTTTCCTCCATGAGAGCTTTTGAACAGGGCATGGACATCCATCAAAGCATAATGGATAGAGGAATGTTGTCAAATATTGTAGTTGTAACTGCCCTAATAGACAAGTATGCAAAATGAAAAAGCATAGACAAGGGACGTGAAATTTTTGACAAAATGCATCAAATTAATGTGCTCTCATGGACATCAATGATTGCAGGATATGCACAAAACGAACTGTGAAAATGCTTTAGAAACTTTCAAGACAGTGCAATTGGCAGGTTTACGGCCAAATTCTACAACCTTTGCTAGCATCCTACCTGCCTGTGCCAAGTAGGGGGCTTTGGAACAGGGATTGGACATCCATTCAACCATAAAGAATAGAGGAAATGTGTCAGATAAGGTTGCAACCACCCCTGTAGACATTAATGCAAAATGTGGAAGAATAGACAAGGCTGGTGACAGTGTTCAGAACTGTATAGGGAAGGATCATTCAATCGTTAGTATTCGCCAGAAGGAAAGACCAAAGTTCTTTTGATACCAAATCCACAATAACAGACATGGATTATGTTGTGATTCATGGAACAGTCAATCCTGGAGCATTTTAATGCATCTAGCTCTTGTTAGACATGCAGAAATTCTAGCCTAATATTTAGGGATTCTGTAGCTAGCATTTAGGATTTTGTAGCTAGCATTTAGGGAAGTTATTTTGTAATTGACAGCACATTAGATGATATGTGTACGTGTTGGCATATGTTTTCCATCTGTAGGATGAAGAGTAGAGATAGGGTAGTTTGAGTTTGAGTTTGAATAAGACTCTGTTTATTGTTATTCTATAAAGATTGTATTCTCTGATTTAGCAGAGCACAAGCAAATAAGAATAAGAAATAGATCAAAACCTGCAGTTGCATTTCTATGTTCTGTTTTAAGAGTGCTAATAATTTTCATGGTATCAGAGCAGTGTTGGTGAAGTGTTGCTGCAGAGAAGTATCAGAAGTTTAAGACAGAGAGATGGCCACATTTGTTGCAGGAGATCCTCACAGGATGGTAGAACGATTTGATGGCATTGGATTTAATCTCTGGAAGCTCAGAATGAAGATGTTGCTGCTGAACAAGGATCTACTCAATATAGTTGAAGGGACTGAGATTAAACCCACCCAGGATGCAGATCTGATCAGTAAGTGGGAGTCAAAGGAAGGTAGGGCTCGTTCCTGTATACTTTTAAGTTTGAGTGATAATGTGCTTTTACATGTAAGTGAGGCAAAATCAGCAAAGGAAGCTTGGGATCAATTAATCAAGTTATATGAATCAAATGATGTTAGCACAAGATTATATCTTAGAAGAAGATTTTTTTAGTTAAAGATGCAGGAAACACAAAAGATATCAGATTTTACAAATCAGTTTAAGTCTCTCAAAAATCAATTGGCAGCATGTGGATCAGTGATTGCAGAAGAAGATGTTGTTATGTCGCTTCTTGGGAGTTTGCCAGAATCCTATTCTGGACTGGTAGTAGCACTAAGCACCCAATCTAACTTGGATTTGACAAAAGTAATAGCAGCACTACTTCAAGAAGAAATCAGAAGGAAGGATGGGGGCTGATGATGAGAATCCTACAGCACTATTTTCAGCAGGATATAAGGGCAAAGCGAAAAGGAAGAGTGACAACAAATCACATCCCTCCCAGTCTAATGTCTCAAAGAATGGTAAAGACACAAAGGAGGAGAAAAATAAGGGAAATTGCTTTCATTGTGGAGCTCCTGGGCATTTTAAGAAACAATGTCATAAGTGGTTAGCATGGGTAGAAGAGGTAAAGAAAAGGAAGGCTGCTGAAGCTAACATGACCATAAGCAATGACCAAGAAAATTTGTTTCGGTTGTCACAACCCCAAGTTCTGATGTTTCAAATTTCTTGGTATTTAGATTCGGGAGCAACTCAGCATATGACACCTGAGAGAAGTTGGTTTATGGCATATACAGAAGCACCCAAAAGTAAGACTGTCAATCTTGGAGATGATAGAAAATGTGAGATGATTGGAATTGGAGATATTCCATTGCAAATGTTGGATGGTGGATACAAGAAAATCCAGAACGTATGGTATGTACCTACTCTTGTCAAAAGTCTTTTATCAGTGAGCAAGATTACCGATGCTGGCATAATTGCATAGTTTGACAGCAAGGAATGTGTCCTAAAGGATGTTGAAGGAGTAATTGTTGCTACGGGAATCAGAGATGGCAATCTGTACAAGTTATGTGCAGTAAGTACCTGATGTGGTGTTAACAACAACAAATAATGAAATATCTGATTCAGTTCTTTGGCATCATAGATTCGGACATGCAAATCCTCATTCGCTTCGAATGTTAAAATCAGAGCAGCTTGTGGAAGATTTTAATTTGCATCTACCAGTTGAGTTGGGAGTGTGTGAAGGTTGTTGTTTAGGAAAGCAACATAGATTCCCCTTCCCAAAGAAAGGAGCAACACGAGCTAAGGAGCAAATGGAACTTGTGCATTTAGATATTTGTGGTGCAATGCAAACAATGTCACACAATGGGGCAAGGTATTTTATTACCTTTATTGATGATTCCTCTAGAATGACCTTTGTTTATTTTATCAAAAATAAATCATGTGCATTAGAGATGTTTAAGGTTTTTAAAGCATTTGGTGAGAAGCAGTCAGGAAAACCTTTGAAACGACTCAGATGTGATAATGGGGGTGAATATACCTCAAATGCTTTCAAAAGTTTATGTGCAAAAGAAGGTATCAAACTTGAGTATATTGTTCCTTATTCACCGCAACAGAATGGTGTCGCTGAAAGAAGGAATATGACTCTTGTTGAAAGTGCTAGATGCATGCTTAAGAGTAGTGGATTATCTAATGTTTTTGGGCTGAAGTAGTCTCTAGTGCAACATATATACAAAACAGGTTGCCAACTGTTGCATTGCATAAGAAGACACCTTATGAGGCATGGCATGGAAGCAAGCCAAGTGTCAATGATTTAAGAATTTTTGGTTGCATAGCATATGCACATATACCAGATGAAGAAAGAAAGAAGCTAGATGACAAAAGCAAGAAGTGTATAATGGTTGGATACAGTTTGAATTTGAAGGGATATCGAATTTATGATCCTATAACACATGAGATTCTAGTCAAAAGAGACGTCATTTTTGACGAAAATTCAGTTTTGCACAAATCAGCAGAGATGGAAAATGCTAAGGATTCAAAAACAAGGCCTTATGATCTCGGATCTGATGAAGAATCTGAGCATGAGAATTCTACTCCAGCAAGACCATTACAAGTTGCAACCACACAACCCATAGGAGATGTACAAGGAGAGCAGCAGTTTCGTAGATCAACAAGGCTACGGAAACCCACTCAAAAGGCATCGAAATCATATGCACTTAGTGTAGAAGTTGATGAACCACTCAGTGTTCAAGAAGCACTTCAAAGTATTTATGCAGCAGATTGGAGGCAAGCAATGGATGTTGAATATGAATCGCTCATAAAAAATCAAACATGGGAACTCACGATTCTTCCACCTGGAAGAAGAGTGGTTGGATGCAAGTGGTTATTCAAACAAAAGTACAAGTCTGATGGGTCGATAGACCACTACAAGGCTCAATTGGTGGCAAAAGGATACACCCAAATTACAGGTTTGGATTATCATGACACCTTTTCTCCTGTAGTCAAGATAACATCCATCATAATTCTGTTAGCAGTGGCAGCAACCTTGGATCTTCATGTACATCAGCTAGATATAAAAACTACATTTTTAAATGGATTCTTAAAGGAAGAAGTTTATATGGAACAACCAGAAGGCTACATACAAGAAGGAAAGGAGCAGTTAGTATGCAAGCTTCAGAAAACATTGTATGGACTGAAACAGTCTTCAAGAGCATGGTATGAGCGTATTGATGGGTTTCTCCAAAATGAAGGATATGTAAGTTGCAATGTTGATTCAAATGTCTACATAAAGCATATTGGTGAGTCTCTAGTCATCTTAGCTTTATATGTTGATGACACCATCATTATGAGTAATGATTTTAAGATGTTAGGCATGTTCAAGTCTCAATTAGCTACAGAATTTGAGATGACTGATCATGGTGAGATTCATTATTGCTTGGGCATTCAAATTTTAAGAGATAGGGAGAAGAGAAAAATCCATCTTAGTCAAGAAAGGTACATTAGGAACATTCTCAAGAAATTTGGGATGGAAAATTGCAAGCCAGTAAGTACTCCAATGGAAGTAGGAAACAAACTTTCATTGGACATGTGTCCCAAAACACAAGAAGAAGAAAGTTATATGAGTATGGTTCCATATCAAAATGTTGTTGGGAGCCTAATGTATGCAATGGTTTCTAGCAGACCTGATATTGCACATGTTGTAAGTATTGTGAGCCAATATTCCAGCAATCCTGGACCACAACATTGGGCAGCAATTAAAAGAATTTTTAGATATCTACAAGGAACAACTAAACATGGAATAAGATTCAGTGGGAGTTCAGAAAAATCTCTACAACTTACTAGATATTGTGATGCAGATTGGGCAGGGGACGTTGATAGTAAGAGATCAACTTAGGTGGTTTGTTTTATCCTTGGTGGAGGTGCAGTTTCGTGGGCAAGTAAGAAACAACGATCTATTTCTCTCTCCAGTGCAGAAGTAGAATATATAGCAGCATGTCAAGCTGCAAAAGAATTGATTTGGTTGAGAAGATTGTTGCAGGACATTGAGGTTACTCAATCCCAACCAACAATATTAAAGTGTGACAACCAGAGTTGCATAGCCATGACAAAGAATTCGAAGTATCATGGGAGAGTTAAACATATAGGGATACAATACCATTTCATCCGTGAACAAATTGAGAACAACACTATCAAAATGGAGTACTGTGCAACTGAAATGATGGTGGCGGATGCATTGACAAAGGCATTACCAAGAAATAAGTTTGAGTTTTGCAAAGAAGGATTCGATGTGATACAAGTTGGTTGACAAATATTTGGCTAAGTGGGAGTGTTAGACATGCAGAAATTATAGCCTAATATTTAGGGATTCTGTAGCTAGCATTTAGGATTCTGTAGCTAGCATTTAGGGAAGTTATTTTGTAATTGACAACACATTAGATGATATGTGTACATGCTGGCATATGTTGTCCATCTGTAGGATGAAGAGTAGAGATAGGGTAGTTTGAGTTTGAGTTTGAATAAGACTTTTTTATTGTTATTCTATAAAGATTGTATTCTCTGATTTAGCAGAGCACAAGCAAATAAGAATAAGAAATAGATCAAAACCTACTGATTGCATTTCGTGTTCTATTTTAAGAGTGCTAATAATTTTCAGCTCTCTCCCATGTCAATTGTGCATATCCAATAAACAATCACATTAAAACCTGCATTTATCAATTGTTTACCCGAGCAAGAGAGGTGTTGGCGAAGCATAGAAAGAGAAGTTAATGCAGAGCGGTGGGTATGAAGCCGGGGTAGAATCCATGCAAATGGCCTCGTGTTTGACCTATTGCATGGATTATGCAATAGGGTAGAATCCAAACTTGTTGCTTCCTATTTTTACTTCTACTCAAGCAAAGCAATGAGATAATGACGTGTACATATCGATTGAAATTTGAACTCAATGAAAAGTACCAAATTGCCAATCTTACCTTCAATTATACAAAGCAGCAATATATTAGCTAACATGATAATCCTATTAACTGGTTCACTGGAACAACATTCTAAAGAATAAAACAAAGAAGAATTTTTTTAAATGTTTCATTATCTTTGAAACCATGAGAAATTTGAATACAAATGGGGGAATCAAACACGCAAATGGCAAAGAAAAGGGTATCGAGAGAACAAGTAGAACTCTAGAAGATGAAATAAATTATAGAATCGGAATAACTCTCAATGAATAGAACAGAAATGAGATATATGAAACATTTTTCACCGGGATATAGATAATTTACTTTTAAGTCATCACTATATGTATCAAGAATCAATACTAATATATTTGGCAGACGAGTCATTAGTGAAGAGAAAATAAAGCTATTAACTTTGGAGAGGCCTCCTTTCTTGATTAGCTTAATCGAGGCTAGAAGATAATTTAGGCATGTACAGATCATATGTTACGTGGGACCCTTTGTTTTACGACATGGATGGGCCTTTCGGGACTAGATTATGACATAATACAAAGACTAGTTTCAGTGGAAAGGTGTATAACTAGGTAAGAGTCAAGACATGGATGAAGTATCATGGGAAAAACATGGATATAAGTTATAACATTTAGATTTTGTTTGTAATATTATGAAATATGTTTTGATCTCTTTCCTTTAGAAGCATAGATGTAAAGAAACAGTTCGTTGAGATATATCAAGCCTTCATTTGAGATAGATTGAGGCCATTAATGATGAATTAGAAACTTACTTTCTTTGCTTAAAATGCGTGTCCCCAAGAAAGATTTCAATTATCTACATTTGACTTCCTTGGACTAACTTTTCAATGTCGAAGAACATTGTTTGACTTTGTAATCTTTATGGTTCAAACAGTTCGATATTAATTAATCAATTTCATCATTTGGGTAGCTCCACACTGGAAGATAATCAGATAAACTAATCTCCAAAAATCCAACATATAGAATGTTTGATCCGGATGGAGCCAAAAATACCAAAACAAAAATAATAACCTTACTGGGGCAAAAACCTCTCAAGTTAAAATGAAATGATTTCAGACTGAAAAATGAGTTACATGGGCACTGCAGTAGCGAGAAAAATCCTTCCAAAGGTCTGAATAAACATTGCAATTAAGAGAGTTCGAGAATGTAAATTGTTTACGGCCGCATCCCTCTATATCTATTTCCTTTAATCTTCTGGACACAGTTTGATAATAGAGAAAAGGAGCCTTTACCGGTCAAAATATATCTTCCATTGAAAAAAGCTCCCCACCCCCTCGTTGCACTGAATTTTAAACTGACCTCTCCTAAGAAAATTGTAGTAATATATCCGGGGTTACACATACTCCTTGTGAGATCGCAAATGGTATTTACCACTTTAACCTCCACGTTGACATATGTCTTGATTGTTTTTATTTATAATTTGTAAAGGCAGTAAAGCGTAATATTCAACACGCTACAATTAGCAATCATAAGTGAAATGTACAATGGAAACATCGAAGAGTATGCATTTAAAAAGTGAAATGAAGGGACGGGAATAGCGGGATAGGGAGAGAGTTGATAAAGAAGGGGTAGAGGGATGAGAAGTCCAAGGATAGGGAAAGTGTTGAGGGGGACCGATGCCAAACTTTTCTTTCCTACAACCACATGCCATTATTTGTCAATTGTTAGAAGGAGAAAAGGGTTGCGGTGTTCAAGATATCAAGGAAACATATTTTGGAGATATCTTAGAAGGAAAGGAGTGGTCGATCAATACAACTAATGTCAATAGTTGCTTGTGATTTCAGTCCTTGTTTTTTTATGGTACTTAGAACACACGTAAGTGTAAAGTGAATTTGCTTGCGCATATTGCAAGACACTTTAGAGATAGGGATATGTGTAATAGACTTGACATACAACATACCATGTTCCTTGTTCGTGGCTAGGGAAGAAATGGCTCCTATGTCCTTCATGCATGGGTTCTATCTATAATTTGATTGGCAAGGAGGACAACCATTCTCAACATGTGCCAAGGGTTATCTAATGGTGACATCACAACCACCGACATAAAAAGGGTTTTTCTATTATTTTATTTTAATTTTTGGCATCAAGTTTATTGATTTGGAGTTTAATTTGTTAGATAAGACGAACACATGATTGGAATGTTGGAAATAAAAAGGTGGGAATAAAATACATGCATGTCATACACCTATACCACATCTCAGAGTGTCCTTACCAAAAAATATTTGCTACATGTGGTCCACTTTATCATCTCAATCTCACTTGCATTATTTGCATGAGTGCAATATGAGCTTAAAGGTCTCAAAAATTTATAAAAAAATCCAATAGGTTCAAGGTTCAAAACCCAACCACATTGCTTGCTTCTTATAGCACTTTGTAGGCCCCCTTCTCAATTTTAAGCACGACTAATTGTAGGGAAACATGGGATGCACAAACAATCATCAATGATTGAGCCCTCCAATGGTTGGTCACATGAGCGACAAGTAGATTTTATCTACCGAACGATTTTTGTTGTCTTTTTTTATGGCATTAAGGTCATCGATTGAACGACGTTTAATTTAGTAGATAAGACATAGACATGAATGGAAAGATGGAAATAAAAAGGTGCAAATTAAATACTTGATTTTCCTGCACATATTCCACAAACCAAATTGTTTCTGCCCAAAAAAATATTTGTTATATGTGCTCCACTTTATCATCTTGATCTAGCTCACACTATTCATGTGAGTGTAATTTGCATTTAAAAGGGCCAAAATTAAAAAATGGGGAAAATACAATTGGTTCTAGGTTCAAAACCCAAAATTCCTCTATTTATACGCTTTGATGACTACACAAACCATGTACCAAATCTTATTTTTGACACGTAGACAGGTGGACAATGAATATAGGGGCTTCTTCACACACGTCTAACATCACACACTCGCAAAAAATAACAATGGCAGATATTTTATTCTCCAACTTACAAAGCTCTTTATTTTTTGTCCTGCAATCCTCGTGTACTTGAAGTATGTACTTAAAGAATGAAAATCAGAATCCATTCCAAAAGCAACAGTGGACCATAGTTTGGAGGGAAATTGAAAGGAATATAAGCATGCAATAAGACTTTATAACAAAAACACATTCAAGGTTCGTAATCAAGTGATAATGGAGATAAACAAATCAAAAGAGAGTGCCAAAGAGAAGATAGAATTTAATTAAAAAGGAACCAAAATAGAGAAATACACACTAAAATGTCACTCATTTTAAGTGTTTTACATATTGATCCTTATGTGTAGCCCTGCAGACAAGGCTTCCCAAGAGATTACATCTCTTTGGAGTGTTCTCATCTAACAGTTCCTACACCTTTTCTATGCTTTAATACTTTGCATACATGCCTTCCATAAGACTTTGGAGAGGCAACACCAAAAAAAAAAAAAATCTTTGATAGAAAACCCCGCCAATGTGCTTTGGTGGACGTCTAAACCCGGTTCAAAAATTTGTTCAAGGCGTAGGGTGGGAGATGTTGGAAAATGTAAAATGATTTGGATGTACCATAAACTCGACTCACTCCACCGTCATGCCCATGTGCTTTCACATAGAGTCATCACTCTATTCACCAACTTGTCACCACCTTCCCATGTCAATTAACCATTTTTCATTTTATTTATTTATTTATTATTTTATTTTATCTATACATTTCTATATATTTTGAACTCTTATTTTCTTGATCATTTAATATATCAGATTTTTATTATTATATTTATTCTTTTCATTAAATTTAATAGTGATAGTTACAATATAATGAAAATAACATTATTATTGTGAATGTATTTCGCATTTTAAATCACATGGCTTCCTCGGGTCAATTAACCCATAAATGCTTGCCAAAGGAAATATCTAACAATGATTCCTCACACACGAATTCTCCCTAAATGCCACCAATGGTGGGTAAAAATGCACTAATGAAGTGATTTGTTACCCAAAGATAGCCCCCTATCAAGGTCCAACGCCAAAATTACCTTGAGATACGTGAACAAGTGAGCTTGCACACCTTCTAGCTAGGTGCTATGGAGTAAGGCACTACATTTCCCCCTTATAAGATCATCGTCCTCGATGTGACACAACTCTAGGGTTACCAGAGGGAAAACAACGATAACCATTATCACCCGATGAAAAAGAATCTTGTCACAAAAGTGTAACCACAAGAAAGCAAGAAAGGTTTGAAATTTTCTTAAATATTGAGTGGTTTGCAAATCTTGGCAGATTCTCTCTTCCATAGAGAATTTAATCTAAATTTGATAATCATTTCCAAACATTTTAATTCTTATGTTTCTCATAAGTGTATTCACAAATTAATATGTCTACCCATTACACAACTCACTTGTTCAATGTTCGTAATGTTTTCACTTGTTAAAACATTTCAAATTTGATAATTTTCATAATATTCTCAACAATACAAGACATCATGTCACACAAGGTCCCAAACGTAAAACCAACTTCACATTAGACCTTTTAACACATTTTCGTGATTGTATTGCATCACAAGACCTCTAACCCAACCATGGAAAGGAAATTACAATCCATACATCATAGAAAATCAACGCATATGTCCCAGGAATAGATCAAATACATAACATGTGCCTAACATAACAATAAGATATCACAATAATACATATGCAACAGGTTTCACATGACTCAAAACCACGAATGTATCCACACAGTGTCAAGATAAGATCCAATATCACATGTCAACAATGAGGAGCATCAAGCCTCAAACATCACAATACATAACATGACTAACTCATGAATCATACATACCAACTCCATATGCCTCTCAAATCTCTATAATCCTTCCAAAACAATTTCATATGCCTCCCAAATAAAGAAAAGAATCATACTACCAAAACCAAGTCGGGTCACTCTATGGACCTAAAAACACAGAGCCCCCTGTCACATGAATAACCAAAAGGCCTAGTGCCCGCAACCCCAAGAAATACAGTCTTATGACCTTTGAGCGTACTCCTATATACCGCACATGGATCAGTATCAGTCGATGGCAACCATATAAGCACATACGATAATGTAGAACTAGCTTATTTGATCATTTAAAAAGTTCCACACTAGGAAAAAAATTAGCCAAATGGCATCAAAATCGGTAAAGCTTCAAGTTTTGAGAGCGAAAAAAAAAAGGAAAAGTCATTAAATCAAGAAAAATGGCTAAGTGGTTGCATTCAAATATATAAAACATCTCAAATAAGTAACAAGCCTTGAATCTTAGCAACAAATAAATTAAAATTGTTGGTTCCATATACAACCGATCTTACAAATAAAACATGTATGAAAAGATTCACATCACAAAGCACTACAGTAACCTCTAAAGAGGTCGCTCACCGGGTACTATCTCATCAAGTGTTCATCTTGTCATCAAGTCCATCTTGACATCGAGTCTATCTTGGCATCAAGATTCCATCTCAGAATACAATATAATAACTGATCAAATAATGTAACAACCATAGTATCTCGTATAAAGTATCACCTCCAAACTCCCACAAGGCTCAACACGGGCATAACCACACAAAGTTCGTCTACAAGATAAATAGTTAAGGAGGGAGAGAAAGAGGTACATGTTGATATCCACTAAGCCTAAAGTTTCTACACAATGCTATGCATGACACCCACTAAGCAAATGCTATACATACCAAATGAATAGAAGTGAATTTTTAGTCTACGCTAGACTCCACTTCCTGGCTCATACTCAACAAGTTAAATGGTCAATGATCCAGTTTTCTCAATCTACACATGCACTACCGATGTTACCCATAAGGGTCGGTAGTGTAGGGTACACAACATAACACATAACCACATTACTAACACCGTGATTATTTACGCACATCCATAGTGTCATACACATGGTATAATTACTAGGTAAAACAACACCATAATTCCACAACTTTCTACACATCACATTTCCACATAATGCACCAAAAGTTCAAGTACACTACAATAAGGATCACAAAACCATCATATGCCCCCAATTCATGATCTAAATTTATCACAAAATGTAAGATTACATATGCACAACGAACATAGTGATTTAACATCATGACATACATACAAATACAACACAACACCATAATACAACACAACATAGTGAAAATTAACACGATATGACACATTTCACTACGAAGCACTTTGTCATGCAACATGTTGGTACACATATACAATATCACAAGATAATGAAACACTATAACAATTTTGTAGTTCACAATAACATTTTCTTCACACAACAAGGTGGTAACACGTGAAATTCACACTCGAATTCACGAGAGATAAAGAAATAATATTGTCATCATTAACAAGTCCACATCATAACACATCTACACTAAGTGGTATGCACAACATGTGTATTCATATTATCACAAGTACACATTTTATCACATCACAACAAAATATAACATTACTCTTCCAACTCCTCCACCATCATGAATAGTCATCACAACACCAAACTATCCTAGAGGTTTGAGAGTATGAACCTCTGCTCGATACCAAGTGTAACACCCACACATGAAGGAACAAAACACAAGACCAAATAAACCAAGATAATGTTTCTTCTTTCATTACTTGTTATACCACACCACTTGGGCTGACTTAGAATAACTCAACATCACAAGAGAGGCTTACACAAGCATGGACATGTTGGTGTATGTGACTTTCCTCATCGTCACTCGATGTCTTGTACACCTCACATGGCGATTCATTTCTCTTGGTGATTCATTTCTCTTAGAGATATCATATGTAATTAGAGTTTCATGTGTTCATGTGTCACGCACAGAGTTACACAACACTCCTATATATGTACCTTTTTATTTGAGCTATGAGGATGAGTAGACATATTCTTTCATGCTTGATTTTCCTTTGTGTTTAATTTACTCTTGTTGATTACTTGGAGCATTCACGTCACTATTAGAGTGTAACCTCTTCGATGTGTAGGAGGTTCCATATCGATCCTTGCAAAACAATCTCACATGGTATCAGAATAGTTATTCAATAAACATGCACTCGTTTATTCTGGTTATTGATTCCTTTTGGTTTCATTTTTTGTGCTTCTCATGCAAGTTTACAATCATATTTTGGAATATTGTTATCTAGTTTAACGAGTCTCTTGTTTTGGAGTTTGTGCTAGTTTTTTAGTTGTGCATGTATAGGTTTTAGGGGTTTCTCCACTAGATCTAGCTAGATACAACTAACTTTGGAGGAAAGTCTCTATTAGAGGTAAGTTCTATAATTTGGGTTTAGCAGTTTTATTAACTTTTATTAAAACTATAATTTTTATTAAAAAAATTTGGTTCAACCTTCCCTACCTCCTACCATTCCCTATCGGTTCTACATTTTGGTTTTCCCTGTTGTTTTTTCTCACCCTCTTGTTATCTCCTTCTAGCTTGGCCAAGCTCCTATAGAGCTCGGTAAGCTTTGTCCTTACTTAACTCGTGAGTTGAGTTGTTGGGTGAGATGGGTCAATTATTTACTTGGCGAGTTGTGGATTTTATCTCTGTAATTTCATTTTGTGTGCTTGGATCCTTGGTTGGGTTTTGTGTAAGTTGGTTTGGTCTTGTTTTGCTAGTTTTGTATTATCTTTGGTATGTGAGTTCCTTGTTTGCACTAGTGGGTCGAGCTCTCTCGCTTTGCTTCAATTTGAATTGGTTGTTTGGTGTGTTGGGTTGTTTTCTACGAGTTGGTCGGTTTTTTCTCTGTCGAACAATTTACGGGCGATTTGAGTTTTTACCCCTACAAGATTGAGAAGGTTGTTTCCTCATCGAGTGAGTCAAGTTTTGGTTTTGAATTAGGTCTTTGGCTGTGTGCTTCCTTTTTTCATGTTTGGTTGTTCATTTTTTTCATTGGGATCTCCTCGCCAAGTTTTTTTACCACGACGATTTGGCTTGTTGGTTCCTTCCCCGAATGTGTTCTTTTTTGGCCCTGCACGCATCCTCTAACCCTTCTTAGAATATGGTTGTATTTTTGTTGACACCGCCATGCCATTTGGACCTTGGTTCCATTCACGATAGCCACTTCAATCTCGCCCTCAATCCTGATATGCTCTACGAGTTGTTTCATACTCTATGACTAACTAGCCAACTATCTCCAGCTATTTCGTAGACCGTGCGCCTTCCATCTCATTTCACGCCTAGTCATTACACCATTCATCCCGAGCCATTATAACCACCTGGATCCCACTCAAGTTTATCTTGCTCATTCAATCCACCGATTAAGTATGCGTCGATTCCTCCAACTCGGTCCACATCCCGAGTTACCCGACCACTTCCCATTTTTTCAAGTTGCTCGCCTTGGTCTTTGAGTCATCTCCCCACTCTTGCTAGGTTAAGCGAGCCCACTAGCCATCACCGTTTCCCGCCATCTTCCCTTTTAAACCTAATTTAATTTTTTAACTAAGCGTTGTTTTTAATTTGAAAAGTGGGTGATTTAAATGATCAGCAATGTGTTTTTTTAAAGGGGGTTTATTATTTAAAAAGGGTCGATGTTTATTAAGTTAGGGTGGGTTTAATTTTTAAAAAGTAAGGTGTTTAATTAAAGGAAAGGGGGTGTTTATTATTAAAAGTAAGGTTTTAATTTTTAGAGGTGGTCAAATTAATTAGGTGTTATTTAATTTTTTAATTAATTATTTAATTGATTAATCAAATTAGTGACTTAATTTCTATTTGTGGTAAATTTATCATTTTTAAACTGTTTTAATCTTTAAAATTAGACCAATTTGGCAAATTAAAAGTACAACAATGGTGTTATCGGACTTTTTTGTTGTTAATCATGTGCTTGAGTGTGTAGCATCTCTCCTAGTTTTTGTTACCTTCCAGAGCATTCTCAACATCCGGAGGTCCTGGACTCGTTTTGAGCCCTTTTATACACTGTATCACCCTTATTATTTCTTGCAAACTTATGAGCATGTCCACTACAATCTTATAACAATGGGGTTTCGTTGTGACGTGAGACACTTTTTCTCACACAAGATTGTGTTTTCGCCCCTTTTTTTTTTTAGTTTGTTTTGTGATTTCTTATGGTGAAGAACTATCACGATCGCTAGAACTTGATTGTGGTCTCCAAACTTACGCATTATTACACTGATTGCAAGGTGAGTGACCGACTGTTTCATGACACTCATTCATACCTGATTATAATCAACACACAAAACTATAAAGTGCCAAAATCAAGGTGTGATAATATTGTTCTTGGGTGGTTGTGTTTCTTTATATTTATTTCTACATTTTTCTTTCTTTATCTTTGTGATGGATGCTCTTTCAATTCCTTTGCTTACGTCGTTCAATTTTTTCTAATGGAGAACGAAAATGGTAATGAAACTAAGGGGTAAAGGTTATTTCGCATCACCATGGGAGTTGAGGCTGGATCTAATGATGAGCCTAAAAAATCTAAGTGGTTGAACTTATGTGACGAAGCCTTAGGTCTTCTCTGTATATCTATTTATCCTAACTTTCTCTTCCATATTGAGTTGTTTGAAACACCTTATAAAGTGTGTAAAATGTTAATTAGTATGTTTGGACAACAAGATGACATGAGAGCGCATGAATTGGAAAATGGAGTACTAGGATTAAATCCTAATGATTTTGAAAACCTACAGGCCTTCTTCTCAAATTTCCTCCACACTAGATTGCTTCTAAATGAATGTAAAGTGGATAACAAATTTTCCTAGTTGATCTTGTCTATTCTTTTTAAGTTATGTTCGAATAATGTGTATTCGTTTTGAATTTCCATGCTACGAAATCTGCTTTGGGTAGCACTTGGAAAATTCCCTCATTTGCCATTTTTTCATCCCAACTCATTCAAGAACATGAAAAAATCGTTCAAATGGGGACTCTCAAATCTAATTCACATGACCTTGTAGAAATTCTTTGGTAAGTGAAAGAAGAAAGATAAAAAGGATGAACCTAAGTAGGAAACCAAGACCAACCAAACCTAACACAAACGCTTTGACTTTTTAGCCTAAAATGAAGAAAGAAAAGTGTAAGTGTTCATAGTGCAAGAAGAGAGGCCATGAATAACATCAATGTATGAGAAAAAAATCGATCACCTAACTCATTTACTTGAGAAAAATCACATGGGTGTTCTGATTCTATAAAAAAATGTCCAAAAGTTGATTCTTCTACTACAAAAGAGTCTAAATCTAAGAAGAAGAAAATAAAGGCCCCTATAGCTAGATTTGTTCCTTCTTCAACGTGCATTATCGATTTTGATGCCTCACAAAGACATGGCCTCTTCAATGATTATTTCTCTAACATTGAACCATGTGGCATGTCCCTAATCATATTGGGTGATGACACTACAATGTCAATTTCTCGGTAGTGGATCGGTACGGATGGATGGTGGATCATTAACCGAGTATTGAGTGTTCATGATCTCTCTACCAATATCCTATTATTACTAAATCACTCACCTTGGTGAAGGAATGAAAGTGGAATTTGGTCCTAACTCGGTGATTATTCGTGAGCTTCACTCCAACACTACTATGGATGAGGGAAAGGAAAATCACCATTTACTGTTGTACACCTCCCACTTTAATTTTGATTCAATGCCCAATGCCTTACTCACTCATGCATATGAGGTTAGTAAGCTATGACATGAGTGTTTTGGCCATCTTAACTATCGTTACCTTGAATAATTGATCCAAAACAAAATGGTCAACAAGTTACCTCGCGTCAGATCTTCTAAGGGCCTTTGTGAGGGTTGTGCCCTTGGGAAGAACCTTAAAAATGTTGACAAATGAAAATCCTGGAGAGCTACTCATCTTTTAGATCTTATTCATAGTGACATTTTTGGCCCTTTCCCATCTCCTTCATTTACTAGAGCTCTCTATATACTTACCTTCATTGATGAATTTTCACGTTACACTTGGGTGTATTTTCTTAAGCTAAAGTATGAAGTTTTTGATCACTTTCGAGACTTTAAGGATCTTGTTGAGAAACAAGTTGAAAGATATATCAAGGTTCTTTGAACCAAAAATGGAGGTGAGTATGTGAGAAATAGGTTCAAATATTTATGTACCTCCAAAGGGATTTCTTTACACCGCATACAGTTGTTTACAACCCTTTGCAAAATGGAGTTGCAGAAAGAAAGAACCAAATGCTTAAGGAGATGGCCACTTATATGGTTCACTCGAAATCTCTTCCTCCACAATATTGGGCCAAAGTAGTGAATTGTGCTTGCTACATTCAAAATTGTGTTCCACACAAGGTTGTAAGAGGGATGACACCCTTTGAAGCCTAGTTTGGATACAAGCCTGATGTTGAGAACTTTTGCATCTTCAAATCCAATACTATGGCCCAAATTCCCAAAAATAAACACAAGGCTTTGGAACCACAGTCTAGACCTTGTATTTTTGTAGGGTATCCTAATGGCGTGAAGGGATATAGATTGTTGAACCCTACTACTCATCAGCTTTATATCGAGAGAAGTGTGAAATTCGATGAGTCATCTTCAACTTCTACTTCTCCACCCTCTGAGGTCCTTATGCTCTCTGATTATTCTGAATCTTTAGATGATGATGTTGTTGAGCACATTCCTCCTCCTCTAGTTAATCCTCTTGATCCTCCTAACCCTCATGATTTGGATTTTTTTATTTTGACGATAGCGATGATGAGGACTTTTCCCTTCTCACTCGAGTGAAGAATCTACCAAAGCCAATGTTGATCCTCATGGTGCTTGTTAGGATAGAATAATGTTGCAGAGTATTAGAGAGTAGATGGGATATCCTTAGGATAAGAGAGAGACTCGCTCGAGTTTGTTGAACCTCACTCCTTCGCCCGCTTCCAAACCTCAATATTTTCAAGAGGCTTTTAGGATTCCTGAGTGGGATTATACCATGGATAAGGATTCCTCACTCATGAAGAATGATACTTGGGATCTCACCCTCTTTCGAAAGGAATAAAATCATTCGGTGTAAGTGGGTGTTCCAAACAATGTATGGTATTAATGGAGATGATGATAAGTTTAAAACATGACTTGTAGCTAATGGTTTCTTCTAGGTAGCAAGGGTTGATTACTCATAAACCTTTGTTTCGATTATGAAGATGAATTCCATTTGACTGACCCTCGCCATCATTTCTGCAAACATATGGGAAGTCCATCAAATGGACATTAAGAGTGTCTTCCTTCATGGGGACCTAGAGGAAGAGATATACATGGAACAACCTCTCGAGGTTATTTCCATTATCCCTCCCTCATTTGTAACTTAAATAAGTCTCTCTATGGCCTTAAACAAGCCCCTCGGGCTTGGTATGCTAAGATGGACTCTTTTCTACTTATATCAAGTTTCACTCGATGTCACTCTAACCCAAATTTTTACATTATGTTATAGAATGACTCCATGCTTATCATTGTTTTGTATGTTGATGAATTTTTATTACGGGTAGTTCTTCCTCTATTATTAACTCTGTGAAGAATTCCTTGGCCAACAAGTTTTCCACGTATGACTTAGGATTTATTCATTACTTCCTTGGGATTTAGATTTTTCAATCTAACTCAAGAATTGTAATTTCGCAGCTTGAGTATTCCTTTGACTTACTTGCTCGGTTTCACATGTTTGATTGTAAGCCTTCTCCTACTTCTTTCCTTTTCGGGGTTAAGTTGGTTTCTAATTTATCTACTCCTATGGTTGATGGTACCCTTTATCGACAGTTAGTAGGGAGCTTGATTAACCTGACTCACACTTGTCAGGATCCTTCATATGGTGTTGGGATTGTGTCCAGATTTATGAATGAGCCTCATGAGTTACATTAGAAAGCAACGAATAAGATCATTCACTATGTTTGTGGAACTTATACAAAGAAAATTCACTATCTAAGAGGATAAAATATTGATTTGGCTAGATTTTCTAATTTTGATTGGGTCAGTGATCTATATCATGGGAAATCTACCTCAGGCTAAAGTTTCTCCCTTGGTTAGGGTTCTATTAGTTGGTCTAGTAAGAAGCAGAATGCAATTTCCATATCATTTAAAGAGGCGAGTAGAGAGGGGCATTTAATGTTGCCACTGAAGTTGTTTGGGTGTAGGGAAACTTGACAGAGTTTGGTGTTCACTTGCAGCGGCCTACTATCATTTACTGTGACAACATGAGTACCATCTCGATTTTCCAAAATCTATCTCAACATCAACAAATATACTTTATTTGGGAGTTGATTCATGATGACATCATCGACTTACAATATTGTCAAACTTCTAATTAGGTTGCATATATTTTCACCAAGCCCTTCACTGAGGTGAAGTTTCTTCACTTGTGGTCTCTTCATGGGGTAAGGTCTATGTAGAAAATCTCACATGACCCACATACACAATAGGATAACACGAGATGCACACTACTTCCAAACTTACTCAAAATTATGGATGTAATACAATGACTCCACCCCACATGAGAACTTAAGGGTTACCTCTTCCACAAACACATCATTTCCATGGTTATCTCTTATTTACAATTAAATTCCCATTATTTATCCTTATAGGTTTAAAGATCATTTAACATGTAAGGGCATATATTCCCTTTCTTGAAACTTCATATTCTTTAATTCACTTAACATTTATCTTATAATGAGTACAAAATATTTGGTTCATTCCTCTATTGCAATTAGTTTACACAATATCAATTATTAGTTATAATCATTTTAACACATATCACGTCACTGATACTCATTCTTAGGCTAAGGATTCATTTCCTAAAAACATGATTACTTGACATTTTACTTAGCCTTCATTGCATAAGGGAAAAATTCTCATAAAGATAAGGGGGAATATTAGGTCTAAGAGTGGGCAAAATCCCATTTCCCATCTTCATTACAATGTTTAAACAACAAGAATACACTTCATTCACTTATCATGTTATTACATTTAACTATGTAACTTAGCTATTTAGTTTGCATCATTCATGATATGCCTGTGAATCACAATCCACTTATTCCCAATTAGGATTCCTAGTTTTCAAAACTATGTTACACATGGAACAACTCGTTTCACTTTGTATTAACATAATGAGTGCTTGCATCAAGTAAGGGGAATGATCATAATTTCCACTTAACTTTACGCTAAAGGGGGATCTCAAATTTTTCCTTATACTTGCAGTACATCAAGAAGATAAAATTGGTTGGGAGTATTTATAAAATATGCATGAGTCACATAAAGTTTGTGTTCAATCAAGATTTAGTGTTATTGGTTTGCATGCCCCAACAAGGAACCATTCATCTTATCATTAATAACATGAAGATGCTTCACAGAATTTTTAGGGGATGAGTCTCAAATTTGGCACGCTTCCTAACCACCATCTTAGGAATTCATATTAATAACTAAAATTTAATTATAAAATTTCATTCACAAGTTAACCTCTTAATGGTCATGTTATAGCAACACAATTTGATAGTAGAAATTAAATGTAATTTTCATCCAAAATCAATCCTCTAAGAGGTATTTCAATAAAAACATCTCCTATTTAAGTCACCATAAACCCTCCATTATACTTAAGAACCTTTAATAAAAATAGTTCGCATAAAATTTGATTCAAGATTCTTTTTGAGGTACAAACGTGAGGGAACCACCTCACCTTATGATTCGCTAAGTTTGTTTGATCACATTTCAAAGATGTAAAATTACATTTCCTAAATGCCCCTATGATCCCATACACTTACATTATTTATCCCTTCCATTGAATCTTAGTTTCTAAGACACCCATTTAAATGCGTTGTTAAGACATTACATCATTCATGTCACAAAGTGACACTGTACCCTTTTAGCCATTACAACTAATAAAATTCTCATATATACACGAAAAACTCTACTTGGTTCTTGGGGAAGAATCATGATTACATTAACAGTACCACTAAAATCTCTAAGACTACAAGAGAATGTTGGTTACTAAAATGAAGTCACCCATTAACAAAACATGTCCAATTTGAACCATTCTTAGATCACTATTTCACTTAAATCCCATTAAAGTGAAAGACAAAAGACTAACACAATGCCCAAGGGTAACAATCCCAAGGATCATTAGATTAAGGTCATTCTGATAACTTTTAAAGTAACACCCTAATAGTGTTAAAACATTTGAACTTACCATAAAAAAACAAGATTATTTCATTTGTCATTTTCCACAACTAACTTACAAAATCTAAAACACACACAAGCAAATATAACTTAACTACATATCCATACGAGTAAGTTTGTCATTTTATTACAAAAATAATAATATCTCTTGCCTAATACAATAATGTCATCCTATAAAACTTCATCAATAGTGTTATGGTTTACAATATATAATGTATTCATCTCAATGGTACATGTCATCACAACATATTGAGCATGCTATAAATTTCTATTGTCCATGGTGCTCGCAGAACGAGAACATGCTCAACAAAAATGTTGGCATGGCACCTTCATGCAATCTAGCATGAATCATAATTTCCTAATTTTCCATTCATAATGAAATCAACACTTAACACACATCTGGAGAGAGTTAAAAATACAAATGCAATTTCATTTCATTTTCAAAACTAGAGAGAGAGAGAGAGAGAGAGAGAGAGAGAATGCCATATTTCATGCAATAAATTTTCTCAAAAAAAGCATCAAAATAAGTTCCATATAAGGGAGAGGAGCCAGTAGTGTGCACCCAAGTTGAGGGTGTCAACACACATTTAAATACATCAAATTTTGAAAAAAAAAATACACTTTAAAAGATTTTTTTCTTAATCTAAATTTTTTTTTTAGCATTTTTATTTTATGGAAAGTGGTTTTTAAATGGATTTAAATCAAGTAGTTTTTCATACAAAGGAAAAAGGGTGGACCATTAGTAGGGCATTATGTCATGCATTTTTTTCCACTTATGTGGCATCATGTGATTGGGTGATTCTTTGATGTGATTTGATGTGACACATTTTATTAGCTACTTTTTTTTCAAATGTTGAATGACAAATGTACATGTACTAGTCACTCACTTCACAAATACCCTCACCATTATTGGTCCATGCTCCACTATTGGCTCCTCTCCCTTAGTCATATGTTAGTTTTTACAAGTTTCCCGATAGATATTTGACTTGAATAAGGTCCTATGATAGTTTTCCCCATTTTTTACAAGTTTACGAAAATGACCAAATTGGTCAACGTGGCTAAAAATATACATTCAAAAACTAATGCCCAAGATTCAAACACATGATGTGTCAATTCCTCCCTACTCTTCTATATACAGGGAACTCCTCGAATATGCCAAAACTCAAAATTGGAAAACATGGTTCAATCAAGCAACTACCTTTCTGGAGCTATTAATCGTAATTGCACGAGTTCACCTTGTCGTCCAACAACGAGAGGCATACCAAAGCCACTTGTAAAACTATATTGTAAAGTTATTTTCTCATAAATGAGGATTGATAGTGATTTTCACGGATAAATACTAGAGGTATGCAGAGGCCGAATTCCATTTCTCCACCCTAGGCCTAAACTACAAGCCAAAACCAAATTGAACTTTTAAATTTCAACAGTTATTTAAAAGCTACAAAATGGTCAATAAGGATCCTAAACATGTCACGATAAATGGTCAAGCAAACATTCAAATTTATTTTAGGGTTCAATGTAACACTCCACGTGATAAGGAACACGGTCAAAGCTTGACTTTCCCATTACGGACTTTAGAGAGATATTTTGTGTGTCATTAAAAATAGGTTTTATTAACATTTCACAAGGTCGTCAAGAGGTAGTTTTAAACTCAAATTCAAGTTCAACTCGCCAACCGAGTGGCTTCAATTATCCAATACTATTAACTAATTTTTCCAAACATCTCAGGAGGTGATTCAGGAGTTGGGTTTATATTCAAGTAGCCTTTCTAGTTGCGTATGAAAAGAGGTAAATTTTTCTATTGGTGTTATGTCTCATTTAATTCACCAAAAAATTAATCTTCTTTAATTTGATTTTCAACACCATTAAAAATAGGAAAACTAGAAATGTTAGATCATGCAAGAAAGAGGTAAGATAACCATGCGTGTGAGAAAGCAATGAAAATGGGGGGTATGCAGAGGCTCCATCTAGTCCACATTCACAACCCGTAAGACCACAAATTGTTGTTGCATCCCAACAAGCAATTCCCATACTTTAAAAAAAAATTGTGTTTAAAAAATTAAAAAAATACACTCAAAATGTCTCTAAATCATTTAAACCTCACCACACTTCAATGCCAGCCTGGCAATCAAAAGACCGAGCTACAAAGCAAGTTATGGATCAAGCTAGAAAAAGTCACATCGACCAAGTGCTTGTCCCAATAGTGTTTTCAATCTCTTGCTTTTGGTTCAAGTGGAAGGAGGATGCTAAGAAAAGTTTTGGAGTATGGATTACATATGTTAAAATGTGTTTTCTTTGGAGTTTCTAGCACCTTTACAACAAATCCATTGTTTATGTGTTTTACAACTGTGGCATAACCGCATATCTTTAAGGAATTTTATCAAATAGTCCATGTGCCTTGACTCCACTTATCTACGTTGAAGAAAAAAATTATTCCAATGCCATCCCCTACCAATCTCACACTTTTTCCAAAAATTCACATGCCAAACACATGCTTACACATTTTTCTTACATATCTACCAGACCATTATAATTAGAATGAAAAAATTCCTCAATCTTATACGCTTTGATGGTAGTACAAACCATGTACCAAATATCCTTTTGACATAGATAGGGAGGAAAAAACAAGGTAGGGGAATCATCGCATATGTCTAACACCACACTCTCAAAAATTATCAATGGCTGAGATTTTCTTCCCCAATTTATGAAGCTCTTTATTTTCCATCTTGCAATCTTCGGTACTTGAAGAACAATAAGGTAGAATTCATTCCAAAATCAATAATGGACCATAGATTGGATGGAAATTGAAATGGATATAAGATTACAATAATACTTTATAGCACAAACATATTCAAGTTTTGAAATCAGGTGATAATGGAGCAAACCAAATCAAAAGGGAGTGCCAAAAAAAAGATAGCATTTAATTAAAGGGCACCAAAATAGATAAAAACACACTAACATGTCACTAATTTTAATCACTTAACAATTTTATCCTTGATACAAATATGTATACATTTACTATATATTCAACAAATGAAGGAGGATCAATCAACAACTTCACCCCAAACCTCTGCAAATGAGGATCTTCTCAAGAAGCCTAAATTGGCTAAATCATGTAAAAAAATGACAATTATCACCTTTAATTGTTTTCTCAACACCATACCTTGTCTAATACCTTTCATTAAATGTAAATTCAATCATCAAATAGATTACTCTTCATAAAAATCTTTTTGCACTTACCTTTCTTGATTTGTCATTCTCCTTTATTCACTAACTCTTAGCACAACCAAACAACTTTGGCCTATTTATCCTTTAAATACTTCTTCCACTTGTATACCCTATTTTTTCACTTCCAAAAAGTGTTAAATAAACTATCAATTTGATTCAAAAATATCCATACATCAAATTTCCACCTATCTTCCTCTAGATCGCTCTATAGTCTTTGTTAAGACCATTTCCTTGCATGCTTCATGGTTGGAGGGATCTAGGACTACCCACAACAAGCTATTAACTCCTTCAAGTACCCTTTATAGAACTTATGGTGTGCCCCAAGTTTCATAACCTAACTCGTTTTCATTTTCTCGCTATCACTCTTTTCTCTTTGTAGCTTACTACATCTCTACTAGCCCTTTTTACAAGCCTTTTCCCTCATAACTTCCTTTCTAGGGGGTTTCAAACCATAATTTTAGGCTTTCTAAATACCCATTTGGCCAATTCTTTAGTGTATAATTTTTCATTATGGCTTCCTTTGGAAAAACAAATTTATAAAAGCCACAAGAGTAGGGTTTCAATTAGGTCTCTAGGACTATCAACTCACTGAGACAACAAAATGTGATAAACATCTCAAAATTCCTCCAGTGAAATATCAAAATTATTTCTAAATTTTTTAAGGGACAATGTCAACATCATTTCCTCTAAATATTAGGCAAAGATTCATTGATTAAGATCTTCAAACCTTATTCTTCTATGAAACCCTAGTTGTGTTTTATGTGAGCCCAAGAACCTTAAATTTCTTATAAAATGAATTATATTTATTTTAAAGGTCTAAATCCTTTGCCCAAGTATTTTTAGACATTCTCCAAGTTTATTTTCTATCACCAAGGGTTAACAAAGCTAGCTACTTTAATTTCACAAGAAAAACACATGTGCAAACACGTTAGGGCAAGGCATTTAAACCCTCAAGCTTCAAAATGACAAGTCTAAAAATTATTCAAAGGAATAGCTCATAATTTATTCATGGCATTCATCTCTGCAACCTCTCTAAGGATAACATGCCTCTCACACAATCATTTCAATGATAACAAGTTTAAGTTGTTCAAATGAGGAAAGCTCAACCACAATGCATATTTCTAAATGATTTTAAACATGAAAGGTAAGTAATATGGTAGATTACATCTAAGAATTTGTATTGGAACATCAATCATCTCCCATTACTCATTTTAATCACTAAAAATCCATGCATGGTTCCTCGAGATCAAGCAAATTCTCAAAAATTTCTTACAAAGTATAGATTCATTGTCTTACTCAATCACATACCTCCATAATTGAAACAAAGCACTTACCTCCTCAAAACCTTGATAAAATCTCCAATATGAGTATAAATAAACTTCCATGCATTTATAAAGAGAAAACAATCAATCTTAGTCCAAGTAAACCAAAAACAAGGTGATAGGAAGGAAGATAATAAACAAAACAAAGTTCTATAACCATTTAACTATATATTTCTTACAAAATTCCTCTCTCTCAGGAGGCTTCTTCCCTTCATTATTCCACCTTCTTCAAAAGGTTTGTCTCCTTCTCCCCATCAACTAACTCTATCATTCGAGTTATACTCCTTTTAGTGCATTCCTTCTTGAAACCTAACTGACTTTTGATGACTCACATATGCCTTTACCACACAAAGAAGACATTTGTACACTTTTTACACACTTCATAACTTACACACACACTTGAGGGTTCATTTTTACATAACTATACCCTTACACTTGAAAAACACCAGGCCTCTTTGAAAACTCACCCTTGCCTTTCTCATACAAGCTTTAGAAATTCAAACTTGAAAATGGAGGGAAACTTGAAATTTTGAAAATTTAAATAGCTTGATCAACTTGTTTTTCCATCATGACTCCTACACCTTCTAATTCACTCAATTTGACCTCGTAACCATGATAATTTGAACTTTGGATGTCCTCTTGATGATGCTCCTACATCAATCCTTATGTCCAGGAGCTTGTAGACAAGGTGTTCCAAGAGACTACATCTATTTGAAGTGTTTTTCTAACAATTTCTATGCCTTGTCTGCTGCTTTAATAATTTGCACACATGACTTCCATGGTAATGGAGAAAAAACACCTAAAATTAAAATAAAACTTTGATAGAAACCCCTACCAATGTGTTATGATGGATGTACGAGCCCTGATCCAAAAAGTTGTTGAAGGCGTAGGATGGGAGATGATGGAAAATGTGAAATGCTTTGGTTGTACAATAAATTTTGATTCACTCCACCATCATGGCCATGTGCCTTCACGTGGAGTCATCACTTTATCCACCAACTCATCCCCACCTACCCATGCCAATTAACCATTTTCATTTTATTTATTTATTCTATATATTATTTAGACATTTCTATTTATTTTGAACTTTTATTTTCTTGATCATATAATATACTTAATTATTATCACCATATCTATTATTTTCATTAAATTTAATAATGATAGTTACAATACAATGAAAATAACATTATTTTTTTGGAAAAAGGGTAAAAGTGGGGGTTTTGAAAGGACCCTCATCCTTGTACAAAAATCCCATAAGGTAGAATATGTCAATGAAGCAAGAAGAGAACAAGCCTATAGGCAAGAAAAATACAAAAATCCATTAAGGCACGATCTCGAACAGATCCAATTACATTTTGTGAATATTTTTAAGGATAATTGTTACTTCCACAGTTGCAACAATAGAGCTTCTATTGACTAACACATCTACTAATTTAATGAGATCCAAGAAGTCTTCGTTGATGGTCTTCTAGGTCATGTTCGTGTGGATTTTCCATTCTTTGATAACAGAGAAGGCCCTGTTTAGTTTTCCGAGAATATTGAGGATGATATCTTCATCATTAGGCTCTTGTTGGGTGAGAGTGATATTCTCAAGGGATCTTAACACTCAAAAGTTTCATCTTTAAAGAAGTCTCAATCAAGAAGGGATCTTTGGAGGAGCCCATATTCTAGGACATAGGGGAATTAGGGTATAACGTGGAGAGGCCCAATAGGACATTGGGAATATCCAAGTCAATGCAAATATCCATGGAATTAGAGGGGAGAACAATAGAGGCATCCATGACCAAAGGAGAAGAATCATTAACAACCATGACAACATCCGGGGAGACACAAGGTGAAGTCAAGGAAGTGGCGAAGGGGTGAAGAATAAGGAGAGGTTAGGATAGAAAGTGGTTCGGTGACAATGGGATGACGCTTCAAGGGATCCACAATGTTTAAATTTTCTAGAGAGGAAGAGGGAGAAGCATGAGTAGAAATAGGGGATACCTCTTGACCACTTAGGATTATGATCATGATTTTCAAATCGAGTCACAAGGAAGACAAAGATAGTGATGATGATGACAGGGTAGTGACAAATGAAGAGGAGGGGGATGAGGGCACATGTAAAGATGGAGTATGGGTGATATGACATTGTTTCCCAAGCTTAGGGGGGAACCTTGAGATATCCTTTTGGGAAGCCATTATTTTGAATAATAGACATAGAAGGCCTTGGTGAAGGAAAGGCCCTTCCTCTTCTCTAGCTAATCTAAGAGACTACTCAAGTGACTAAAACATAAAAGAAGTGAAGTTTACCTTCATGTCAATGAAAATAACATTATTATTGTGAATTTATTTCATGTTTTAGATCACATGGATTCTTGGGTCAATTAACCCGTAAAATCTTGTAGTATCCATCTTTTTAGTATACTCTTTTTGGTCAAAAACAACTCTTTGTATCTAGACTATCATGATGACATGGACATTATTGCTTATTTTGTTGTTTTGATGGGACATTATCATATGATATTGTTGTTTGATAGGGATATTACTTACTTATTGCACTATTCGATGTGACATTGTTCATGATATCATATTACTAACATTAGAATGCTAACTCTTGTTAATAGGTTGTCCCATGGGAGACACGAGGCCACTATACAATTATATGATATTATGTTATGATGATGATACCATGAGTTATTATGGACATGCTTTTGTATTGATATTGGATCCATATTTGATGTATGATGTTATATTGTTTCATTTAGTGGATGATTCATGTTATGATATATTTATAGTTTAGCATGACTTGTATAGATGTTGATTTTGATGCTTATGATAACGTCATTTTTGTTATCATATTGGATAGATATGAGGTTTGTATTGAGTGTGCAGTGTGACAAGAAATTAATCATGAGAATAATGTGGGATTCGGGAACAAATGCCATTTAGCACAAAATACCTAATGCTCAACCATATTCTTCTTATTGATTATGACATCCCTTTCTCATTCTCGTGCCTTGTCTTTGATTTGAAATTGTGAATCTGATATTTTCCTCCATGATGGTGATGAATTATTATGCTCCTTAGCTACTTGTTAATTTATTATGTTTCATTTTTTAATTGCTCACTAATGTTAAATGTTACCCCTTTCCATGTGGTTCTAACATCTACTTTTGGTTTTGGGATGATGTGTTGGGTTTGGAATTAGGCCACCTAATCATGGATTAGGTGAGCCTAATTGCCCCTCCTAAATGCCACATTTTTTCCCAAACTTAGATTTGGGAAAAATGTGTCATTTAGGAAGGGTGTATGGCAAGTAAGGGCCTCATTTACATGGAGAAGAAGCCCTAACCCACATCCCTATGGGTGGGTGGGATATTTTTAATGAAAATGAGGTCCATTGGCCCATTTTTCCACTCACCACACACTTCATCTTATGGGAACTTTGATTTTGGGAATGTATGGGATTTTGGGAAATCCTCTCATGATTTCTTTGGGCTAGTTTTGAATTTCCCTCATTCTATTTTTGGTGAAATTTTGTGGATACTTGATTGGTTTGAGTTTTGGTGGAGGGTGACATTTTTCACCTTCCCATTGATTGTCTCAAGTAACTTATTTTCTTTTAAACCCCTCACTTCCATGGAGATGGGATTCTTTTGGTTGGGGAATTTTTGAAAAATCTTGGAATCTTGGCAGAGACTTGAAATCTTTTGGAAAGAATTCTTGGCTTTGGCTTTGGAGTAAAAGATAGGACCTTATATACCTATGTTTTCACTTATTTTTACCTTGCATGCTTGTGTATGGTTAATTTTGGAAAATTCATTTTGTGTTGTTTTAACTATCGCTCCACCCACCCTTGAGGGGTGTGTATTTTGGGAGATTGTATGGGAAGAGGGAGGAATTTTCCTCCTCTCTATTTGGGAACCCTCCTACATTTGGTTTTTAGGTAGGGATGGATTTCCATTTGGGTTGGAAATTCATCCCTACCCTCAAGAAGGAAACTTTAATGTTTGAAAATCCTTCTTGGGGGAGTTTTGGAGAGATAAGGGGAGATTTGGAGTGATAAGGAGTTGGTAAAAACATGGAGAGATAAGGGATTTTATGGCTATTTTGGCATGGTTATATGGTAGAATGAATTTGGGATTCCCATCCCCTCTTCCCAAAGCTAGAATCATGGAGCTTCTTAGCAAGTTTTATTGGCTGCATTGTGTTTTTGAATGGTTTTCAAATGGAGTTAACATGTGTTGTCTGCATCCAAATATTTCTTATGTGCTAAGTGAAGTGTGTTGCCTCTTTCCCATGGGCTTGGGGGGAGGCTAACATGCCACCTTGGACTCCTTGGTGGCATGTAATGATGCCAATTGGTTGGGTGGTCAACCAAACACCTTTCTTGTGATTTGAAGAACCTTTACATTGTTGTTTGGGAGCTAAATGGAGTGGCCTAGATGTTGCAGAGTTGTAGATTTGGAGTTACAATATTATTGTGTTTTTGAGCCAAAAATTTGGCATGTTGTCTCCTCTTGTGAGGAGGGCTTGTTGTACTTGCATTTTATTATATTCATTCAGTATGGGATGGTCAAATTAATTATGTTATAATTGATTAAGTCATGTAATTTTGAAGGGTTGAAATCTGTTGTTGTAATTATACAATTTACTCAAGTTCACAGGTTATAAAATACCTCTTCCTATTTTCTAAATTATGCATTCTTCCCTTGGAATGAAGAACTTAACTTAGGAAAGAAAGAAATGTTTAAATGTATGGAAAGGATATTATATGTTTCAGATTCGTTGTTTATTTGCCCTTGTATGTGTGGAAAAATTTTGTTGTTGGAATGTTAAATAAATATTCCATACTTCATATATTTGCCTCTTGCTTTGAATTTTAATCTTGTACTTCTATTGTAAATCTGGTTTTAAAATCAGCAATATGTACTTGTTTATAAACTTGTAAATAATTCCTCTTTGTTTATATTTATCTCGTTATTATATTTCAAATTAATTATCTTCTTCTATTGGATTTCTCCGATTTTTAGTTAACTTTGATTGTGTTTAGAGAAAACACACACACATGAGCGCACGCACGCACGCATGCGCGCGCAAGACGCGCACACGCGCACACGCACACACGCACACACGCACGCACACACACACACACACACACACACACACACACACACACACACACACACACACACACACACACACACACACACACACACACACACACACACACACACACACAATTTATAATGATGCCTCCTTACTAAAAAGTTAGCAAAACTCATTGTGAATATGGGTATTACAATTAAATAAAATGATGTAAATGTGTTTGAAATAAATGAGTTAAAAAAATTATTTCTAGGTATTACAAGAATAGAATTATACATGTATTTGAAATAAATAAGTTAGAGAACTTATTTTAAATTTAAACTTCACCTGATTGGCTATCTCATACATACGACATACATACGGACATACGTATGACACACATACACACATACACACACATACATACATACATATATAAATATATATATCCTTAAAAAGTTTTTTTGCCTATGTATTGGCTTGGGCACTGTAGCTTTCGAAGGAGGTTTTATTTTTGATTTAAAATATATATTATATTATGGGGGTGGGGTGGGGACGGTTGTCCCACCCGTCCCCAACAACCATTTCAAACAAAATTCAAGGTCTCTAGCCCTTGCCATAGCCCACGACCCATGCCTCCATTTCCATGGCCAAGGGTCATCCTACCCTACGCATAGGCCATATAGCCGCCTTTTTTGTAGTCGCCCATCCGGGATTACCGTAAGTGCAGCCATCACTTATATATATATATATATATATACCTACGAAAAATTATATACAAAGTTACATGATAAGAGGATTTTACCTTCTCTTGATCAAAATATTGAGCCATTTTAGAAAGCAATAACAAAGTGAAAGAAATAATAAACTTGCAGATCCTTTCGGTTGAATGAAAACTATTTTTTTAAACCTTGGTAAACTAAGCAACCTATGAGCAAACCAAATCCACTTATGCAAATATTCATGGAGTGGATTATCTTATATTTAATCACCCTCTTGGTTGAGCTCTCCATGAGTTATTTTTTGCACAAAAAAGGAAAATACGAAGCAAAGAAAAATAGGGCATCTAGGTGGAGGAGATGAGTAAAAATGAATAATAAGAGTTAGGTTTGTTATTTCATCCTCTCAATTTATCAAATTTAGGGTTGTTGATCTAAGGGTGGAGATCCCTTAGATCCTAGGGTTCAGGTTTAATGCGCATAATGACTTTATCGTTTTGGAACTCACGCTGAGCGTGGCATGACATTTGGTATCAAAGCGAAGGTTCAAACACTTAAAACTCTAAAATGAAATTTGTTTAGATTATTGTACTCATCTATGTGGGTGTCATGTCGATTCGGTTGTCAAGAAATGTGAATTCATTGTGATATTCCTATGACCTTCACGGAGTGTTGGGAATTAGGTTCCTCATAAGTATGTTAGTTCATGGTTTCCTGAATCTTGGTTATTATTGGGTAATCGTGTTGACCCTTGCAGAGACCCTCCCATATTTGGATTTTTTTTTTCGTTTGGAGAAACTCTTGGGAAATAGTGATATGGGTAACACCTAGGTACCATTATGGAGGAAATCGGAGATTTTTAGTTGGTTTGAGTTCCCTTTTTCTTGAATGGTTGGGAAAGTTGTGTATGGTTTGATAGTGGTTACAAACATTGGTAAATTTTGGTACATGGAGGACTTATTTTCACATGGGAGAGTAGATATCATGGCAAGATGTCTTTTGGATCCTTTATTATATTTATATTTTGATATGCGCACTCAATGTTTAATACCCCTACCGGTGGCCCACGAAAGGCTACGAAGTAATTGTGATGTGAAAATTTTCATGTGTTATATTTGTAAACTTGAACTCATTTGTCATGGCTAACATTTTATTTAATTTATTTATCAAGAAGCTCTTCTTATTATTTTTATTATGCGAGACTTTCGAGGCTTAGCCATTTATTTTCTTGTCGAGAATTCTTGGATTTTATCTATGTTTTGTGACTCAGATCTTGTATGTCTCTAAGGCCACTTGGATAAATGTTGTCAAGAATGTTACATGGTTCTTATTGTCTGTTGGTGGGATGGTTCTATCTTTTGTGTATTGTGTTCTCTCTTCATATAGGGTACACCCAAGGTGATATGATTACTTTCTTAGGTGCTTCAAATCATGCCCTTGGTTTTGGGGTGATGGGGCTCTATGTGTTTAGGACCTTGGAGTGACCTAGCCTCACTTAAATTCTTGATATTCATTCTTCCTTAGGTTGGAGTTGTTGGTGTATGATTTTACCCACCTTGTGGCTTTACATACACAATTTAATTTAGCTTGCTTAGGTCATAATAAGTCATTAAAGGAAATGTACTTTAAGGCATTTTTTATTTCTTCATCGAGAAGTTACCTTTTTGGGTGACCTAATATATCACTATATAATATAACTATAGACACAAAATCATGCACTTTAGGCATTATTTAGCCCGGTCTTATACTACTATTTAGAAGGTTATCAAGTGGATAAATTACTAATTAATCCCACCTTTTGGCCATCTTTATTTTATATTTTATTTTGTCATTACCGCATATTTTATTGCACTTATCCACCAATTTCAAAATACCTCGTCATTCTAGCCAAAAATCAAGACGCCCCCTTTGTATAGGGGCACCCGAGGTGCCCCGATCCCACTTTGGATGCCCTTGTCTATGCGCATCCTTTCCCACTTCGTTTTGGGGCCTTTTTAGTTTTTTTATCTTTATCTTTTTCCCAGTCGGCCTTGTTGGGATTAATTACGAAATTAATCTTGAGAGCCCTATAAATATAAAGTTATAAGACCATAATAAGGGTCCTAGGTCATAACATTACACACTACTATCACTCCATCTAGAGTTGCATCCATTTCATCAATTACATCCACATAGTGCCATGCATCAAGGCTAGGAGATATGCATCACACATAATGTATAGGGGAGGGATTCTATTCTATTCCATGCACACATGCTATCTACATTTTCTATAGTTACTATTACTCACTACTTCACAAAGTGCAATTGGCACGAGAGAACCTAGGGCACGACATGCACACACACACCAGAACTACATCCGGGTCTGAAATGTAGTGTAGTGCTCAGTGATAAGACCACTAGTTTGGTGGCTGAGGTCAATCCAACCCATTCATTTGCATCTTTTATTTTTCTTATTTTTCTAGGGTTTGATACTTCCTTTTGCATTGTAGGTCATTACACAACTCATCTAGAAGATCCATTGCGATGGACAAGGAATATTCGAAGACAACTAGTGATCATATTAGATTTAGGTTTTGAGCATTTACAGTGATCAGAGTGCCCATATTACAAACCAAGGCACCTCAGTTCACTCCAGCATGCCTCAGTCATCTCAGATCCTTCGCATGGTCCTTGAGTGTTCATTTGCACTTCTTGATTTCATTTCTAGATCTATGACAACCTTGAGGCGATCCTTCACTGCTAATCAGCTAAGCTATTTCTCTTCCTTCTCTTGCACATTTAGGGTTTCATTTCACTTAGAATAGTTTACTTGCATTTATTTCATATTATTTTAGTCCATTTACTACAATGTTTTAGTCCTCCTAATTAGATTAACATTAATACCCTAGTATCCCCTTTTAGGCCAACTAGATCATTATTTTTGTTAATCATTTTGGTGAACCCGACGTCTCCTTCTAGCACCTTCTAGGGATTTCAATTTCTTGCCATTATGATTTTTTACTTCCCTCTTTCCTTTTTATACGCCACTTCTTTGCTTTCATTCCTACCTTCCTCCCTCCTATAATTATTGCTACATTTAATACACCATGAGCATATCTATTCATAAGTACTTACAAAAATACTTGGATTGTCTCCTTCGCCTCAAAAATACTTATCTACCCATTATGTCTCTCCACACATATTACCAGAATATGTTTATCATAAATTTGTTTTGGCTTTATCCCTTAATGAAGATAAAATCACTTTCACATCTGATGATCTCCCACCACAGAGTTCTTAGCCCATGACCCTCCCTTATATATCCAAGTTTGTGTTAACAAAGTAGGTGTTAAACATGCCTTAGTGGACAATGGATCTGGCCTCAACATTTGTAATATCAATTTTCTCCATCATATTGGCATGTCTCTAACATCCCTTGCTCCTTCCACCATTTCTATTCATGGTTTTGATAACATCCCAAAACATGTTTTAGGTATTGTCCAGATTACCCATTACCATTGGTCCATGTACGATTACCATCCCATGTCATGTCATGCCCAATGACCTTAACTATAACATCCTCCTTGGTAGGCCTTAGATCCATGCCATGCATGTGGTTCCCTCTACACTCCATGCACGACTCAAGTTCTATTACTAGGGAACTATTTATGATGTACCCATTGACCCTTCCCCTTTTGAATATTGTAATTCTATTGAACACCCTTTGGACTTCCCTACTTCCCCAAAAATTAACCTCGCTCTCTCCAAATATGGTTTAGGATATGACTACCTTCGTCGCTTTGGTTTCTCTCACTACCAAGACCACAAAGTCACCGAACTTTGGGACCTCCCGCATGTCCACATAAGTTTGGGCTTGGATATCAACCTTCTCCCCACTACCTTTAGAAGTACAAACCACGTGTCATGTTGCATCTCTCCCCTTGCTGCACCCAGACCTTATTAGTAATGATGCCCCTTTCTATTGGGACAACACAAATACTTTTCCTATTGATGATGCACTACTAGATCATATGGGTGCTTATGATGATCTACCTTCTTTTCACCATAAACGACACCAATCTCTCTCATTTGTTAATATGGTTTGTCTGGGAGAATTTGATAACCTCGCTAATAATTTCAACCCACCTGACACTATTCCCACTGAGCCATACATTGAGGACCGTTCTACACTTATCAATGAAGAAACCATCCAACATAATTTAGGAACATCTGACAATCCACAAATAGTCTTATTAGTTACTTCCCTCACCCCTGCTAAGAAAAAGGATCTCAAGCAAGTCCTTCATGATTTCTCTGACATATTCACTGGGACTATAGTGACATGCCAGGTATTGATACCTCTATCATCATGCATAATATCATCATTAACCCTAACGTCAAGCCCGTTCAACAGAAAATCCGTAAGATGCACCCTAAGGTTGCACTATTATTTAAAGAAGAAATCCAAAAATTGTTAGATGTTGGTTTCATCCGTGTTGTTGATTATCTTGAATGGGTATCTAATATTGTTCTGTTATGAAGCCTGATGGTCATGTCTGTTGATGTATTGATTTCCGTGATTTAAATAAATCTTACCCTAAGGATAGTTTTCCCCTCCCACACATTAACACTATTATAGACTCTACCGTAGGGTACAACATACTCTCCTTTATGGATGGTTTCGCAGGATATAACCAAATTAAGATTAATTCGTCGATCAAGAGAAAACCTCTTTTACCATGCCATGGGGTACATTCTGCTATACTATTATGTTGTTTGGCCTCTAGAATTTTGGGGCTACCTATCAATGCACAATGACACATATTTTTCATGATTACATCCACAAGATCATTGAGGATTATGTGGATGATATTCTAGCTAAGTCTCAACAACGTTCCTCCCATGCACGGGACCTTCGTGTGCTCTTCAAATGATTACGTCAATATCATGTACACCTCAACCCAAAAAAATGTGTCTTTGGGGTACCCACATGTAAGCTAATCGAGATACGTAATTTCACAACTTGGAATAGAAATTAAATCAACCAAAATCTGTTGGAGAAATGACGAAGATCGGAGAGAATCTATGAGCACCAAAACATTGCACTCAACCGCAAAACGATGTAGCTTCAAGATAAAAGCAAGAAATCATTCATGGAAGCAATGTGCATGCATTGAGGGAAAAAAACTGAAAAACCAAACTCTATTCCATTCCCCATGTGTTGCTCAAGATGAAAGGGTGTACAAATAGTAGTGGGGTGTGTAACTCCCCCACAAATGTAGCCATCGAGAAGTGGGAGTTACATTCCTGGAATATCCGGTCAAATGTAACTCCAATGATGCTCTATGATGTGTGTAAGAGCCATAATGACACCCTAGGACACCTAAGCATGGTGAATCACCTATGTGGAGGTATTCCATGTATTTAAAATAAATACATGGAAAATAACCTACACCAACACCCCCCCTAAAGCATAGCTTAGGTGGAGACATAGATGAAAACAAGGAGAGAAGTGGGTCCTAGCAAGAAGCCTAATGAGGTACCCACATACAAGAAGCTCTCAAAAAGTGGAGTAAAAGGAGAAAACCCAGTGGGAAAAAACTCCCCCAAAAGAGAGACAAGTCCACTCTCTAATCTAAGAAAGATGCCAAGGATGGGTCCCGCCACAGACGAGCCTAAAAAGGTACCCATGTACAAAGAGGCAATCTCTCAAAAAGAAGAAGAAGAGAGAAGAAGAGGGAGATGAGAGGAATGTAGAAGATTCCATGGACGGATCTGAACTCTGTAGCTCTAGGAGGTCTCCCAAAAGAATGTGAATGATGAGATCCTCTATCTCTAGACTAAAGAAGAGCCACCTGCACCGAACTGTGTGCTTGCCCTTAGGAAGGACAAAAATGACGTGCTGAAAGTCTGCCCACTCCGCAAAGGAAGCTGAAGGCAGTAACACGAAGAACTCTGAGTCTGGTGCACGGAAGTGTGGCATAGGTCTAGCGAGTGAGTGCCAAGGAACTGAAGGTAATGCCACGTGCGTAGAACTGTCAGAGTTAAATAGAGGAACACTTGAAAAGGATGTCCAAGTGATGTAAAGGGAACAAAACATCCTCCACATGAAAAGGGATCCACGGTGAGGGTGGATCAATGAAGGTCTCCGAGAAATGTGGAAGTGACATGATTCCGGAAGGGGCACTCCTAACAATAGAGATGATGAACTCCTCTCGAAACACACTGTAGATGGATGAGGGACCTATATTACATCATAAGTAGACTCTGCGAAAAGACGACTAAGTTTAGGCAAATACTCGTCCCAATGAGGGGGCTCAATAAACAGAAGAGCGATGTCAGATATGTATGAGTCATCCAATGAAGGTAGAGGAGTGAAGTGGGCCTCACACACTGGAAGTGGAAAGGAGGTGGGTGTGATGAGTGTATGAGGTTGAGTAGAAGACTGCTTGATATCTGATGAGATGTGGGGGATGACAACACTGTCTGGAATGGTGAGAGAAAGAGGAGAGAAGACCTCTATAATGCTCTCTGCATCAGAACTGGGTGCACAATCCTCATCACCGAAGTAGAACCAAGCGAGTTTGTGTCAATGGAATGGTCATCATAAGAAGAAGAGGAGACAACTGAATCAACAAAGCAACAACAATGACGACAGTATGTGAAGGGTCTCCATAGAGGGACTGAAGAATGCTCCAGACATGATGAGGTGGATCTGAGTGTGCCACGTGAAACCAAAGAGATCGAGAGACATGCATCATCATGTGACCATATATGTGGTCGCAAGTGTTGAGAAAATCCTCTAGATGACGATGATCAGTGGGTGCAGGAACTGGCCCAAGTAAGAAGGGTAAAAGACCCTCGTGGGTGAAGTAACGTTCCATGGAAGCATGCCAAGCTGAATAGTCCCTCTCCCGGTGAGAAGTGGCGGAGGCTATAAAGTGATCCTATGACGCTCAAGTCTGGAAATAGCACTCTCCATGATGAAAAATGCAAGATGCAAAAATCAAGAAGTCGGACTTGACCGATAATGCGTCTACTTGTGTAGGCCCAAGAGTACAATCAACCCCCCCAAAATGCGGCACTTTATAAAAGTAGTGCATTTACAAAACTAATAATTCCATCACGTAGTGTGCAAAAATCATGCAAATTTGACTAAAGAAGCGCTCAAAAACGAGCTGCAATTCAAAAGTTATGGCATTAAAATGATTCCCGCAACTAATGGAAAATGCCACTAGATGCTGCAAACGCATTTAAAAAGTGCTCAAAACGAGTGCAAAGGGTATCGTGTGACTACTCATTGGAAACGACATCAAATTTTAGGCATAGTTTGTTTGAATGCAAGGAGGGATTAGCCTCCTGCCAACCCAGGACCTCACCCTCCATCTTCGACACGTGAATGAAGGACATAATACAAGCTAAAATAGAAGCCCAAAATTAATACAATGCCATGTAAATGTTTTTTTTTGCCTTAAAACATTAAAAACGTGTTTGTTTTAACCTTCCAAACAAGACTAAAAGGTATGTGGCCCCAGAGATGAGCTGTCAAGCCATGTGGGGAGATGCCACGTCCCAAGTTCAAGGGTCACGTCTTTGGGTCATGTGTGGAACACCAAAAAGACCAGGTCGGGTGTTGCGCAGTCCACCATTTGGCAGTGCATCAAGGAGATTCTTAGTAGGCGGGAAGCGGCCAGAGAAAAGTTGAGTGGCAGGAGGAGAGCCGTTGGAGTGCTCGCAGAGGGCGGTGGGAGCGACAGAGACCCCAAACCACCAAAAATGCCAAAAAAAATAAAATGGCTAAACACGTGTTGATGGGGCAGTTGGAGGGGTCGACATGGTGGAAACCAAGATGGACTGCACAGAGACTGCACAAAATGCCGAGAAGACCAGAAACAACCATATTAGAGCTGATGTAGGAATGGAGGTCGCCGGTAGCGAGGGTGTAACATGTCTTTGTCAAAGTTTGCAGATAGCAGTTCGAGCATAGAGAATGTCATTGGGCTAAGAGACACGAACAGGTTGCAATCCAAAACGAGCACAGAGACACAAACAAGTTGCAAGTGGGCGTTCCCAACGTAGCGAGGCTCAAGCCAACACCAAGTAAATAAGTATGAGCCACGCCAAGAGATGTACGCAGGTGGGGGTGAAGAACCAGGCATGAGCTGAACAATCTAAAACACAACCCAGGTCAACCAAGCCCGCCGACGTTTAAACCATGAGTAATGTACGAATGAACCCGAGTCACAGGAGTAGTGTAGGTTATAAAAATGAGCCACGTTGTAGAAAACATCCACAAAGTGCAAAGAGCACAGTAACCAACGATCGGGAGCAAGCGAGATCATGAAGGTAAGAAATAAGCAAAGCAAATGCAGCTTGGAGGAGATGTAAACGGTTGGAGATCCAAGGTAAAATAGGAACGACCGACCGAGCTAAGCATGAGCAACAAAACGTAGGTCAAGGACTTGAAACCCAAACATGTTGTAACAAACCAAAGACCAAGCCGGAGAGAGGTGAAGTAGCCAAGTTGCAGAGATTAATGTAGAGGTGAGTGGCGGGCGGCCCTGGTTCACTCAATGAGCTGGGGCCAAGTTGGCCCAAGAACCAGCTTCACAAGCCCTTAAAAAAACACTTAACTCTAATAAAAATAACTCCAGATCGCAACCAAGTCCTTTAAAAGGACACCAAAGCGCATGCAAACCCCAAAATCCTGGAAAGCTGGTTAACCCCTTTAAACTCGAAAACAAACAACCCTTGAAAAATGCAAGTAGAGCACATGCAAATGATAGCTTGCACAAGAAACTACGAGACAGAGAGTAGTAAGCAACTATTGTGAGCAACACGATTCCGATCCCCGAGCTCTGATACCATGTTGGAGGAATGATGAAGATCTGGAGGGAATCTGTGAGCACCAAAACGTTGCACTCAACCGCAAAACGATGTAGCTTCAAGATCAAAGCAAGAAATCATTCATGGAAGCAATGTGCATGCATTGAGGGAAAAAAGCTGAAAAAACCAAACTCTATTCCATTCCCCATGTGTCACTCAAGATGAAAGGGTGTACAAATAGTAGTGGGGTGTGTAACTCCCCCACAAATGTAGTTGTCGAGAAGTGGGAGTTACATTCCCGAAATAGCCGGTCAAATGTAACTCCAATGATGCTCTATGATGTGTGTAAGAGCCATAATGACACCCTAGGACACCTAAGCATGGTGAATCACCTATGTGGAGGTATTCCATGTATTTAAAATAAATACATGGAAAATAACCTACACCAACAAAATCAAAGTCATTCTTGACATGCCCCCACCCAAAACCTTCACCAATCATAGTTACATCAAAAAATTTTGCCTCGGCCTTGTCTTTGTTGCTGGACAAGTTGCGTCATTATCTCCTTAACCATGAAGTTCACATTATCACCAAGGTCGACCCTCTACGCTATCTTTTGTCCCGCACTCATCTTTCAGGGCGTTTAGCTTGTTGGGTCATGCTCCTTACAGAATTTGACTTTAAGTTCATCCCTCAAAAGTAATTAAGGGGCAGGTCATCGTCGATCAATTATTCGTTGCCCCCTCCTGGATGCTTCCCTTATTTCTAATTCTTTCCATGATGATTTCACTGCATATACCATTGAATCACATATATGGACCATGTAATTTGATGGTTCATGTTGCCGCTCCAGATGTCGGTGCCAATGTGGTATTTATTACCCCACATGGTGATCCACTTCCCTTTGCATACCGGTTAGGGTTTTCTTGCACAAATAATATCACCGAATATGAAGCCCTTATTTTAGGTTTACTTTACCAATTAGTAAACCAAGTCGGTGAAATTTATCACACTAAGGAGGAACATCTTATCCCGTACAATGATTTTGTAAAAGACCTTTTAGTTACCTTTGAGTCTTATTCCATTTCGTTATTCCTCGCAAAGATAATCACCATGCCGATGCCATGGCGGTCAGAGCAACCTCACTTATCCCACAAGATGTCACTGATGACCAGACCACTTTCATCATTACTCACTTATGACAGCCTTCTATCTCCACCATACCTATCACAGCTACGCCATCACCCGTAGTCACGACACCATTGAATGGTTCACACCTATTTATAACTACTGTATAAAAACTATCACGATACTTTCATGCAGCCTCATGAATCCTGCCGGTTACATCGCGAAGCCACTCATTATGTTATCGCTGTCTCGAATTTTTCAAACGTGCTCTTAATGGTCGTCTTCTCTGTTATCTTCCACTTATCGATATCCCTATGAAAATATCTAACATTCATGATAGTATTTGTGGTGGAAATGTTTTGGGTAAAGCCATAACACAGAAACTCCTACGTCAAGGATATTATTGTCGACAATGGAGAAGTATTTCCTTGATTATGCTAAGCATTGCGACAAGTTTCAGAAACATGGTAACCTCCATCATGCACCCGCATATGATCTTCAACCCATTGTGCCCACGTGGCCTTTCTCCTCTTGGGATTTGACTTAATTGGCCTCATCAACCCAGAATCTGCCGATGGCCAAAAATTCATAATTATTGCCATAGAATACTTCACCAAGTGGGTGAAGCTGCACCCTTACATACAACCACTAGTACCGACATTTTTCACTTTCTTACCATGCACATTATCACACGCTTTGGAGTATCGTCTTCCATTATCATCGATAATGGATCCTCCAAAAATAAAGATGTCAAGAAATTTTGTGCTAAGTTTAAGATAAAGAAATCATTTTCCACACCTTATTATCTACAAGGAAATGGCCAAGCGGAAGCTACCAATAAAACTATTGTCAAAATCCTACGTAAGATTGTTGACTCTAGTGGCACTGATTGGCATAATCAAATCTTCTATGCATTATGGGCTTATCGCACTAGCATTTGTACTCCTACTAATGCTACCCCCTTCTCCCTCATTTATGACACTGAGGCAGTTATTCCATTAGAACTTGAAATACCAACCCTACGAATCTCTCTTAAGGGCATCCTTAAAGACAATGAATATCACAAAAATCGTTTACACAAATTAGAAATGTTGGATTCTCGTCATGTCCAAGCATTGGAAAACCTCTATGCATACCAATCCTGCATTTCACATGCTTACAATTGCAAGACATGTTCTAAAGACTTCAATATCGGTGACCTCGTCTTAAAAGAAAACCAGAAAAATACAAAGGCCGAAGCAGCGCTCAAAGGTAAATTTAAGCCCAACTAGCTTGGCCCTTATGTTGTCATAGTTAAGCTTAGTGGTGGTGTTTACCACCTTTCCACCCTTCTCAGAAAACCACTTAAAAACCCATTAAATTTCATGCACCTCAAGAAATACTACACTTAAATTGATGCACTGCACTCATCATCCTATGACGCACTCTAGTTCCTCGGTCCATACTCAAATTCCAAGGGTTTACCAATCAAATGGACCTTACATTCACCAATGCGACATTTTCCTCATCCACCATTTCATGCGTTAGTGACATACACCTTAGGTTAAATTTTCACCCATTCTTATCATCTTGTAGTGGTATACACTTTAGGCTAAATCACCACCCTCATTTTATCATCTTGTAGTGGCATACACCTTAGGTTACATCACCACTCCCTTCTTATTCATCTTATAATGACATACACTTTAGGTTAAGTCGTCACCCATGCTCACCTTTTCATTTCATAGTGATATACGCTTAGGGATAAATCATCACTCTATCATTCAAACAAGTTATGGTATATGCTTAGGTTATAGGGTCCACACATATCTTTCCATTTATCTCCTCACCATCCACTCATTCTATAGTGATATATGCTTAGGGATAAATCATCACTCCTCCATTCAAAATATTTGTGATATATGCTTTAGTTATAGGGTTCACACACATCTCTTCCCATGTTGCATTTCATCACCATTACATACACACATTCATCACAATGCACTAGATACAACCTACACTACTCGACCATTTCCCGATGATGCACTCTCCTTTATGGTTCGTTCTTGACTGTTGAGGGGGGGGAAATGAACCTCACTACATACACTTCCATCCACTCGAGGGGACGTTTCTCCTATCATTTCATCTTGCATTCCATTCCATCCATCCACAACATATTGCATTATCTTGGGGGAATTTACTTTTGCTTACTAGTGTTTTGCATGATCACTTTATTACACATGTTAGATTTCTTTCTTATATGTCATTATCATACACACATGCACGTTCATGCCTTTGTTTAGTGTGATCACAAATACATGACTCTACACACAACATGGATGCTCGCCTTCTACCCTTCCTATACCAGTCGCTAGGGGCATCCACATTCATCTTATCCAGGTGTTATTGTTCCATTTTGTACTTAGCATATTATACTACTTATACATGTTTTGACATATTGATTATCACTCTAACATGCTAATGAGTGTTCCATGTGTAGCACTTATTTTGTAGGATTACATGTTTCCATGACTACTTGTTTGTTTCTACTTGTCTACTTTGTTTTCCATTGTATGCGGGATTTTCCCTTTGCTTTTGTGCACACTTGTCTACTTTTTGTGGCCATGATGGCCTTGCGTGTCTTGCGACATCATGAGTGATGTCCCATGTTTGAAACCCACTTTGTGTGGTCTACTTTTTTTCTTGCGTGTTTACACTACTTTATTTGGTAGTTTCTACATTGTTTGTGTATTTTACACTTGTCTTATTGCATGCATGTGTTTTCATACTAACACTTGTTTTGGCTAGCCATCCCCTTTTATGTGCATCTTGGTATCTACCAAGTGTTTCCCTTTCCCCATATAGGGAAGAGTTCTACATGTCAGAGTGTAGTTGGGTCCTCTTTTGGGGCTGCATTATCCTTTCCATGACGTCGCATGTGCCCCCAAAGAGGGGGAATTATTGAGGATTCTATACTAACAAAACATATTTACACTTTGGTTCGAAACAACCAATGAGTTCAAACCAGTCTAAGAACTCCATACATAGCGGATAAAAATAGGACATGGTGTCCTTTGGCAATTTGGTCTATTTGACGAGCTGCACACGCTTGGGGGTTACAGTGGGTGTGCCTCTCTACACTTCTCCATCCAGTGGTGTCGATCACCCAAAAACTAGGATAGTACAGAGATCTCTTCACACATTTCAGCAGAAGCGGTTTAAGTTAGAGGACACAACGCATTTCCTCCCTATATATTTCCGATTAGGGTGGTGGGACATCACCCAAAAAACTCGCAATAGTATAGGATATCCTTCTACACCCTTTTTATCAACATGGATCAGGTGCACATGTTCCATTTACACTTTTTATAGCGTATTTTACATTTATGTACTTTACACATGTGTATTTTACACAACATTTTTACATACATACATATTTGACTACTTGATCGTTTTCTCCTTGTAGGTCCACATATGAGAAACAAGCAGTCAAATTGGGAGCAACAACAACAATAATGACAATGAAAATGACAACACACCGCTACAGGAACTTTCCTTTACTAACCATGCAGGTACACTACACACAACAACAACTACACACACGTTACGTCCTAGGTTCACTCTCATCACTTTTTATGCACATTTTTCATCTTTAGAATCCACACTCCTCCAATTTTTATTTTTTTCATTCCACGCTTGAGTCTAGTCCATCGACATGTCATCTTCTATACTCTACATGGATATTATATACGCATCTCTCTCTACTTTATGTTACCAAGCATTTCGCTCACCAACATAAAGTGGGGGAAATGTAGACACAAAATCATGCACTTTAGGCATTATTTAACCTGGTCTTATACTACTATTTAGAAGGTTCTCAAGTGGATAAATTACTAATTAATCCCACCTTTTAGCCATCTTTATTTTATATTTTATTTCATCATTCCCACATATTTTATTGCACTTATCCACCCATTTCGCAATTGCCCCATCATTCTAGCCCAAAATCAGGTGCCCGGCTGCCTGTACTAGGGTGCCTCGGTCTATGCACATCCTTTCCCACTTCTTTTTGGGGCCTTTCTAGCCATTTTTTGTCTTTATCTTTTTTGAGTCTGCCTTTGTCGGGATTAATTACGAAATTAAGCTTGAGATCCCTATAAATATAAATTTATAAGACCATAATAAGGGTCCTAGGTCATAACATTACACATTATTATCACTCCATCTAGAGTTGCATCCATTGCATCACTTACATCCACATAGTTCCATGCATCAAGGCTAGGACATGTGAATCACACATATTGTATAGGGGAGGGATTCTATTCTATTCCATGCACACATGTTATCTACATTTTCTATAGTTACTATTGCTTGTTACTTCACAAAGTGCGACTGACACAAGAGCACCTAGGGCACGACATGCACACACATACACCATAACTACATATGAGTCTGAAATGTAGTGCAACACCTTGAATGATAAGACCATTGGTTTGGATGCTTTGAGGTCATTTCGACCCATTCATTTGAATATTTTATTTTTCTAGGGTTTGATACTTCCTTTTGCATTATAGGTCATTACACAACTCATCCAAGGGATATCTAGTGTGACAAACAAGGAATATTCAAAGACACCTTGTAACCATATCAAATTCAGGTTTTGAGCATTTACAAAGTGATCAAAGCACCTACATTATAGACCAAGGCACCCTAGGGTTCCCCATTACACTCCTAGGTGCCCCAAGTACACTCTAGTGCTTATCATCTCAGATCCTCCAAATTTTTCCTTCACAGGGTCCCTGAGTGTTCATTTGCACTTCCTGATTTCATTTCCAAATTTGTGACAACTGTGACAATCACTGCCAATTAGCTAAGCTATTTCTCTTCCTTCTCTTGCACATTTAGGGTTTTATTTCACTTAGAATAGTTTACTTGCATTTATTTCATATTGTTTTAGTCCATTTATTACAACATTTTAGTCCTCCTAATTAGATTAACATTAATACCCTAGTGTCCCCTTTTAGGCCAACTAGATCATTATTTTTGTTAATCAAGTACCTTCCTATGTACTTTTGGCTAATGAAGGCTAAACACTTAATGAAGAGTTAGATTGCTCATGTACTTGTTCTTGTTGTAGAAGTACTACTTTTTCATCATTCAAGTATTTTAGATCTTATTGCTACATACAATTTTATTCATGCATTCGATCCTATCCAATACCAGTCCTTGATTGTGACTTTCTCCTATATAGTATCAGAGTAATTTTGGTAGCCAAATGTCATAACCTTTGTGTGAGATCTTGCATTCTAGATTTTTCCATTTTTTCATTGATTTCGGTTTTCAAGGGTTTGGTGGGGTTTCTAGAAAATCCATGCAGATCTATTCCTCTGGAGTCTCTACATGAAAAATGGACAAAGTGCTATTGACTTTGAAATTAGTAAATCTATGTAAGTTTGTGCTCAAATAGAAAAATACCTTATGGGTTTTTATGGGTTTCTCAAATAAATTGGTGGGTATTTGTTATTTAGTATGAGAAACTTAAGGTTTTCTCATATCTAAAGATTTTAGGGTTTATAAGTTTTTCTCTAAATTTAGAAAATCTATGCAAGTTTGGACTCAAATAGAAAAATACCTTTTGGGTTTTTCAAATAACTTAGTGGATATTTTCTATTTTGTAAGAAAAATAAATCATTTTTTCATATCTGGAGGCTCCTTAGATTCCTTGCATTTTTCTCATTTGCACATTTCAGATTCCAACACCTATTTTGCACATTTCAGATTCGACACTTGATTTTCACATTTTGGATTCTGACACCTGCTTTGCACATTTTGGATTTGACACGTGCTTTGCACATTTCGGATTCCGACACACGCTTTGCACATTTTGGGTTTCGACATCTAATTTACACATTTCGGATTCCTACACCTCTTTTTCACATTTTATATTTTGACACCTATTTTGCACATTTTGGATTTTGACACCTACTTTGCACATTTCAGGTTTTGAAACTTGCTTTGCACATTCTAGATTTGAACACTTGTTTTACACATTTTGGGTTCGAAACACTTTTTGCACATTCTAGGTTTTGACACCTACTTTGCACATTTCGAGTTCGACACCCGCTTTGCACATTTTAGATTCCGACACCTATTTTACACATTTTAGATTCCAATGCCTACTTTACACCTTTCAAGTTCTAACCATTCCTTTGCACCTTTCGTGTTATAGCCCTACTTTGCATCACCTAAACTCTGATTTGGCATAACTTTCAATTGGATGCTCCATTTTAGGTACCATTTTTTTAAAGTGCATGTTTTTTTGTGCTCTTCACATTGGAGGTATCCTTATTCTTTAAAAATTTGAACCTCTATAAGTTCAAGGGGGTGTACTGTGTGAGCCTTTTTTACTCGTGATTTCCTTTCTATCTTCTACACAATTTTTTGACAATGGATATCAGTTCTGTGACACCACTCATGCCATTTAACTATCTTGAATGGAAGTCCAAAATACAACTCATTCTAAGGGGTAAGGGTCTGCATCGGATAAAAATGGGGTTTGAAATAGAACCAACTTCAAATTCAGACAAAGTGAAATGGTTTAATTATTGTGTTGAAGCCTTTGGGTTATTGTTTCTTTCGATGTCTTTGTATCTTCTCTTTCATGTTGATTTTGTTAAAACTCCCAATGAAGTGTGGACTACATTGGAAAGTATCTTTGGGAAAACATATGCAATGAGAGCACATGAAATGGAAAATTAACTCATTAGTTTGATCCCCACCAACTTTGACACACTTCATGACGTCTTCACAAATTTCAAGTCACTAAGATTACAATTGAAGGAATGTGGAATTGATAAAAATACTCTCAACTCATTATTTCTATCCTTTCTAAATTGGGTCTAGATTACTCAGTTTTTGTCTCCACCTTCCATGCCACCAAGGATGCACTTGGAGCATCATGGAAAATTCCTTCATTTGACGTGTTTTTTGGTCAACTGACTAGGGAACAAGATAAGTTGATACAAATGGGCACTTTGAAGTCTTCCAAATCACATGCCTTGATTGTAGGAAATGTGAAACCTAAGGCTTCTAATAACAAGGAGAAGAAACAAGAGAAGAAGGATCAAGGATAGAAGAAGGATTAGAAACCATCGTAACCAAAAGCTTACACTAAATCCTCCTCCTCCGAAGCTAAACCTAAGAAGGAAAAGGTAAAGTGTGCTTATTGCAAGAAACTTGGCCATGATGAACACAAGTGTATGAAAATAAGATTGACCACCTTACTCATCTTCTTGAGAAAAACAACATAGGGGTCCCTAAATCTATCAAACAAAATTCATCTAACCAAGAAACTTCTAAGGCAAAAGACAACAGTAAAGAGAAGAAGAAGGGCAAAGCTTTAGTGGCAGTAGTGGCTTTGACTTCATCTTGGGTCATTGATTTTGGTGCTTCACACCACATGGGTTCCTCACAGGTTCAATTTTCTTCTGTGAAACCATGCAATATGTATTCTATCACCTTTGGGTGCCGACACCTATATAGAAGTTACAGGTGGTGTGGACCAAAAAAAGTAGATGGTGGAGCATTTAATAATGTTATAAGTGTTCCAACACTTTCCACCAATCTGCTTTTCAGTTTACTAGATCACTCACATTGGGAATGGCATGAGAGTTAAATTTAACCCAGATTTAGTTATCATCAGAGAGATACACAGTGACACTACAGTTACAGAGGGAAGGGCAGACCACTAGACATGCTTGTATACCTTCTCTCATTTTTCTCCAAACTCTTCTCCAACTGCCTTGTTGACTCATTCAGATGGGGTTAGCAAATTATGGCATGAGTGATTTGGCCATCTTAACTATCACTACTTGGAACAATTGAGTAAACATGGAATGGTCAAAGGCTTACCTAAATTTAGTTTCTCTAAATGTCTCTGTGACACTTGTGCCCTTAGAAGGAATCCATAAGAGATATTTGACAATGGTAAAGCTTAGAGAGCTACACAGGTATTGGATTTAGTTCACAATGATGTCTCAAGTTCTTTTCCCAAACCTTTCTTCACTAGGTAATGGTATATTCTCACTTTCATTGATGATTTTTCATGATATACTTGGGTCTATTTCCTTCATCAGAAGTCAGATGTTTATGAATTATTTCGAGACTTCAAGGCCCTTGCAGAGAAACAATAAGGGAAATTCATCAAGATTATACGAATAGAAAATGGTGGAGAATATGTTAAGTAATAAGTTTGAGCAGTTCTGCACTACATAAGGGATTGAGTTACAATGAATAGTTACCTACATTCCTTCATAGAATGGGGTTGCAAAATGAAAGAACAAGTTTTTAAAAGAGATGGCTAACTATATGCTCCACTCCAAATATTTAGCACCTCAATACTTGGAAAGAATCTATTAATTGTGCAAGTTACATACAAAATTGTGTCCTCATAAAGCATTGAAGGGATTCACTCCTTTTGAAGCTTGGCATGGTCAAAATTGTCAGTTAGGAACTTCATAGTATTTATATCTCCAGCTATGGCTCACATCCCTAAGAAGAAATGAAAGGCTATAAAACCTTAAAGTTGACCATGTATCTTTGTGAGATTCCCAGATGGCACTAAGGGGGTACCTTCTTCTTCATCTAACCACACGAGTTATTCATTGAAAGGAGTGTTAATTTTCAAGAAGGCCTGCCAGATTCATCATGTGGACTTTCTAAGGATGTTTCTGATAGTTCAAAGGATCTTGAGCAAGTTCCTATGCTTATTCCAATTGCTAAGGACTCTTCTTCTTCCATTTTTGACAGTAAAGATACTGATGGAGATTCGTCTCCTTCCACATCTAGCCATGACTCAAATGATGATGATATTATTCCTAACACTCCCACTATTGATCCTCAATGGTCTAGACAAAATTTTCAGAGTGTAGGTACTTGGGTAGGGGATCCGATAGATGTCAGATGTACATAATAAAATTTTAGGGATGGGCCTCATGCTTTCTTTTCCTTTACCTCCGATCCACAAACATTTAGAGAGGCTTCTGGTAATCATGAGTGGGACATTTCTATGTAAGAGAAGTAAAAATCCTTGATCAACAAACACACTTGGGTTTTGATACCACTTCCTAAAGGAAGAAAGATGGTTTGATACGGTGTGGAGGTATCATATTAAATATGCAGCAAATGGATCTATTGATAGATTCAAAGCATGGTTAGTTGCAAAATTTTTCTCTCACGTTCCTAGAACTAACTATTCTCGATACCTTTGCTCCTTTCACCAAAATAAATTTGATCGGACTTACTCTTACCATTATAGCTACTAATCACTAGGATGTTCATCAAATAGATGTTAAGAGTTCTTTTCTTCATGGTGACCTAGAGGAGGATATCTACATGGAACAACCACAAGGTTTTATTCAGTATTCTTCCTTGGTTTGTAGACTTAGGAAATCCTTATATGGTCTCAAACAAGCCCCTCAGGCTTGGTATGCCAAAATGGATTCCTTCCTTCTTTTTGTAGGTTTCACCCGATGTCATTCAGATCCCAATGTCTATCTTTTACGGCAAGATGATTCACTTCTAGTTCTAGTTCTTTATGTTGATGACCTTTTGATTACAAGGAGCTCTTCATCATCCATTGCAATGAAAGAATCCCTCCACAATATATTCTCCATGATAGACTTAGGTTTGTTGCACTACTTCCTTAGGATTCAGATCTCACAGTCTGACTCGGGATATTCATCGCACAAACTAAGTATGTTCTTGATCTTCTCTCTTAGTTTCACATGGTTGATTGTAAGCCAAATCCAACTCCCTTCTTGTTTGGATTCAAGATTGAGGCTGATTGCACTTCACCATTGGTTGATGCTACTTTGTATCAAAAACTTGTAAGAAGTATCATTTATTTGACCATACTTGACCTGATATTTCATATATTGTAGGCATGGTCTAAAGGTTCATGCAGAAGCCTCATGAGCTACACTGGAAAGCAACTAAGAGAATTCTCCACTACATTCAGGGTACACATAGATTTGGGATTCACTATAGCTATGACTGGTGTTAACATTGACTTGGTTGGATATATAGACTCGGATTGGGTAGGCAATGTTCAGAATCACAAATCCATGTTAGGTTATATTTTCTCTCTAGGTTCTGGTCCTATTAGTTGGTCAAGAAAAAAAGTAGAATGTTATTTCCTTATCTTCTACTGAGGCCAAATACAGAGGAGTTGTAAATGCTACTACAGAGGCCATATGGCTTCAAGGGATTTTGACAGAGTTTGGTATTCAATACAAGTGACCCACAATCATCTTCTATGATAACCAAAGCACCATCCAAATTTGTAGGAATCTGGTTCAACATCAGCAGACTAAGCACATTGAGATTCACATGCATTTCATCAGAGATTTTATTCATGGAAAGGTCATTGATCTTTAATATTGCCAGACATCATATCAAGTTGTTGACATCTTCACCAAACCTTTCACTAAGAGAAAAATTCTTCACTTGTGAGATCTTCTTGGGGTGCGGGACACATCAGCATCATCTTCTGGGGGATTTCTAGTCCTCCTTTCTTCTTTTCTCTCTTTTGGGGGGGAGTTTTTCCCATTGGGTTTTCTCCTTTTCTCTGTTTTATGGGAGATTTGCATTATTCTTGGGTACCTCATCAGGCCTTGTTGTTAGGACCCATTCTTCTACCCACCTAAGCTACACTTAAAGGGGGTGTTGGTGTAGGATTTTACCCACCTTGTGGTTTTACCTACATGGTCTAATTTAGCTTGCTTAGGTCATAATAGGTCATTAAAGGGAAATGTACTTTAAGTCATTTTATATTTCTTCATTGAGAAGTTACCTTTTTGGGTGACCTAATTTCTCACTATATAATGTACCTTCATATGTACTTTTGGCTAATGAAGGATAAACACTTAATGAAGAGTTAGATTGCTCATGTACTTGTTCTTGTTGTAGAAGTATTGCTTCTTCATCATTTAAGTATTTTTCAGATATTATTATTGCTAGATATAATTTTATTCATGCATTCGATCCTATCCAGTATTAGTCCTTGATTGTGACCTGCTCCTATAGGAGTGAACTTTTTGACTCTTAGATTTTCCTTAGAAAGGGCCCTCCGAGTCTTGTAGTATAGTTAGCACCCTAATATGATATTTATTCATCATTGGGATATATGTGATAGTATATACAAGCTTATGGATTATGCTAGGGATGGATTCACTCTTTTATAATTGTGGTTTTCTAGTAAACAATGTATTGTTGGGATATGAGGGTTCATCGATTGGCATACAAGATTTTTAATATGTTTCCTTTAATTTATTTTGAAAAAATATTTTTGTTTTGGAATATAATATACCTTGGGTAAATTTGGGTATACTTAATTTTCCTTTGAGAATTATGCTTATTTTAGTCTCGGGGACCCCTAAATAGATATACCATTATCTTATTCTCTTTGTTTTTGAGGTATACCACACTATAAGCTATTAGTATCGAGTTTATGTTTAGACAGATATAGATGCATTTGGGTTCTTTTGGACATTGTGCTTGGATATTTTGGTTTTATAGGTCTTGAGGGTCTGACTTTAGTTGTGTTTATGTCATACTCTTTCATCCCAGGCTATAAATCTTGGCCTTGGAGGTTGTTTATTGGGTAAATAATTTTGATTTCCCTCTTGATATTTTGATGTCCTCTTGGTGAGGAAGTGTGGTGTCTATGGGGTAAACCCCTCTTGTCATCTTGGTTGTTTGGTTGAGGATATCATTTTGGAGGTATTAGTTTTTGGGAACTCTCTTGTCTAGTGATCCTATTTTGGGTTTAGACCATAAACATTGTATTCCCCCTCATACTTGATCAAAACTCCTTGAAATCTTAAAAGAAAACTTATGACTTCATAATTTATGCCTTCATTGAATCTCTCATTGCGACTTATGGAGACTCACTTGGAATGCATCGACGATGCATGTAGCTCTTGAGAAAACCCCATGTAAACTTGGTATGTTCAGTTTTTTTAGTGACCTCTTGTTTTCTATGAACTTAGTAATGCAATAAGTTTGGCTCTTTCTACTCATTAAAAGTTAAATTGTGATTGCGATAAACTTGAACATATTAGAACTCTAATTGGGAGACATGGATTTTCAAAACTTAATAAGTAAATTTGAACATTAGGAAAATGGTTCCTTACTCTAACCTTGTAGTTTAATAGAAGAAATAAAAACTATATGAAAATAACAAAGAATTCTCTCATACTCTCCCTAGAAGTAAAATAAATATTTTGTTGCCCATATAGATTGTCGAGGTTTCATGCCAATATTGGTGTTGGCCCTCAATGAATTTTTTTTTATAGGATATCTAAAGTAGGGAATGCATTAATTAGAAAACTTAAAAGAAATTTTCTTAGTGAATATTATAATCGGTGATTTATAATTTGGAATATTATATGGAGAATTATAGGAAATTGAGCGCAAGTAAAATGTACAGATAAACAACCTTGATTATATAAAATTGTTATCGCATGCCCTAAAACTTAGAAAGAACATAATCTAAATGGTTGAACCAATTAGAAAGTGCTTTTGTGTGACTATATGAATATCTAATCTCGTTGCGTGCTAAATATTTGGGTTGTAAAATTGACGAGTACTTCCCACACCTCGCTTTGTTATATCAAACAATAAACATATGTATAATGCTTATAGCACAAGATACATGTTGGATCAAATAACTTTATAGATGTATGTATAAGGATCTTATCACATTTTTTAGATTTGATTAATTGTTATATTCATATTGGTGGGCCTTACGTTCCATCATGCCAAAGGTGGAAACTAGTTTAATCTTTTTCGCCTACCATGAATAATGTGATCCTTTGCGAGATAGTGTCATGTTTATTGCATTATATTATTTTGAAGTTAAATGTGTGTAGTAGTCCTCATTTATGGAGTCTTTCGGGACATTGTATCCCTTTTTGCCTCCCATCTCATGTTTATAATTTGTGATCTTTTAAAAGCGAGTCTATATCTCTAGTTTTGAGAGAAGTACCTTTCTTTGTGGTTGTAGTGGGTCATTGGTGACCTAGGCTTATTGGAAACCTTAAGCAACATATGTTAAGGATATAGTAGAATGTAGGAATCTTCCTTTCGTTTGGTGAAAACTGATGTTGTCCCCTTTTCCCTTTTGAGAAGAAAAAGGGGCAGGTTTTTTCATGATTTTCCTTCAAGAAATTGTGGTGTGTTGTTTTCGTAATTTACTAGTTTGGACCTCTCTTATTACCTATTTTTACCTAGCTCGCTCAAGTGTTCATTTGTGTTATAATATTAAGCTTGTGTTCATTTTAAGATTATTTTGACCCATGACAGGTTTGAGAGAAATTAATGTTTTTATAGAGAATGGTAGCTTATGTGTTGGATATGAAAGTATGGACAATGATTAGCCTATAAAAAAATGGAAATGTTTTCTTATTGTTTTGATATTCTAAACCACTATTACTGGTTGGGTGATAGGATATATGGGTACAAGTTCAAGATATGGGAAATTTTCACCCAAGTTCATCTTTAGTGTTACCATGTAAATTTTTTGGAATTGATTTTGTATTATATTAAGTTTTTCCATTGAATAGTCTACATCCTTGGAGACACTTTTTTAAATCCAAGTATCTTCCCTTGTTGTTAAGCCTCATTTTGTGTGGCCTCGAAATCATTGGCTCTATAAGAAGGTGCTAAATATTATGTAAATTTATAGGTCACGATTCACAATTGCTAATTTTGTCAATAAAAGAATGAACCTTGAAGTGTAATTCCACATAAGTGGAAGTCTTATCCTTCCTTATTACCGTATGTGACACCCATGGATAACTTTGTGGAAATTTGGCGCACACCACTTTCGATTCCTCTTGGACCATAGTTTTCATTCATTGGTCTTCCTTCGACATGTTTTGTTTTAATAATATGTGTGTTGTAACTTGGTTAAACCTCGTAGAGAATATTGTGTAGGCATTCGACGCTAATAATCTTGTTTTTGAAAGCTTCAATGATTTGTGCCTAATTGCCTCTCTTCCCTTTTTGCAATAATGTTGGACCAAGCTTGGTTTTGAGGGACACACTTTTCTTCAAAGTAAAGAAACCACATGGAAGACATGACTTTTTTCATGTGTATTACTTCCTACCTCTTTCGGTGACTTCCCAGGATGAAGTCGATTCCTAGGGAGGGGATGTAGTGCCCACTTTTTCAATATCGTTTTTATCGCAAATGACTCTTTTATCTAGACTATCATGATGATAGGGACATTATTACTTATTTTGTTATTTTGATGGGACATTATCATATGATATTTTTATTGACAAGTATATTACTACCCGAGTGCACTATTCGATATGACATTGTTCATGATATCGTATTGCTAGCATTACGATGCTAACTCTTGTTGATAGGTTGTCTATGGGGCACACGATGCCACTATTCATTTATCATATATTATGTTATGACGATGATATCATGAGTTATTATGGACATGTTTTGTATTGATATTGGATCCATATTTGATGTATGATGTTATATCGTTTCATTTAGTGGATGATTCATGTTATGATATACTGCTAGTTTAGCATGACTTGTATGGATGTTGATTTCGATGCATATGATAATGTCTTATTTTGTTATCATATTGGGAAGATATAAGGTTTGCATTGAGTGCTTAGGTGACAAGAAATTAATCATGAGAATAACGTGGGATTCAGGGAATACACGTCATTTAACACAAAAGTCCTAATGGCCAAACATATTCTTCTTACCGATTACACCATCCATTTCTCATGTTTCTCCTCGTCATGTTGGTTTGATATGATTTGATTTGGAATACTTAACCTAAACTTTTCCTCCATCATGGTGATGAATTATTATGTTGCTTAGCTACTTGTTAATTTATTATATTTCCTTGGTTTATTGCTAGCTAATGTTAAATGTTACCCTGTTCCATGTGGTTCTAACATCTACTTTTGGTTTTGTGTTGATGTGTTGGGTTAGGTGGAATTAGGCCACATAATCATGGATTAAGTGAGCCTAATTACCCTCATAAATGCCACATTTTTCCCAAACTCGGATTTAGGAAAAATGTGCCATTTAGGAAGGGTGTATGGCAAGCAAGTGACCTCATTTGCATGGAAAAGAGGCCCTAACCCCCATCCCTATGGGTGGGTGGGCTCTTTTAAAATACAAATGAGGCCCATTGACCTATTTTTCCAATCACCACACACTTCATCTTATGAGAACTTTAATTTTGGGAACGTATGGTATTTTGGGAAATCCTCTCATGATATATTTGGGCTTATTTTTAATTTTCCCTCATTCTATTTTTGGTGCAATTTCATGGAGACTTGATTGGTTTGAGTTTTGGTGGAGGGTAACATTTATCACCTTCCCAATTTGTCTTAGGTAGATTCTTTTCTTTTAAACCCCTCATTTCCATGGAGATGGGGTTCTTTGGCTTGGGGAATTTTGGGAAAAAGCGTGGAATTTATTGGATTTGGCTTGTGGAGTATGAGGTAGGACCTTGTATTCTTATGTTTTCACTTGATTTTACCTTGCATGTTTTTGTATGGTTAATTGTGGAAAATGGATTTTTTGTTGTTTTCATTGTTGCTCCACCCACTCTTGAGGGGTGTGGGTTTTGGGAGATTGTATAAGAAGAGGGATGAATTTTCCTCTTATTTATTTGGGAACCCTCCTACATTTGGTTTGTAGGTAGCGATGGAATTCCATTTGGGTCAGAAATTCATCCCTACCCTCAAGAATGAAACTTTAATGTTTGAAAAGCCTTCTTGGGGCATTCTTGGGGAGACAAGGGGAGATTTGGAGTGATAAGGAGTTCGTAAAAAAAGGAGATGTAAGGGATTTTATGGCTGTTTTGGCATGGATATATGGTATCATGAATTTGGGATTCCCATCCCCTCTTCCTAAATCTAGAAGCATGGTGCTTCTTAGCTAGTTTTCTTGGTTGCATTGTGTTTTTGAATGGTTTTCAAATGGAGTTAAAATGAGTTATGTGCATCTACATATTTCCTATTTGCTAAGTGGAGTGTGTTGCCTCTTTCCCATGGGCTTGGGCAGAGGCTAGCATGTAACCTTGGACCCCTTAGTGGCATGTGATGATTCCAATTAGTTGGATGGTCAACCAGACACATTTCTTGTAATTTGAATAACCTTTGATCTTTTTTTGGGAGCTACATGGAGTGGCCTAGATGTTGCAAAGTTTTAGATTTGGAGTTACAATATTATTGTGTTTTTGAGCCAAAAATTTGGCATGTTGTCTCTTGTTGTGAGGAGGGCCTGTTGTACTTGCATTTTATTATAATCATTCAATATGAGATGGTCAAATAGAATTGCTTAAGTCATGTGATTTTGAAGGGTGGAAAACATGGTTGAAACTCGATGTTGTAATTTTAAAATTTACTCAATTTATAGGTTATAAAATACCTCTTCCTATTTTCTAAATTTTGTATCCTTCCATTTTAATGAAGAACTTAGAAGAAGAAAAAAATTAAATTTTTTTTGTGCGCAGGATCTTTAGTGGCTATGTCGGATCACGGTGGTCTAGACCCCGCTTCCCCCTAATGGTTCGGTTGATGCGCCTCATCATTGTATCCTCCTACCTCATGGATAAACGTTGTCACCGGGTCCCCTTAGATGCCATAAAAATTGAAGCTATAGTATAATTTTTTTAGGATGAGGCGTTTCCATGTCGATTCCCTCCAAAATCAAGAATGCAACTTTGGAATTGACGTATCTATCTACGATCAATAAACTAATGGGCCAAAGATCCCCTTTGGAGGATATTTTAAAATGGGTTCGCATTTTGTGGTCCCCTTTTGGACCTCTTGAGGTTGTTTCTTTACCGAATGGATTCATCCTTTTTAACTTTGGGCAAAAGAAGCCTTCGCTAGGCCCTTCTTGGGAATCCTTGGCTTTTTATTAGGTGTGGATTTTATCTTCAAAAATGGACTCCTGGCTTGAACCCCCACACTCAAGTTATGATGCATGTTGTAATCTAGGTCCGTCTACCAGGCCTACCGCTCAATATTTGGGATGCAAATGTGATCGAAAGTATTGTTATTTCCTTAGGGTACCTTATTTCAGATTGATCAAGCCACTAAAGCATAGTCGAGACTCATCCATGCGTGTTTTTACGTCAATGTTGATGTTAGTAATCTTCTTCCTAAGTCTATTGATCTCCTCTTAGTCTTTGGTACATGGAATCAACCTATTAAATATGAATATACACTGCAAGCTTTCTCCATTTGTTAAATCATTGGTCACAAATCCCTGCTTTCGTCCCTCTTAATCGATCCCAAATAGAAAGACCCTTGATTCTCCTAATTCGAAGGAAGTTTATTCCCATTTTTTTCATGAGTTGGGAACTTCTAATCCCTTCGGTTGCTAGCGGAAGAGGGTGAGATTTTGTCCTTGAGGAATGCCCCTAACCACTGATAATATGATGTCGGTGAACCTCCCTTACCCATTTCCCTCTTTCCCTTACTCGGGGATATTTTTTCCCTCCCTTGGTTCTTTGACCCCACCCCGGTTGACCCTCTCCCGTCACCCTTGGCGTCTCCCCTGAGGATGATGTCTCGTTGAACTCGCTTCTCTAAATGCTACATCCCATTTGGAAGTGAATACTTCCTCGAAATATTCATCTACACTTGTGATTGAAGGTTATAACCCACCCAAAATAACTAGAAGAAACTATAAAAATAATTAGGATGCGGGAGTCGATAAAAAGAATGGAAGACCATCCAAAATTGTTAAGCTACAACTAGAAACAACCCAAAATATTTCTTAGGGAACTCAAGGTACACTCACCATTGAGGGTGGGGAAATTCCAAACCTAAGAAATGAAGATCCTTTCTTGGAACATTAGGGGTGTCAATGCCCCTAAAAAAGATTTCTAAAGGAAATCAGATTAAAACACTCTCCTGATATCATCATGTTACAAGAGACAAAACTCAAAGAGGATAATATCCTCCCTAGGATATGGCCCAAAGCCTCCTTTTCCTCCCACACTTCCGCTTGTAATGTTGGAGGTATTTTTTTGGATCCTTCTACTCTTTATGGTGAATACATCATTAATACACCCCATTTCTTGGGTGTGTTCTTTCAAGAAATTGGTTCAAATTTAGGTTTGATCGTAGTCAATGTTTATGCCCAAAATCTAGAACCATAAAAGGATAGCTATCAACATTGTTAAGTAGACGATATTGTCCTAATGAGAAGAGACACATAGGATTTGTACACATGAAAAAGGTGTACTTAAAGGCATGGAAGGATAGGAAAGGAAATGCATGCTAAAACAAGTTGATTTGGAACTTAGCCATTTTTATGGATGCGGGATATTTTTGGAAGATAACGTGCAGAGCACACATTGTGATGGAGACTTGTGTGACATGAAAATTTTATTTTGGGAACAAGCATCTAATAAGTGCCATGCATGAGTTTAAGATAATAATACGATTACTTCTTCCAGCTTAAGCGTAGGATGTCTATTATTAGTGAACTTGCATGTGTGCATGGTATTGTAAAGGCACATGACTATTATTAGCATGTGACCTATTTTGGGAAGTGTGTAGGTGGTGAAGGGAAAGTCCCCACCCCTATAAATATGTAGTGAACTGTGTAGTTAGATGGGGGATCTTTGAATAGTGAATTATTGTAGAGTTATGTTGTTGGATCTGATACATGCATAACTTATGGTGATGCTTTGTAATGTAAGAAGCTTCTATGTATTACAATGTTTAATATAATGGAGTATATTGGATGGATAATGGTTTTAAACATGACTGTAATTGGTTCTTACATGGTTAATCTTATTATAGTTATCATTTAATTCATGATTCTCTATGCTCTGCTGGAATGTTTATGCTTATGTATGGTTCTAAATATGATGTATCTTCATTACACTAACATCTTGCACAAGCAACTCTAAAGAGGGGCTTGGTACCTTTGCGTGCTTCAGAGAGCACTCAGCTCAGACTCGGTAATGTGCCAGTGCGCCTAGGTTTTTTTGGATTTTATATAGTAGACTCTAGGTTGCATCATTGGTTCCATTTTTGAAACCTCTTTTCATTGTTTTCATGATGTTTCACGATGGAGACGTACTGCGGTTGACCTTAGCAAGTGGGGTCAAAGCATATAACTGTGTCCCACTTTTTTGTAGTTTTTGTACTTTCAGCAAACTATGTCTGACAACCAAAACATGACCAAACACATTTAAATTTTTAAGAGGCTATAAATACCAAGGTGCAGGGCATCCAGAATTTACCTGATTTTTTAAATTTTTATAGTATTTTTTAATTATTTATTTACTAGTCAAATTTTAAAATATTTATGGCCAAAAAGTGGGACACACTTGTATGCTTTGACCCAGTGTTGAAGAGTGGAAAAAGGATCGGAAGAAGAGTACGCTCATAGGTTCAACACTTTGGATCTCGAGTTTGACGCACTCGCGTGGGTGGAGTAAAATTTGTATGAGAGCTTCTTTGTTATTTTTTCCGGTAGAGATGTATGAGTGGCTAGTTGCTTATGCATCTAAAAGGAATTGGAGGTATCACACGCTTGTTTGGACGCAGGAATAATTTTAGGCTGTTTATGATGTTGATCTGATTTGGATGCGCGTTGTGGACACTTGGTTCTATGGTGTTTTGAATAGCTATATTTTGGAGTACTCAATTTCCTTGTATTCTTACATGGAGGTAGCTGAGTTCCATTTTATACATTATCCAAGGGGAACTTATTTGCAAGGCATTCCATTAGCGATCAAAATATTGATGGTAACCCTAAACTTGGAAGAAAAACTAATGGCTAGCTAAACCCAACTACGTGCGGGGAAGGAACAAGTTTGGTGAAAGATGGCAAACCTAGCAGAGAGAGGCAGAGGGAAGAAATGTGGCTTAAGTATAATGAGGCACGCGAGAGGGAGATAGAGAAGTAGCGTGATATTGCAGAGTGGATGACATTGAGGAGAGAGATGGCTCGTGAAGGATTTGAAGCTCACGTAGGAGGCGTGGAGCCAGAGCATCTAGAACTCCCCCATTTGGGAAATCATAATAGGGAACCCTCCTCAACCTCACATGGGAACGTGCCAACAAAGATGACATGGGCCATGGGTGCACATCTGAATATACTTGGCAACCTAGCCCTTGTGCTTGGATTTCCAATATCTAGAACAACTAGTAGTTAGCAATCTAGTTTAGGCAATAAAAGAGTAGGAGTAATTCAATTAGAAAGTACATCTATAGTAGGGAAAAAATCTTCTTTGTTGTTCGGAGGTACCTTTTCAAGCACATCGTGAGCACAAAAATCAAGTGCACAAAAGTTTTGACTCACTTCTAGGAGTATTAACACTTCGAATCTTTAGGAGTTGGGTTTAGTACCACTATTGGGACACAAGGCAAGACATCCACTGGTCCACTCAGAGCTACACACTGGAGGATTAGGGGGCATAGGTGGCTCTAGTTTTGGTGGATCTAGTGGTTCTAGAGGTAGAGGTAACACATGAGGTTCTGGATCGGTGGTCGGGTTTACACTAACCCCAGAATATTTACATGGATATATATCTTCGTCTTCCAGAGTATAGGGGCATAGAAGATGTTGTTGAACACATGCACATGTGTGAGATATTGTGGTGCATAAAAGGAGTTACAGCTTCTAAGCGCAAGGAAAGTTAGTTTACAACTACGTTGTAGGGACATCCACACACTTGGTACAGGAAGTTTGACCTTGTTCAGACTTGTGTACATTATGCAAAGCATTAAAGGATGCTTTCCTTAAGGATTTTCATATCCCTGAGTTTGAGTAGAAGAGTATAAGCATGCTCAAGAATATTAATTAGGGCACTACTGAGAGCGTTTGGGAATATGATGCCCATTTCAAGACACTATTGTCTAAACTTTCTTATGATATTCATGTAAGACAACATGCACAAAGTGGTTCGTTGGGGCTTGACCACACATTTTAGGAGGGCGTTGTCACATAAGACTTCTACGAACCCACATGAATCACTTGAAGCAGTTTTGCATGCCGAGGAAGTCGGGAGTATAGACACTAGAGTGAGCCCATTCCTGGAGGCACAAATTTTAGCTATGACAAACCAGTTGGAGAAACTCTCGGAAGATGTGGACTTAGATTTGGTGTATAGATTTTGAAGTTGAAGTGCATACGAAAGATAGTTGTCCTCACGAGATCAGTATGTTCATTCTTTGGTGTACTTGTGAGATATGTCATTTGGACCATGATGCAAGTCACTTCCCATTATTACAACGTGCGATAAGGAAGAATGTATCTTGTTATTGTAAAATTTTCGGTCCACAACTCACGATACAAAATACTGTAGGTTGATTGGTCAGATCCATGATGCCATAGATATTGGTGTGCGACAGACTGGAGTATCAAATAACTCTAAAGGAAAAAGTGAGCACCATGATCATGATCACACTCAAGCATGTTATGATTGGAACAAAGGGCACTTTGAAGGAGGTCGTGGCAGAGGTCGAGGATACCATGGTGGATTCAAGGGTCGAGGCCATGGTAGTGGATGAGGTGATTTCCCTCACGAAACATTTTTTACATGCAGATCTCCTGACCACTACAGGCGTGAATGTCCTCATAATATTACTTGTTCTTTTTGTGGGAAGAATCACAGCTATGAGGAATGCCCAGACTTATATGAGAATCTTAGCAAGCAACATAAATAGGAGAACAAGGGTGCAGGGATGGTCAGAATACAACGTGCTATGGAAAATTAGTGGATGCCAAAGCTGGCACTGGAATGTGAGGTATTACCTGTTAATATTACTACACACATTGAAGTTGTGCATGCCAGAGAGGCACTACAACAGAAGCCTACCATCACCAAGGAGGAAGTTTTACATGCAAGGTACCCATATCCTGCACATTAGAAGGAGATTTATTAAGAAACCATGGAGGTACTCAAAAATATTCAGGGTGAGATACAATGTTTAAAGGAACAGTCACGAAAGTTAGAAAAAAATAAGGCAGCAGAGAGAGTTCAATTAGATATTGATGACTTGAAATAGGTATGAAAAATGTTGTGCCAGGAGAATATCATACCTTTACTAGGGAATTAGCTAAAGGGAAACACTTTTCACGTAGATATAGAGAATAGACAGAAGATCCCGCATCCTAATCTTCCCCCTCATATCTTGGAGTATGAAAGGGAGATCACTCTGAATGTTGTTGTGGAAGGGTGTCTCTTGAGTAATATATTGATTGATACGGGCGCGAAAGTTAATGTACTTACTTTAGATGCATGGGTATAGATGGGTAGACCTCTATTACAGCCATCCTCTAATGTATTATTCATGGCCAATCAAACTAAGGCCACTCCCATAGGAGTTTTAAAGGATGCATCCATTACTATACAAGGGGCCAAGTTCACTGGGGACTTTGAGGTCTTAGCACTTGCAGAATCAGATAGATTCCCAACTCTACTTGGGCACCCTTGGTGTTATGCAAATAATGTTGACTTACGGTTCAACAAGGGGTATATAAGTTTTGAGAAAAAGGAAGAAAGAGTGATTATCCCTTTGACAGATGGGAAATTTGTGCCTTATGTTGAACCTTTGAGCAAGGAATACCTAAATAAAATTTGTGTACGCACCATTCAAGACCGGAAGTACTTGAGCCATCAAAGGAAGGAATCCTCAAGTGGGAAGATGCGTAGTCTATCAGTGATATTACAAGTATTTCTTATGACAATTGAGAACATGGTACGTATGAGATGGTTAGGCACGAAGTAAGAAGAACATTTGTGTGGAGAAGGAAACCTTGATACATTCGGAGGATAGGTAACAACTTTGTACCTCGTTACATTGTAAAAGGAGATCCTACGGTATTCCTTTGCACCATGGAGAAGCAAAGTGGAAAAATCAATTGGAAATCAGGAATATGTTAATAAATACCTTGAGTGGGACAATAATGCACTTTGGTGGATGGTTCACAGGGATAATATTATGGAATGGAATGAATTCATAATTTCTCTAACCACTCGGTTCTTCAGGAGAAATGCACCTACTATGATCTGCATTTATCATGGTAATCAACCTATTCAACACCACGTTCAGTAGTGTGAGAGACTCTGGATAGAGGGGCAGGAAACTTTACCACCTTCACTTTGGGTGCACAAACTTTATTCCACTTTACAAGGTTACACATGAGCCTGGTATGTTTATGCAGAGCTGCATAGGAGACTAGAAATTGGTAGGACTTGATTTTAGGAATGTACCAAGACTTTTGACTACTTCTCTACTAAACCTCCTGTGGAAGAGGCATTAAGGTCTATAAACCGCTTAACTATGGAAGATAGTGCAAAGGTTGAAGAACTCATTCAGAAGTTATTTGGTGAGGTAGACTCGGGTGCGTGTTTTGATGAAGTAGAAGATACATACACCACACTACTTAAGTGTGCTCGTATGAGAAAGAAAAAGGAAAGATGGTCTACATAGTGGATGATGAAGAAGTAGAAAATATGGATATAGATCATTCAGTAGGTATGCACGAGGTGTTATAAAATGTGGATAAAAACACACGTACCTATCATGAACCTATGAAGACCAAGAAAGTGAACATTGGCATGGATGTTGAACCTAAGGAGGAAACAATTGAGGATTATTGGGTTGATTCTGAAGTGGCAAAGATAATTGAGTTACTACGGGATTTTCAAAACTTATTTCCTAGGGGCTGCCATGAGTTAAAAGGAGTGCACGAGTCATTAAGAGAGATGAATATTAAGTTAAAGGAAGAAGCACACGTCAGAATAGACCTTATAGGATGAAACCTAACCTACGTGTCAAAGTTAAGGAGGAAATTAATAAAATGTTGAAATCTGGCATCATCAAGCCCTTAGAGGAATTAGAGTGGGTTATCCCTATGGTGATCAATATAAATAAAGATGGACATGATTAGGATTTGTGTGGATTACAGGGAACTGAATGTTGCATGTGTGATTGATCATTTTCCTACACCTTTCACAAAGGAAATATTAGAAGGTGTTGCAGGGCGTGAAGTTTATTCTTTTACAGATGGATTCTCTGGGTATCATCAAGTTAGAATTGCATAGGAGGATCAAGAGAAGATGACTTTCACCACTGAATGGGGAATTTTTTCATATACTGTGATGCCCTTTGGTTTGAAAAATGTACCTACTATATTTTCACACATAGTTGTTCAAGCATTCCAATATTTTATTCACAACTTCTTGCAGGTTTACTTGGATGATTGGATGGTGTATGGACTTGTTAAGGATCATTGTGACAATTTGCGCTTAATGTTTGAAAGATGTAGATAGTTAAGCATCTCTTTAAACATCAATAAGTGTGTGTTTGCTACACCTTTTGGAACTTTGTTAGGGCACATCATCTGCAAGGAAGGTTTGTTAGTGGATCCAGCTAAGGTTCTAGTTATTGCTTGTCGTGCGGAAGAGCCTACACGAGTCAGTGAGGTGCATGGATTCTTGGGCCACACAGATATTATAGAAAATGATATGCAAATATTTCCACACCTCTTGAAGATTTACTAAAAGGAAAAGGGACGTTCTATTGGGGAGAACCACAACAACGTGCATTTGAGGCATTGAAGGAGAGACTTACAACAACACCTATTCTACGTTTTCCTTCATGGAACCAATCATTTCATGTACATGTGGATGCCTCTGGAACAACCATTGGCGTGGTGTTAGCTCAACCTAGAGAGGGTATTATAGACCATCCTATATGTTTTTCTAGTAGAAAGTTGACTCCTACATAGCAGAATTATACAACAACAGAGCACGAGGCCTTGTCGATGATCTACGCGATGCATAAATTTAGATAGTACTTGCTAGCAACACCTTTTGTATTCTATATTGATCACATGGCATTAAAATACTTAGTAAATAAGCTCATTTTACATGGGTGCATATGTCGATGGGTGCTCTTATTTTAGGAATTTGATTTCACAGTTGTGGTAAAACCAAGTAAAAGTAATTCTGGCCCAAACCACTTATCAAGGATTTAGTTAGGGGAGGACGTGTAGACAATTGAAGATATAATGCCAGATGCACAGTTATACGAGGTTATATTGCGCACCTTCAAAATTGGAGGATATTGTTGTATTTTACACATGGGTATGACACGAAGAAGGAATGAAAGCATATCAAGAAGAAACAATTTGTAATTTTCGTGCCACCCTTTATGTTGATCAGTGGATATTTATACAAACTAGGTAGAGATGAAGTATTACACAATTATGTACTAGAACATGAGCACAAAGATATCATAGAAGAGGCTCATGGTGGTATTGTAGGTGATGCCACCGTGCGCAAGATTCTACTCACTAGATTATGGTGGGAGACCTGTACAAGGATTATAAAGATTATGTAAGGTGTGTGATCCTTTGTCAAGCACCTTAGAAAACCTAGGAAAAGAGATGAAATGCCTTTGAGGCATATTGTTGGTGCAGAGCCATTTGAGAAATGGGCCATAGACTTTGTAGGTCCTATTTAACCAATCGCACATAAAAATAGATCGCGATATATCATCACTTACAAAAATTATCTTAAAAGATGGAGTAAAGACTTTATAAAGGATTGTACAATAGCTACAACAACCAAGTTCTTATGGGAAAATTTTCTTACTAGGTATGGATGTCCGCTAAGCTTAACAAGTGATAGGGGCACACACTTTTTGAATGAGACAATCAGGATATTATTGGATGAATTTATGGTTGTGCACCACAAGAATACACCTTATCATCCTCAGGAAAATGGTACTACTGAGGCCTTTAACAAGATATTGAGCTAGACCTTGACAAAAAAATTGATGTTGGAAGGAAAGATTGGGATGATAAAGTTTCTGCTATACTTTGGGTGTATATAACAACCTACAAGAGGTTGAAAAATGCCACACCCTTTCAATTGGTGTTTGGCGCAGAAGCGCTTCTTCTTCCTATGGAATTCATGTTACTTTCTTTGCATATTCCATGCCTTGGAGATCTAGGTGATGAGCAAACGTTAGAAGAAAGAATTGATGGTGTCTGTTGGATGAGAGGTGTGCCATAGCACGTTGGAGTTAGAAGCAAGAAAAGGCCATGTAGAAGGCATGGCATGACCAACACATCAGGGATAAGAAGCTTGAGGTTGGATAGATGGTACTACTTTATGATTCTAAGTTTTTGTGCCATCCAAGAAATCTCAAGGTGCATTGGTTGGGACCGTATGTTATCACTCATATCCTTTACTCATGCACTTTCCAATTAGAGGTGTATGATGGAATGTAGTTACCCAAGATTACTTTAATGGGAGTAGTTTGAATCCCTACTATAAATAAGTCTTCTTGGTGTTTTTAATAAGGCAGTGTTGCCATTTAGTATAGGTTTCCCTTTTTGTATTTCCTTCTTTGTCACTATGCTTTGTCAATTTAGTTTGGTGTTTTGTGTAATAAGTGTGTTTGCACGCTGGAAGCTAATTACAATCTGAAGTATTTTTATGCGCAGAGAGGATATACATATACCATTGGTGTGGGGTGGTTGTTATTTGTTATTCACAAATGGGTACACATGAGAATAAATTGTTACAGGTGTTATTCAAGTATGGAAAGGAGCTATTAGAAAGGAGATTACTTCTAAAGAAGACCATAGATGGAAATGAATAAATGAACAATATAACGTGAGGTAAGCAAAGTGGCCGTGGAAACTACCAGAAGAGGGCACAGTGATGAGGTACTCGGTGCATGGAAGCACGTAGAAGAGAATTTTGTATCCATAGGGTAGGAAGGCACGTTAGAAGGTTATAGCTGGGGTATGAAATTGTACCACGCAAAAAGTTTTAGAAATTTTGAAAATGGTCAATAAATGAGAGGATTTTTCGTAGGTAGAGCAATAAATGCACTAAATTTTTGAAAATTTATACAAGCACATGATGCGGGTTTATTTTTACCTTTACAATCACAAGTATTTGAGCAAGCTAAGTGCAATCGAGCCAAGTGAATCGTGTTAAGGTGCGGAGAGTTGTGAAACCAGACATGGAGAGAATATTTGTGTGCTGTAAAGGCTTGTGTCCCCATTAGTGAAGGGTTTGAGCAAAGAAGAAGCATTTATAAGGAGCTAGGGCACGTGGTTTCGAGCTAGGGCACGTGAAATTGAGCTAGGGTTTAAACTTACTCAACACAAATGACAAAAGATTGGATTTTTATGATGGCACCAAAGAAATAACTTGTATCGGCACAAAATGAAAGAAAAGGGTGGAAGTTAAGGTTGAAATTGCTCCTGAGAATAATTTTCAAAGATGCAGTACTCAGAAGGAGTAATAGTTGGTTAAGATTGGGATTCCCACATCAGCAGATGAAAATTAAATGAATACAACCACCACACCATTGATATCAAGGGAGATTTAGATGCTTTGTTGAATAAGAAGACCAACAAGCGCACGATGGAAGATATGCCAGTGTATGATGACGCTGGGAAAAATTTGCTTAAGCGGTAGGAGTTTATCAATTATATGAGCTCCCATATTTTGGAAAATATGAACCTTTATACAAATGGATTATGAGTAGAGTCCATGAGGACTTCTTCTATTTTCGGATAGAGGGTTAGGCTCACAACAGCCCTAATTTTGATATTAATAGGATTGAAGGGCACAAGGATATACATTGTTAGTGATATGACTGATAAAATAGCGGTTATAGCCACAAGCAAGGAGTTGGGGTATACCAAGGGTCCGTGCAGAATGGACATCTATAGATTGAGGAAGTACCATGTGGTGCAGGAAGCCGCGCATTTTCTCACCAAGTTGAATGATCAAGGGAGATGGTCACAGGTAAATACAATGTGGCTTTATGTTGCAAAGAAAATTTCCCAGGGAGAAATCTACAACTTAGTAGGCTATATTGCAAAAACCATTATTGAGGAAGCACGCACAGGTGAAAAGATAATTTTTGCATCATCCTCTTATCTCTTGTTTTTTTAGAAATTGGAGTGCCCGATGGGCCAAAGAATAAAATTTGGGAATACCCCACTAAGAAGAATTCCCTCGTGGAAAGGTTTGAGAAATATTTATGTGAAGGATCAATGAGTGGCCCGTTCAAGCAAAGGGAAGAAATGTGGTATGACTGACTTCATATGGCATTTGAGGAGGAATGATACATTCCAAAGGAACTACCTTTAGTAGTAGGAAAGGCAGTACAGTTCACAGTGTATCAACACTTCTACATCGTGCGGTTTTCCATGAAGGATGGGACATGGAGTCCATTGTGAAAACTACCATATGAATTCACATTTTGTTATTTAAATGCCTTAGTTCATAGATTTTTTGATGCGTGCAGCAGCTGAACTTCAATGCAGATAAGGTAGATTGTGACTACCACACTCTTAGGAAAACATATGTATATCCAAGTCGGTCTAGCGACGTTGAGAGGCTCATTTCAGACGTCATAAGTATGAAGCCAATAAGTTTGGATGTTTGGGATAGTGGAGTTGCGCTCATATATCTTCATCTCAAACCTAGGCTAGAAAATAATAAGTATGTGGAGAATGAGGTCATGCTCCCAGGGAGGCCTAAGGGTAAGCACACAATGGAGAATGTGCCAGCTCCAAATCCTATTGGCCATACAGATAGACGAGGAGGAAGAGGAACATGAAGATAGTGGAGCCTTGGATCATAGAGGCCAGAGGTAGTCCACAATCAAAGTGGAGAATGAGTGCACAAATACTCCACCACAGGCACATGAAGGAGAAGAGTAATTGGATGTGGTTGTAGTCCCTGAAGAGTGTCGGTTAAGAACGTATTCAAAATAACCAAGACCTAAGGCATGGGAACACCATAGCCTATAAGAATATCACCTAGACTCTCCCCTTAGAAAGAGGAACTTGAGAATAAGAGAGGGATAAAATTGAAGCTGGATGAGGAGGTGAAGGAGTCGAGGAGAGCGTGCCTGGAACCCAGTCTGAACTAGAAGATATGGAGGAACCCAAAGATGAAGAAATGAAAGATGAAGAGGAAGGGATGAAGGAAGCAAAAGAGACGGTGCAAGAGCAACCCAAAGTGCTCATGTTACTACTCAAGAAGAAGGGCCAACTCCAAACCTTGGCACTTAGGTTCCTAAGGGGCCAAGAACAAAGAGAACAAGTGAAGAATATGTTGTACCAAGTATGGGCTATGCTGAGGACACAAGCAAAATCATCTCGTGCCGATTTCAAAGCACAATAGGCCTTAAGGAATTGTATGGATGGGAGCTAATGGATCCATACATGGCCACCACATGCACAAGGAAACAATTATCCTGGTCCATACAGACCCATATGGATGAGCCAAATTTCGACGTCTACAAGGAATCTTGTGTATCAAGGAGAGTGAAGAAGGCACCCCAAAGCAGACACATGACAGTCAAGCCTACTCTAATGTCTGATGATTAGGTGATAAATGCTTTGGTTAAGGTATCTACAAAGGTAGTGCGAAGGAACATTGATAAGGATTCCACCATTAGAGCACTACTTGAAGATAACAAGGCAAAAACTACAGAAATAGTGCATTTAAAAGGAGAAAAGGACCTAGAATAGAAAAAGAATGAGGCCTTCATTAGCATGACAAAATAAATTGGTGACTACATTTTGAAAGAAAGACCTCATCTTGATTCTAAGGTACCTGAGAAGTTTCCTTTGGTTATGCATTATGTGTGCACATTGGTTGATTTGGTGCTAGAAGATGGACCAATTCGAATGTCAACGCCAAAGGATCCGAAAAAGAAGCAAAAAGAGCAAGGGCCTCCGTGGTTAGGAAAATTTCAAATTATGAGGCGTTGCTCTAAACTCTGAAGGATGAATTGAAGAAATTCAACCAAGCTCGAATATATGTCCAAGCACTGGAAAGCATAATGATAAGGATCAAAACTTTGGTTGAAGATAATGATGTTCTGAAGGCCATGAAAGATGAGACACTGGGATGCGCAGAAATATTGGCACTAGTGAAATAGAAGCGTGAAGCCCTTGCAACAACTCAAGACCCACATAAGGAGAGAATAAATGAGATTGGGAAGCACATAGTGTAGAAGATGGATCTTTTAGAGGGAATGATGACTGTTATGGCCAATGTTGTCCAAGTATTGTAAAATGAAAAGGAAAATATTACTCAAGATGAATTGGAAGCCATTGCCACAAACATTCCAGAGAAGACAAGGACTACGTTGGATGAATGGAAGACATTGGAGGCTGAGATTAAAATAGAATATACGAGTTGATCCTCCCAGTTGAAGAAGAAGGTGCTGCAGAGTAAAGGTCTATTCTTTTGTACAGTGATTCATTATATTCTTTCCATTCTTATTCTTTATTCTTTGGGAACATAAAAAGAATCCCCATTTCTAGGATAACAATGTACTTTAGTTTGGGGTAATGTTGAGCTAGATAATATTTTCCTAAGGAGAAGACACACATAGGATTCACATGTGGGAACAAGGCGTACTTGAAGGTATGGAAGGATAGGAAAGGAAACGCACGCTAGGAAAAGCTGATTTGGGACTTAGCCATTTTCATGGATGTGGGATATTTTTGGAAGATAATGTGCAGAGAACACATTGGGATGGAGACTTGCACAAAATGTAAATGCTATTTTGGAAATGAGCGTCTAATAAGCGCCATGTATGAGTTCAAGATAATAATAGGATTACTTCTTCCAGTTAACTATAAGATGTCTATTATTAGCACACTTGCATGTGTGCATGTTATTGTAAAGGCACATGGCTATTATCAACATGCGACCTATTTTGGGAAGTGCGTAGGTGGTGAAGGGCAAGTCCCCACCCCTATAAATATGTAGTGAACTGTGTAGTTAGATGAGGGATGTTGAATAGTGAATTATTGTAGAGTTATGTTGTTGGATCTGATACACACATAACTTATGGTGATGCTTTGTAATGTAAGAAGCTTCTATGTATTACAATGTTTAATATAATGGAGTATATTGGATGGATAATGGTTTTAAACATGATTGTAATTGGTTCTTACATGGTTAATCTTATTATAGTTATCGTTTAATTCATGATTCTCTAAGATCTAGATCTGGAATATGCTCTATGGAATGTTTATGCTTATTTATGGTTTTGAATATGTTGTATCTTCATTACACTAACATCCTACACAATCAACTCTAAAGAGGAGTCTGGTACCTTTGTGTGCTTCGGGTGAGTGCTCAGCTTAGGATGGGTGATATGCCGGTGCACTGGGTTTTTTTGGTTTTATATAGTAGATTCTAGGTTGCATTAAAAACCAATCCTAAGCACTCTGATAATATTTCACCTTGAACTCCTCATGCTATGATTATTTCAGTAATGCACAACTTTTGGTTTGGTGGTAGTAATCTAGAAACACAATAGCAGACATAACACAAGAATACCACAGACTATGACATAAAATAATGATGAAAAATCTGAAATACAACTATAAAATATATTATTAACATTAAACTTTTATAATCTCACCCATGAGTTACTCCAAGTGTTACCAACTCCACTTGTTTTCCAACAATAGTTATGGGAGAAACTTCACAATTACTCATATTGATGGCTTCCTTAATACACCTTCATAATGAATCCTTTATTCATAAAATAATTATTACAACTTTATTCCATGATAAATGAGAGGGTGGCCTCTCTATTTATATAAATTCAGAGCTTATCCACTCTATCTCTAGGAAATTTCTTCAAGCTAATCATATTATATGCCTAAACTCTACATTTACATGTAAGCTTATCTTTTAAGATAAGATATACCTTATCATCTCACATGGGTTCCACCTTTATAGATATTACAAAATATTTATGACATCACTCCTTGTCATTATTACAAATATAATATTTCTAATTATAAATCATGTAGACCCTTATTATCCATTTACCCTAACTTTGAATTTTTAATATTACCGAGACCACTTACAACAAATATTTACTTTTACCACAACAATTTTATTATACTTTGATTATTACCATACTATACTTTATTGTGCGGTGTAAATCTTTGGCAGGACGTTATCTTCTATTGACGCCACTACTAATCAGACTTGACAACACCTTATTCGTAATATATACATTAAGGAAATAGAAATCATGGAGGAAAATTTTAGTGTCGACGTCTTCCCCTTTTGAAAGCTTCTACTCCATCCTCGAAGTAGACTATTATGGACATCTTCAAGTGGTTCCTAGAAAATATTTAACTTTTCGTGGTTGACCTATTTCATAATAGGAGTACCATCCAATACCTCGAGTTGATATGTACCATTTTCATGTTGTTATCCCGTAAAATTGGCAAGGGCAATTTTACAGATAACCCTACCAAAATTTTGTTCCGTTCCCTTGTCAGGGACTCCTTACGTTCGGAACGTTGCAAAATCCCTTCCCAGAAATCTGGTTTTCCAAACTTAGCCATTTTTGGTCTTTTTTGGTCGGGCGCACATAATGTCTATGCAACATAAAGTGTTCATGCACCCCCTTTAAATCCTTTGGCGCACGGTTTGACGTGTCGACACACCTTTTGGTGCGCCTCACTATGTTGCACCTTTCTTGCATGCGCCAAGGCGCATGCGCCTTCATGTCAACAATACTTTTGTTGCGCCACGTTTTGGTGTGCGCCAAGGGTGCATGTATTTCCATGTTGACAACGCTTTTGGTGTGCCAAAGGCGCACATAACTTCGTGTTGGCAGGTGTTTTGATGCGCCAAAGGGCGCATCCTTCCCATTGTCGACAGGCGTTTTGGCGCGCCACTTGAAAAAGTGGTTGGCACATTTATTACCACCTTGCCTATATATAGGCGCATCTACCCTGTCATTTTCATCAGACAGAAAACACGTGATTATTCTCTTCCCTCTGTACCTGTCAGCGCACCTGTCGTTATCGAATCACGTCGTGGACCCAGTTTCACACCTCTCACATTATATATTCCTGGTAAGAGGTCCCTGTTGCTCTTGTGTTTTGTATTTTGGTTTTTGGCTGCTTGTTTGTGAGGATTAGATTAAATAAATCTATGAACCATGGAACCCTCCCCCTTGTTGTTTTTCTATCCTTCCCCATGCACTTCCCCCTCTTTCCAGATCTGCTGGTAAAGAGGACTCTATCTTGTAAAGAAATTGCTTGAAACTCTTTGTTTTAGCTTCTTCATCACCAAGGAACCCTGCAAAAGAAGCTTAAAAGCATGTAAACCCCTCAGAGAAGGAATCAAGGCTTGAAAATAAGACTGTATTGTTTCCTCTTTTGGCGCATCCGCCACCCCTGCAACATGATATACAGTCGCGCCAATGGCGCATCTACCATGCTTGTTGCATAAGGAACAGTTGCGCCCTCAAGGCGCACTTCCCTTGCTTGTTGCACCCACTTTCCCTGCGCCCTACTTGGCGCACCAAACTCATGTGTAGCATTACTGAAACTTACGCCATTGGCGCACCTTGCATCCATGCAACACCAACTTTATTTGCGCCAAGTGCAAAACTGTTAACGGGCGCATCCATTATTACAAACAACATCATGTCATGCAGACCTTCCATGCGCCGCGCCAAGTTCCCCTGTGGCACATGAAAAAATGATGTTACACGCATTAAACCTACACCCTTTGGCGCATCTTGTACCCGTGTAACATGAAAAATATCAGCGCCTAGTTATAAAATGCATACATATGGCGTAGGCGCACTTCTGCTTGCAACAACAAAAATCCAAATTACGCAGTATTCATGCGCCCTGCGCCCTTTGGCACTGATTTATCCCTTACAACACCCCTTTTCTATGCACCATATTATTTAGCCCTGTAACTGCAGTATTCATGTGCCCTGTGCCCTGAGGCCTTAAAATTACTAACTCTTTCTTCTGTTAACGCTTTAATGGAAGATCAAACAACTAATATGACTTTCTTGCGTTGGGTTTCACTTCTTCTTCTTGCAGATCAGCAACTAAGTTCAGAGTTACATATGTCAACATCAAGCAAGAGACCTACCAAATCTAAGGGCAAAGCCAAGCTCACAGAGGAAGAAATGAAGTATAAATATCAGAGGGTCAGGATGCCCGAATCCCAGGCAGAGTGTGACCTGGATATCAGAGACTCAGAACTTGGTCACATTGATATGGAGGATTTCTGGGCCAGAACCCGGAAGGTCACAAGAAGTCCATGGATGGACAAACTGATGGGCAGTGGGTTGCATTTTGCTGGAGGGATCCCAGTTAGTGCCGTGAACAATGAGTTCATGATGGTAGTAGCCCGCTGCTACAACAAAGACACAAGATGTGTTCATAATGAGAAGGGCGAGGTCATAATCAACCTCACTACCCGACACTTGAAATAATGCTCGGCATTCCTCACCACCGGCACTTCATGGCCGTAAGCCAGGAAGATTGCATCAAGGCTTGGGACGATAATGAGGATCAGTGTATGCAGTTGATGAATGAAGTATACCTGAAGAACAAAAAGGTGGTGACCCGATGGCCACAAGTCATTCATCGCAGTGACTTTTCAGAGGAACTCAGTGATACAATTACATTCCTGAGCAGAGTATTTGGGCTTCCTGATGCCCACTACTTTCACAAGTGGATGCTGAGATACTTAGAGACGATGAACAAAAATGTGCCAGATCAACGCTTTGAGTGGGCGAGATCATTAGCAGCACCATATCTGAGCAGCTCCAACAACTTACCACAATGGGGAGGTTCTATATGAACTCCTACATAGTTTATGCCGCGGCCTCAGAAAGGGATTATCCAGCTTTGATGCGGTGTGGGGTTTGGCCCCAAGTTAAAATATATGAATACTATCCAGAACTGAAGCTAGAAAATAGCATCCCCAGTTTACAAAGATCAATGATGCCTTCTTCTATGGCATCATCTACCTTTTGAGGCCAAACATGACTCACGGTCGTACGACCAAGAGCATCGTCGCAGCCACAGAGAAATGGGGGGCCTTGTTCACTCAATTCCCCACCTTCACTTATCTGAGGGCAGTCAACTTCTTGGGGGAACCAACCAAACTACCGAGATATGCCGGCCCCAAGTTGATCCTGTTGGAGCTGTCAAGACAACTTATCACCTACCATGAAAAGTGTCTCAAGAGAAAGAAGGGTGGAACTCCTTTCCCCCTCACAGTGGGCATGTATACTTGTCTCTCTCACCATAAAGCGAAGGATATGTTTGCAGAACTGGAGCTGCTAAATCTAAAGCATAACTTCCCAGCAAGGCCCAATTTCGACCCAAGGAATTGTCTCCCTAGGGCCAAACTCGATCCGATCCACATCCCTCAGATCGAGGATATTTATATCGACCTATATCATGAGGTCGAGCTCAGGAGGAAGGATCATTCCCGCTTGGCCTTGGCCAAAATCATCCAGTACGGTGTGGCCATCGTCCCAAAAGGTTATCAAACTGCTGATCAAGAAGTTGATCAGGTATATCTTGACACAAATGGGGACGATTGGCCTTTCACTGTGATTGACAGGAACAAAGCACCTCAGACCATAGAAGAAAGGGTCAAGGAAACTCTGCGAAGAACAGAGCATTGGTGCAGAATGAATGGTCTCATTTACCTCGGAGTTGATTTCACCACATCTCCATTGGGCAACGCACCTTCGGAAGGTAAAACAACTACCAAAGGGCAAGGGGAAAGGCAAAGAGGGTGAGTCAAGCTCCACCCAAGAGGAAGCTCCTGAAAGTCCTCCTTCCGCTTCACAAGAACGGGTTGTAATCCCGGAAAGCTTAGAAGAAGAAGCAAAGAAGATGTTCCGATAGGCACATCCACTCAGGATGTTGCCACGACTGTAACTATTGAGGTCCCTTCTGTCCCTTCTCCTTCTCCTCCTTCCCCTCCTCAAGTGACCCAAGCGACCATTCCTTTGGTCGTGTCCTCTCCCCCATCTTCTACTGTTCCCCCTTCTTCATCATCCATCTTCTCTTCTCTCACGGAGCTGTCCCCCACCATTTCTTCCCTCATCTCTCAGCTCCCTTCCATTCCTATGTCTACCTCCCCTGCAGTATCCCTTCCTCCCGTGAGCACTTCCTCGGCTTCCCTCTCAATGCCACCTCCAAGTGTCTCCACGTTTTTTCCTTCTACTACTGCAGCTGCTCCCTTTTCTATTTCTGGTCCTTCTCCCATAAGTCCAGCCTGGATCTCCCAGCACCTGAGTCAACAAAAGAGGAAAGTTCCCATCGCACCGATGGACTTCTCCGTCATCCCATCAAAAGGGGCCAAGAAGCAAAAGCCTATAACCCGCTTCTCTCAGAGTGCATCAGGGGAGAGAGTAATGGAGATTGCATACCCCAATCCTTTAAAGGATAAAAAGGATCTGTCTTCGGCAGATTACACAGTGACTCAAGTCACAATGGGGACATCTTCAGAAAGCCTACAAGGAGAGGCCCTATCTACAGTTGACGCCCTTTGCAAAAATCTCTAGGAAGCAAAGGAAGAGAAAAGGCTGCTAAAGGAGAAAAATAAACATCTTCTCCACGCCTTGCAGAAAATGGGCAGTGCGCCTCCTACAACTATCGCCGAAACTCCTAAGCCTCTAAGCCAGGATAAAATTAATGCATATGCCAAAATCAGCGAGCAGGGCAAGGCGGTTTCGCTTGGAGGATCCAAATCCTCAAGGAAAGCGAGGAGTAATCGCTAAGTTCACCGAGTTATATCGAATATCAATCGAGACGAAAAGAGAACTCCATGCATAGCAGGACCCATCTCCAGAAGAAGAGTGGATCATGCCGGGATGCAAGCACGAGACCTTTTAGAAAATGATCATTTGTTGGTCAAAGATCTGGTCAAGTTCGGCGTCTTTGGACACCCCAGAGCCCTCAACAAAATCCTTTCTACTCTGGATTATCGGGTTGATCAGCTGGAGTTCGTCCTGGAGAAGATCGACAAAGTAAAAGAGGAAGCCCTGGATGTAATGCATCAGATGGAGCATATTGTCCTAAGAATGTCTCCAGGCTTGCTCACTCCTTCTTTCACCTTAAGAAAGGTTGAGGAAACTATTTAGATCTTCAAGGAGATTGTTTCACAGGGGCTGGGACCAGAGGTCACGTTCGACGCCGAATCCATCAACAACCTGCTGGCTTGTCGCGACTTCATTGGGTACCTGATAGAGGCAAAGAATGATTATTCGAACTCCCGAAAAATATCATACGATGAGTGGGAGACTTTTGAAGCTATTAGTAATCGACACAAGGATCCTTCCCAGGATCAACTTCAACCCATGATTAGAAAATTCATGGAATACCATGCCCAGTTCCACATCTCGTCGCTGAGCAGCAAAAACAGGATACCCCTTTCAGCCGCGGGACGACGACGAATAGTTTCCATCTTCCCGACTTTCTCCTTGTAAATATCTAAAGTTTGTTGACACAAATGATGACATCATCCATGTTGCACCATGGGATGATGTCATCCACAAAGTTGTCAAAAAGTCAACAAATAACTTTGGATTCCTTTGTAAGATATTTTTGTAATTAAGTGGTTGGTTTGCTTTTGTCTTCTTTTCTTCTCTCCTTCTATATATACTTGAATACTTGTTGTATTCAAGTGGTGGATATTTTTTAGATGAAAAATAGAAGTGGGAAGAAAAGGCTTTGTACTTTTTGTAACAGAAGAAAATATTAATACAAATATTAAGACTTTGTGCTGAATATGTGTGTTATGGGCATCTGATCTTTCTTATGTCAGATCTATGCGTTTATTCTGTTGGATCTATCTCTATTTTTTTGTCATTTATTCATCAGTATTGCTTTATTCGTTTATGCAAGTAGGTTTGGCTCTATTTACTACCAATCCCAAAACATAAACCCTCTGACCTTTCTACTTTGGAATTCATTTCTTTTCTCCCTTTGGACCTGATCTTTCTTCATCCTCTCTTTCATTCCTTTCTTTTCCAGTTGGAAACACCCCTACTGGGATGAGATCCCAAACCCCGAAGGCAGAATATTGTGAGACTTTGCATGCATTCCGCCGGTAGAATAGCAATAAACCAGTTTCACTTTGCTGACTCAAAGAGGGGCCATGCCCGCTGCACTGTTGGCTCGTTTATCCATAGATCTACCCAAGAGACAGATTTTCAAACCAACACATGCACAATAACTATTCTGTAGGGCCCCATCCATTTGGGAAGAAGTTTTTATGCCTCCTCTTTTTGTATCGAAATCATAGACGAGGGCAAGTCATTCACTCCGAAATGGATACCAGAGGATCTTTTTATCAAAGTACTCCTACTTCATTTTCTTCTTATAGCTTTTATCCTTCACTATTTCCCTCATTTCCTCTAGAAAATGAAGATATACCAACCTTTCCTTTATCGAATCACTTCCATCCATCCTTTCATTTTTCATAACTCTCACAGTGTAAATATCAAACTCAATAGGAAGAATTGGATCAATGTCATAAGCCAACTTAAATGGGGAATATCATGTTGTTGACTTTGATATTGCCCTATATGCCCACAATGTTGCATGAATCCTTTTATCCCACTTATGTACCTACAAAGATGCATATTTTTCTTGGATTTGACACAATACATAATTTGTTCGCTCCACCTATTTATTTTTGCTTGGCTTGTAAGTTGTTGTCTTCATGTGCTTAATAGAAAACTTATTTACCAGGGATTCTACCACCTCATTAATGAAGTGGCTTCCTTGATCTGTTACAATTTATAATGGACAACCAAATCTGGTGACAATGCGTTTATACATGAACCTTGCTACTTCATCCATGGAAGTTATTTTCAAGGGCCTAGCTTCAACCCACTTGGATAAATTATCTATGGAAAATACAATATACTTATTTTGGCATGGGGTAGTTGGAAGTGGACCTAAAATATCTTTTCCACACTTTTCAAAGGGACCAAGTGGAAGAATAGGACATATTGGAGTTGATGAAGTCTTACAATTCCCATGTGTTTGAAAAATATCACATGTCTTACAATAATTATAACAATCTCTAAAAAAGTGGGTCGGTGATAACTGCATCCAAGATCCTTCTTGTTGTAAGTTGTCTAGATAAGTGTCCTCCACATGTACCATTAATGAATTCTTCTATTATCTTCTTCCCTTGATCATGCCCAACTTCCCTCTTGCATTATCCATCGTGCCCTATCCGAAATAATACTCCATGCGAGAATAGAATATGGACAACTGAATTGAGTAATCTTCCTCTTAGTTTTTTCATTGGCACCATCAAAAACTTGAAATCATTCAGATAGTTCCAAATATCTATGTATTCACTAGGGATTTTGTCAAAGTACATACAAAGAATGTTGCATCTAGGAAATCATCATCATCACAAGATGAACTTAAACCATCATAGGCTCGAGTGCATCTACATTAACATGCTTCTTTCTGGCCTATCTATAATATCAAATTCAAATTCTTGTAGAAAAATTATCCATCTTAATATCCTTCTTGATGGGTTAGGCTTATTCACAATATATTTTAGAGCACGATGATCTGCATTCATGAATTTGTAAGTTTTGTCCTAACAAGTAATTTCTAAACTTCTTTACAACAAAAATGATAGCTAGAGCCTCTTTTTAGTTACAAAATACTTTACCTCAAAATTGCTCATTTGTTTTCTCCCAAAGTAAATTGGACGATCATTCTCATTTTCATCATTTTGGCTCGAGTAATTCCCATGTCAACTCCCATGTCACATTCATCATATCAACCTCTTGTCATAGAACAACTACTCACATTGATTGATTCATTTAAGATTGAAGAAGCCATTAGATAATTTATGAGGGTACATGAAGACATTCCTCTAGAATTTTCGGGAAAGAAACCTCTTTAGACCTCGATACGTTTGCATATTGGGAGGAAGAGATTGATGCCTTTTTTCAGAAAATAGAGGAAGACCCTAAGATCATGTTCACATATTGGGAGGAAGAGATTGATGCATTTTTCAAAAAATAGAGGAAGACCCTAATATCATCGAACATAATCCTCCTCTTATTCTTTCATCTCCACATTCTTCATTGAGAGATGAAATGTTTGGGTCTAGCATTGATCCACGACCTATCTTCTCATTATCTAATCATTTTTAATCTATCAAGATTCCTCCATTGTAATATTACCTTGGGTCACCACACAGTAGCCCATCGTATTCTTCTATATGTGGTCCACCTCCAAGTAGCCCCAAATCCTCTATATGTGGCTCACTTCCTCACATCCCATCTTCGTCTATACAGGGGCACATCCTAGAATTTCCTCATCTTCAATTCTTGGGCCACATCCTAATAGCCCATCTTCTTCTATATATGGGACACCTCCAAGAAGTCCTTCATATTCAATCTTAGGGACACATCCTTGTATTACTTTATCTTGACCTATAGGACACTCCTGGTAGCCCATTCTCTTCAATTCTTGGACCGTATCCTTCACGTCCATCATATTGTTCTTCTATCAATGATTTTGGAAAATGCAGCGTCATTTCTCACATCAATTCTATTCATCCATTGTCTTCTCCCACTTCTTAGGATCAGAAAATTTACGTTATAGCTTATAAGAAACCAAAATGGTTCCTTCATCAGACTTAGATCAATAATTCCAAAATCTCCAAACCTCACAACAATTTAAACTATCTTAAATTTTAGAATCAAACATGCTTCAAAAATGTGCGTCAACGCACCCATCAAGTATGGTGTAAAGTGTAGAAACCTCTAGGTGGGGACCTTAATCTCCCACATGTAACATCCACGTTTCATGGTAAAATGCAGTCATCTATTGAGTATGAGCTCACCACAATCATTGAAATTGGGGATAATATGACTCTTGATAAGCAAACATGCCTAGTCTTCCTTATCAAGGAAATTGCTAACATTGTTGTTGGATCTTATCACGTCGAATGACCTTGTCGGTCCCATCTTTCAAAAAAGAAAAAAATTAAAAAAATGAGAAAACATTTCAAAAAATCAAAGGTAAACAAACACACATTGCAATTAGGTATTGCATACACATGGATGTTATTTCTTCCCTTTCTTGCTCTTCTTCTACAAGTCTTCCTACCATTTTCATCCCTTCAATGATATTTTGGTTAGCCTATTCACACACATTTTACGACAATTATATCTATGGTATATGTTTGGCCTTGGTCTTTTATCACCTTGGTAAATTAAAGAACAATTGACCTTTTAGAGATCCTATCACAATCAACATCTAAACAACTTGTTGCGAAGAAATTTTGGATATATTTGTTGACACTAGCCAATGTCATCATCGTAATCACTTCCGCCTCTTTCCATCAAGTCATCAGTGGTTTGTAACCCCTTATCAAACAAGAGATCTTAAATAAGTTTTAGAAAGAAAAATAATCAATCAAATCAAAAATCACAAAGTTGAAAGAAAATGCTAAAAGCAAAAGTAAATTGATATATAACTCTCTCTAAGGGTATTTCCGATAATCTTTATTGGGGCTATGGAAACCTAAATGGCAGTAGAGAAATGTTTTAATTAGAATAAAATGCATCTTCTTCGGGGCTATGGACACTGGGTTTGGCGTGCGGAGCAATGTATGGCTCACCTTCCACAATCCATTCACAAAAAAACTAGCTTTCAAAAATAAATCATTCCTACATGTTGGCTAGAGTGTCTTCACTTGTTGTCTACCAAATCTTCCCTCCAAGAGGTAATAAATTTCCATATGCACACATTGGATCTCGATGAGAAAATAGGATTAGTATGTTACCAAGTGTCTTTTTTTAGACCTTGTTCAGACTCTTACTCTAGTCTATATCTTGTCTCACGATTCGTGTCTTTGGCTAATCGCTTCTTCATTGAGGCTTCTAAGCTACATTCACAACATTCACATCATTATTCTACTTATTTCATAACATCCATGTGTATAATATTGCCTTTTTCATGTTGTTGGGAACCTTTGTCCCCTTTCACAAAAATAATCTTCTACTTCTTTCTATCATGTGCTTCTTGGTCATCTTACACTAGGGGCATCCTTGCTCCTTCCTAACACGTCATTGAGTTACGTTCATCAACATGTTGAACCTATCTATATTGGCCCTAATCCAACGTCTACATGTGAATAATTTTGTTTTGAATATTCCCATCTAACATTGGGGGCAATTTCGCATCTTCACTTTCTTGTGCATACACATGGCATTATGGCCTTGTATATCCCATCTGTCTTTGGGGGCATCCATGTTTCTTTGTTTCCTATACATAGCTTCAAAAAACTTCTATAAAATCAAAAAAATTCAAATATGTTTCAAAAAATCAAAAAGATTCAAATATGTTAGTCGGAAAAGATAAAAACATCCAAATAAACATCAAAAACCCAAACAAATTTCTAAAGCAAACTAAAAATTAAAAAAATAGTAAGAAAAATTCAAAAACCCAAATTTATCTTACCATTGCATATTTTTCTTCTATACCTTTCCAACGAAAAAAAAATGGAGTCATTTTGAGGTCGAGGGCAAAAGATATGTTGTGCACTCGGTGTTGCACAAGCATCATTACTGATTATGCATGATGCCCTTGCATGCAAGCACAGTGCCAGTACCCATGCTGCCTCACAAAATTCAAAAAAATAAAAAGGATGCCCGGCCACAGGCGTCAAGAACCCATGTTGCCTCACAAAACCCAAAAATCCAAAAAGGAGGCCAAACACGGGCCTGTGCAGTGCTAATGTTGCCAAAGACAAGTGCTCCCACGAGTGTATAGGCACACCCAACATTGCGCAAGCCATAACTTTTGCTCCCAACCTCAAAACAACTCTATTTTTTGTGTTTGAAAGGTATTAAGCAAGCTACACAATGGTAACATTAATTTTGGCTTTAGATTTACCAAAAATTCATGGTTTTCCATTTTTAAGTGGCTTGCATATACAACTAAAGCGTGTATCATCCGAATTATCATCAACATCGAAATTTGTCCTAAAAACCATCTTTCGACATTTTGTTTGTTCTTGTCTCAAAAATCTGTGGATCATCATGATCTGTCTCCATTAACAAAGTTGGGTCTACTTATTATGTCAATACTCCCATGCAATAGTGATTTGTTAGGTACTGTGTCATAATGCATGAATGCTTTCCATAGGACTACTTGTGTCCTTCATTTTTCCCTCACATGTGTTATTGATTGGGGCATCATTTTTAACCCTTATCGATACAACACAAAAATTTGGGAACTGTATCTTGATAACAAAAACATTGGTACAACTGTCTTCAACGTTATTTGTTTGAGTATATGTGATTTTTCTCGTTTCTCTATTAGGTTAGTTAGTTTAATTTCTCATATTGCATTGCATTTTTATGTTGCATGGATTTAAGCATCATTTTACTTTCTCGTATTGCATTGCATAATGTATGTTGCATGGAGTTATGTATTTTTAGCAATAAACAATTGTTAGTAATTTATATTTTCATGTTATCTTACACTTTTGTTTATTTTTAATAAAGGTGATGATGTAGACCTAGGGGCAAAATGATATAAACAGGTTGCTTATTGAAAGGTTGGATGCAAAGATTGGGCTTGTCCTATATTCTCCATTAATCATTTCTTCTCCATTATCATTTATTATCACTACTAATTTTTCTTCCAAATCACCTAGGGCAATAAACAACCATGTTTATCCCTATCCTTATTTATTCTCAATACCTAAGGGTTTCATGCCCGTTCTAACCCATTTACTTCTACCCATTTCAATCATATTTTTATCATCAATTGACTTCTTCTATCACCCACTCAACACTCAAGGGGTATCCTTCATATTGCTAAATTTTCTTCAAAAATTTACTTACTTATGTTTTTACTATATTTGAAGTGAATTCACTTACTTCACCTCAAACAGGGGAAAATGTAGACACCTAATTTCCACTTTTACAATTTTATTGCCAAAACACACACAAATCACTCTCATTCTTTCAAATTTCATTATAATTAGTGATCTTTACTAATTAACTAACGTTTCTTACCACTTTATCGAATTAACAATGCTTTATTGATTGTGTAACATTCCCATTTTAAGACTTTAGAAACAAGGGAAAAAATTATACATAATGTTCTCTGTTCTAAATAATCATAATTTAGAACACACATTCCATGCCAATCAATCTCATAACAAATAACCATATGCAGTTGTAAATGACTCGGTGAACTACCGATCTCTCATTTCATGACTCGGTTTCTAACTAATCTCTCATGTTAACTTAAAGTATTGAATACTACATGTATACTAAGTATACTTGGTTCTCTTACCCTGTTATGGGTATTGAGTGTTCTGTTTAAGAAACCTATCTAAATGTTTATTACCAATATTCATCTGAAATCCCATTTCTTAAACTAGGTGACATAGGACAACGCAACCAGTAGCTTGCGATACTTTGGCCAAATATTTCCAACATATTGTTCATGTTACTATTCCTAGATGACATACTCGTCTAACGGAATACGTCCTTCACCCCACTCATTTGTTATCTAGAATGGTCTTCATTGACTTGTTCAAGGTTTGGCCCTAACCTGAGTTAGTGATATAATTTGGAATAGAAAACCACTCGTGATGGCACGGGGTATATAGACATACTCAATCGACCTAAGTCAATAGGATGTGCCTAGTTACTGAAGTCATTATGAGTCACTTCCTATGCTAAATCATATCCCTAATCTGACCTAGACAGAAACTAAGTTCAAGTCCAGATTTGTGTAGATCTAGATGAACCAATGCTGAGGGGTGTTGCAAAATGTCAACTGCAACACTGTATCCTCGTGAAGACCCTAACCTTCCCAAAGGTACAGTCCTGTAGTTGGCATGTGCCAACATCTGACAGAACTACCCATCTTGATGTACACACCTCGAGAAGAGGTCATTTGCACCCATTTATTTCTTAATTAAGATTCAAATTACAACAACCTTAATTAACCCTAATTCCAACAACCCTTAAGTTTTTCATCCTTAATTGAGTTGTTAATGTAATACAAAACTCACAAACTTATGATTACTTTTATGTTTATTAACTTTTGATTAACATATAGTTAATTGAAAATAGAAACAACATCCATCATAAGATTTACTTAATATAACCCAACCATTCATACCCTGTTCAAGATCCAAAACAGGTTCCATTAAAATAGACTTCATAGAGATGAAGTCTAATTGATTACGATCTCATGTACCAAACATTTTTTTGAAACCTATCAAGGTACTACTCTAGAGGGAGTGAACCTTCCTTTCTCTAGTTAAGTGATAGGGTTCGTTATAACCTTTACCATTACGCGAGTCGTGGTATTGAAGTTATACTTCTAATATCATCTTTTAAATTAATCATGCATGATTATATAAAAGAACATCGATGAATGCCAACTTAATAAGTTGCATTCAAATAAGGGATATTGTAACTAATTCCCATACATCCACTGATTTAGTTACAACGAAATAAGGATCCATACAGATAAGAATGATAACAATGTAAATAAGATTACCAATTTCCTTCATATAATTCACCAGGAAAATGACATATCAAGTATGAGTAACTCTCAATCTTCTTCAATTCATCATGGTAAAATACATATTTTACAAGACCATACATTTTAGACATATTCCATGTCAAACAACATCAAGATCATTAAAGAATACAACTTTTCTTCTTTCAATACATTTCAATAATGAATCAGATTTCTCTATAAAAGATCCAGACTTTAAGCAACCAATACATCATATAAGTTATTGCCTTCCTTTATCACTTATGAAGTCCATCTGCAAAAATTGCTAGCACGGGTTAGTTCATTGAACTGAGCATGATAAGCACTAAGCATTAAAATGATGTGTTTTAACTAACTATTTCATAAAACCAACTCTACTTTTATGAAACAAGTAAGGCCAAGAAAATAAATAAATCATAAGTAATACCAACCACAAAATAAGAACACTTAAACAATCTAAATTAACATTATGAAAAGATCATGATAAAATCTACACCCTATAGCATTATATCATATAAGTAATATTTCAACCAAATTACTTATCTCCTTTTAATAAAGATACTTACTATTTATTTCCTATATAATTCAATCTGAATTAGAAATACGAAACTAACTCCATTATTTTTCCAAAATAGAGTTACTCTAAGAAACAAGTACTGTCAAACTCAACATTACAAAATTTCATAAAAGGGCATCTACAACCAAGCTACTTCCAGCTTCATGAAAGGCTTTAGGTTGAATCATCAACATCATAAGAATAAGAGATTTCCATTTCAGATGCTATATCCTAATTTCAAGTCCATGATATAGCATAAGTTCTCAAGTTAGGCCACACATTAGAATTAGGAAAGTATACACTCAACAAAAAAGCATTTCACATAAATCAACTATTACAAAGATTGATTCCTTTAGTACAAATCAAGAGAATAAGTAAGAAGTATCAACGACTACTCAAATGCATTCATGCAAGTAATGAAACTGAACCTGTTAAATCTATAACAAGATTTAAACTAGAAGAGGGAAGGATGACCTGAGAGAAAACAAGTTAGAACTTCCCTCCCAATTCGGTAAAATCGAATATCAATCCACAACTCAGAAGGGAGAATGCAACACAAAAATCTCCTACAATTTCTAAAGAGGACAGCGATGAAAACTTAACCTCAGAGAAAAGAAGGGAAAGGAGTCAATCAATCATGTTTAGATGAGGATCCCAACATTCTATCTTAAGTAAAGAAGGTCATAAAAGGACTGGTACAGACCCAATCACAACATCCTTTAACTCTTTTAAAAAAAAGACTCGAAATCATGCACTCGAGGATGCTAACTGAGTATACAACTGAAGTATTCAAATCAGTTCTCAAAATAAGGCTCCCCATCATTAAATAATTATAGTATCAGTAGAACATTATCCAAATCAAGAAAGAGATGAAATAACAAGAATTGTTAAGCATCTACAGGAAAAATAACAGCCTTCAACAGTCATTTTAAATCAATAAATATCAATCAAGAAGCCATAGACTACTCATTCCTTCCAGACGATAGTGCAACAATCGGTAAGAAAGACTCACTCTCGCATCCTCCTAGAGGTGAGAGATAACATCTTTGAATGAACAGAGAAAGATCCATCCTAATTCAATCTCAAAGAAGATGTAACACACATAATGTCATGACTTAGCTACAGGTGCACAAGCCAACTACATAGATGATTATAATTCCTTCCATTCTATTTCCATGGACGGGTTCAACTGCACACATCTACTAAGTCGAAAAGACATTCTAATCCTTCAACATACTCAGAGATCAAAGAACTGGAGTATCTAGAAAACCATTCATACAAAACCGATTAGTTAATTCTAGCTCACAAAACGTCAACCAAAAATCCGCATAAACATTCATTAAATCCCCACGATGCCACAACAGTAAGGTTTCAACAACTTACACTAGCAATTTAGCTTATGATGTTTCCCAGATCAAGAACAAGTAAGATTAAACAATCATTATCTAACTTGAAGTGAAGAAGAATAGCGAGATCGTCATCTTGCAAGCTCGAGAAGAGCTAACATAAATAGAACTAAAGATTATCCTAGACAATCAATTTAAAAAGTCCTTAAACATAACAGAACCTCCTTTATACAAATTTTAGTTCAGTCTTCCAAAGATTCCATGAAAACCCAACAATATTTAAAGTTCAGAAGGAGGAACTTTGCACACTATTATATTCAACAAGATTATTCCAAAATCTAAGTATCCAAGAAACCATTACCACATAGTTTCCATAAGGGAACAAGATTCAACAACAAGTTTTAACTGAAAGGGGGTGAGAGAATAAGTAAAACATTCATTCTTGTTTCCACACAAGTTTGAACCAACAAATACAAAAATCCAAACACCCATTATCAATCCAACTTCCATCGAAATACCGGGTTTGAAAAGAATGAAATTTTATACAGTAAAGTTCAAGAAGAAGTCACTCTTTCATTACTGTTTTTCCATACAAATTCCAGTTCACACAACATTGAATACAAGCATCCATATATATACAATTTTAAATCAGAAGTAACAATACTTCAACCAATCAAAGATGCGATAAAGAAGGACATTTTTCTCACCTTCTATCAACCATAACAGACAAACCCAATTCCAAATCTTAAGCAACAACACATTTCCATAAACCCTTTTTAGTAGACAGGCGGGTTCATCACATTGGCATAACTTAAATATCAAGGTATGATTCACTATTAAAAATTAAATAGGAAATGACCCACATTCTATATCATCTAACAAAGACTCATTTTCAAATGAATACAGATATGTTTCAAGCAAGAAATCAAGGCATTCTTTATAAAGTAAAGACCCATTAATCACAAGAGAAAAGTTGTTTTAATGAAGACGATTAGAGAAAAGTAGAACAACTTAATGGATAGATGATATCATGTCTGATAGTGCTTCTGCTGATTCGAAGAAGATTTTCAACTCGAGCCTCCAAAATTCCTTCTTCTCCAAACAAAATCAACAACCCAAAACTTCTTTCTCATATGCCTCTTATACCTCTATTGGATCAAAAATAGTCCAAAGGAGCCAAAAATAGAAACAAATTACAAACAAAACTATTGGTTGAAGAACTAGATATCTCCATGTAGAGCAAAAATTGAAAAGAATGAAAGACCAAACAACCTCCAAGAATTCCGCTTGCATGGTTTCCTAGGTGGTTTGCTCACCAAAACCGATGATCATTAATGCCATTGAATTTCACTTTCCTACCTATATCTCCACGCCACTGCCATCTAAAGTTGGTGAGTCCAATTTCAATGATAGCATGCATCACTTAACTCTAGTGATGATGCCAACTAGGATTCCCTCTAATTTCCATGCCTCTGCCAAACTGGCAAGTACCATCCCATAAATTTAAAAATCAAATCACATAAATGACTTAGAAACTATCGCCACCACTTGCCATGCGACCCCTTAGGTCCCCTTCCATCCTTACATTAGTTTAGGTTAGATAAACATTAGTTTAGGATCCGACCTTAGGTTAGATAGAAAGTATTTACCTTAGGTCATTTTAATATTGCCATAGGTAACAAGCCATCATAGATTAAGCCATACCACATAGTAATTTAGTATTAGGTAATAGGTTAGAGATAAACCTATCATTATCTTAGGTTACTTCCAAATCCCACACTTATATAACATACAACTTAGATTAGGATGCAACAGGATCAGAGTAGACATAGATTTAAGGTAGGTCCAGTTTACCTTAGATTAGAATCCCGTTAGGATAGATCTTAAAGATCTAGGACTTAGGTTTTACCTTTAATATTCCTAAAGTAGACCTCTATCCTTCTTACGCCATTCAGTGTCTTTAAGAAATTAACAAGAAGATCTGAGCACACTATTTACAACAAAATTCCAACCAAGGAATTCAAGAAAGATCCATAAAATTGTGTACCTTTAAGGACTCAGTCCCTTATTTCCTTCAATTTCGAATGTCGGTTTATCATACAGATCAAATAAGAAGAATTAAATCATACCTTGGATCAATGGAATTGATCCAGGGTTTTGCTATTATATAGAGATAAATTTGCAAACAACATTACCAGTTTACAACCTTACCTATCTCAAGCAGAATGGATTCCTTGCAAGCAACAACATTTCAGAAAAATGAATCCAAGAATAGAATAATTTATCCATTGCAAGCATGATTTCCAATAGTCGAAAGAATACACCTTCTTAGGACAAATCACATATCAACACTTGCAGTGCAAAGAGGAAAATTTTTAACAGTTTGTCAAAGATGTTACAGTTGTGTAACCTCTTTTACATTCAAGATGGCACTTTACAATGAATCATAAGCCAAAATTCTCTTCAAAATAGACAATTAGTGTTTATAAGTTAATTCAACCTATTTGTCCCTTGTTTTAGTCAATATAACCTAATATTGGCTTAAACCCCTCTTCCAACCACTCGAAATCACCCCATTCACCCCCAAAATGTCTCAAGCTTTAAAAGTTTATCCTAATCTCTAGTTGACCCTTATCGATTGATTAAGGCTCCATACCTCTTAATCACTTGGTAATTCACTAATTGTGATTAGCAAGGCCTAATCATGATTAGCAATTCTAATCTAATTTGGGGCTTTTAGTCCCACATGCACCAAAATACAAGTTTCTCCCAAAAGTAAAACTATAAAAAGAGTGCACCTCATTCCTTTATACTTTACACCATGCTTTGATTTGTATCTCATATAATACATATGATTCATAAGCCAAGTTTAATCCTTTCCTAAAACCTTCAACAAGGTTAGTAGATGAATAATCTAAAGTGACTTAACAAGTCATTTGGAGAGGTCATTTCACCATTGTTTGGAGTAGTGACCATGACCATTTGATTGCCCTCTTAGGTCTATTTAGGCCCATGTTAGGTTATTAATCATATTAGTAGGCATGTTTAGTTAGTTTTGCATTGTTTTCATACTAGTTAAGAATTCTTGTACGCTTCAATCTTAATGTTACATTCTTAGACTTAAAGCCCTAGATAATTAGATGGAAATGGTGTTAGCCTTCCTTATTTAGCTTTGAAATTTTCTTATAAAAGTTTAGGGTGTTCACAAAGTCAAAAGTATGGTCGATCCTCAAAGGAAAACTATCATGCATATCTTATCCTAGCATCAAGAAAGTCAAAAGTCAATATAAAAAGTAAAATTTCTAAATGTAGACCACTCCCTCGAAGGATGGATATTATCTTATATCATGGTAGTAAAAGGCTTCTCACATTGATCAACCTTCCAAATCTCAAAAGAAAAAGTAAAATATCAAAAGCAAGCATCCATGGAGCTTTCCGCATCAATTAACTTTCCTTAACTACAACAAACTTCTCGCATGTTATCCATTTTTACACCACATGAAAAATATAATAACTGGGAATATGGATGGTGACGGTAAAATAGAACGCATTTTATTATAGATACCAAGGTAACTCATTTATAGCTCAGCCAAGTTGAACCCTATTCGATCTTATGTGGCGAACTAGGTGAGTTACATTGGTGAAATGGTGAGCCAAATATAATTGGGCGAATGAGCCATGTAGAAAAATTTCTACCGGATGGTAACATATTTGGATGTTACCGATGATGATAGTATATTATCTTGCTACTTTTGAATTCTAACATAGGAAGAAGTGACGGAAGCCAAGATTGGTGGGTTGCCGGTGAGGAGGCAGCACGAAGGTATCAGTAACATCTTTAAATGTTACATGTTGGTAGCATCTATAAATACAAACAGATGATAACATGTATGGATTCTACTAAATGGTAGGATCTATAGGTGTTACCATCTAGTAGTATGTGTGGTACTACCAATTGGTAGCACTATGGCAGGATAACAACCGATTGGGCGGCGATACGAGAGACGTAGGTAGAACTTACAGATGTTACTAGTCTGTAGAAAATTCATGCTCCTATTGGACAACAAAATTATACTACCGGTTAGTTGCGGAGGCACACGGAAATGAAGCGGATGGCGGTATAGATGAAACCGATCTGGTTATAGGGAAATAGGCTACCAGTCAATTTTAGGGATTTCTAAGCGGCCGACAACAATAAAGTAAGGTAAAGAAATGCAACCACGGTGACATGAGAAAACATGCTCTGATAGACACCAAGAGGATTATACGGTTGGTTGATGGGGAAAAAGAGTGCTACCATCTGGGGCCTGGAATGTATGCAACCAGTTGAGTACGTGAATATCAACAATGGGTTTATCATTAATGAATGCAGAAAAAGTAGTAGCTCAACAACTAGTTTAATGAGGTATGACATCCTTGTCTTCTCCTATAAGAAAGGTACCATTGGAAAATGAATTAGAAATGTTTCTTAAACTTCTTTTCAGTGATTTAATGTAGGTTATTGGTTGGTGAGGAAAATTTTAGGGTTCTTCTCTATATAATGTAAATCCTCCTCATTTGTGAGAGGGGATGTTCTGAAATATAAAGGAACTGTGTCAAAATTGTTCCAGAACTTTTGTGAGTTATAGGCCTCAAATTTGGGCATTCTATAAAGGATTCTTACCTTGTTTCTACTTTGTAATAGATTGTGCATCCTTTTGAGCAATAAAATTCATGTTTTTGGATTTTTCTACCTTAGCTTGTGTGATATTGCATTTATTTCCTTCAATTGCATTTGGATATATATTGTGCATATTTTTTTCTTCTTATAGGACCCAAATCTATTGTGTTCTATGAAAATGGAGATTTAAATGTTGTTTTAGATTGTGGCACTATTGTCTTCCCTCTCCTACTTCATTTTCTTCTTATTTTCACTCACTAGGAATATCTCTACCCTTGTTCTTGGTGTTATCACATCTCTTAGTTTAGGATTTCAATTTCATGCATCTCTCTCTCTTCCCCTAATTGCTTGGAATTATAGTCATTAGTGTTAGGTAGTGTTTCATTTCCCTTTCTAGGAATAGTTTTAACATTAGGATTATGTAGAGGAATCAACATTCTCTGGAAATTGATATCATTCATGTAAGTCCCACACTTGTGAGATCATCCCATGTTATCCAAAAAGTAGGGATCTATATCATAAAATCCTAGGGTGCTACTTTTTGACATAATAATTTTGGCATGCCAGTGGGACTTAAGTAATCTTCCCATTTGCTAAGTTTTTGTGTGTATCTTAGAAAATATCAGCCTTTGGAGGCCCTACAACAACACATCTAGTAACCCCAAGTATCAAATCAAGTGGTTTTGATCAACATCAAGTTCATGAGAAGAATTCAGACAAAGTCCAAAACAACAGAAGGAGTTTTTGAGTACTTGTAGGTATCACCTTAGAGGAGAAGAAGAGGTAGGATAGTCCAGAGCTCACCTTCACCACCAAATAGGAATTTTTCCACTCCACCACCTAGTAGGTCATTTTTTCAGTCTAGTAGAGTTCTCATACCTATCATAATGGGAACACAATAAAATTTAGGATTTTTTAATTTTGCTAATAGTATTCTTATTGCTCTTAATGCTTAGAATCCCATTCCAACATATGAACTTAACAGTATCCCTCTTTTATTGGGGAAAAGGATACTACTCTAACTTACCACATACAAAACATTGCCAATGTTTTTGTTATTCATCAAATTATTGAACAATGCGTGGCTATTAGGTTATTAGCTTCTTCATTTAAGGGAAGAGATTTGCAATGGTTCAGGATCCTAGTAGTAGGATGAATTACCAACTAGAATGAGATAGGGACATCCCTTTGCAATCAGTTTAGAGGAAAGGTGGATAACCTCTCCTTTTTATAACATCTGACAACCATAAATAGGACTCCAATGAGCTCATGGAAGACTTCAATTTCATATTTCAGAAGACCTAAGAGAGGATTCCAGTCTCAGTGAGACCAACTTTAGAAAGTTTTTTTCTTTACTTTCTATGAGCTTTAAATTTTGATATTGTTGTAATGATTCAATCTATGGGGGTGTAACATTTCATTGTGCTTATGTTATGACCATTAGGGATGAAATTTTTAATTTAGGCTAGAAAACTTTCTCCTATACCTTTCATGCCTATTTACCCAGAAATTGAAAACCCTAATCGAGCCCTTGAATTAACATCGATTCCCACCCCAAGGAACCATATCTCTAGTGGAGCATCCACCTCCTCAAGTACTTCAACTGAATTTCAAGAAGTAATGAAACAATTACAAAATTTTGAAATGAGTTTGTATCCATTAAGAGGAAGCAAACCAAATATTTCCATCAGCCTTCTCTACAAACCAAATAAGGCCCTCTACCATTCAAACAATCCTTCACTCAGTGCTCTTTGGAATCGAACTGGTTTCCCCTTGTAAGACCTTTTCAACCATATGACCCAAATGTAGCTAGCACATCTCAATATTTTGTTCCTTTTAAAACAACCTCGTGAAGTATTATGAGTGGTGTTTCCCTTGTCATCTTTCGCACAATAAAACAACATCCCCAATAGAATTTTAAACCAATATTTAATGATGCAAAGTAAATTTTTTTCTCAAGAAGCAGCAATAGAGGGAGATACTTAGCAATTGGTCTCTTAAGAAACACCTCCAAGTGACACTTCACTTGTAAATTGGCAAGTAGAAGAGTTTTGTGAAATGAATCAAACTATTCCTCAAGGGATGCTACAAATACTAGGTCTCAGAAGAGAGCAATAGAGTAGGTACATGAAGCAAATGTAGGACCATCCCAACCTTCTTTGACAATCCAAAGTGGTGGAATTTCAAACATGGCTCCAAATGTGCAAAATCAACCCAATGGCCCTTCCACATCAACCTAAGTGAAAGAAAAAATGGTTACAAGTAGGGTATGACATAAGGACAACTCAACCCCTTTCAATATCCTTAAACAAATGAAGAAGACTAATGTGAGCATATCCATGTGGGAGTCATTAGAAATTCCAGGACAAAGGGATCTTCGGCAAGCAAATATGGTGAATTTTCCTATCCCAAATGAGTCATCCAAGGAGCACGAAAAGGTTCTCACCAATACAATACAACAAAAGGAAGTTCATCCAAATAGAAACATGAATCCTCCACCGTTATATATGTCCTTGATCATTGGAGATAATCTAGAGCACAATTGTATGATCGATTCAGGGGAAAGTAGCCCAGTGATCCCAAATAAGATTGCGAGACTAGTCGAGGCCTCAAGTATGAGTCTTAAAAGGAGTAGAATTATATGAGACATCGGTGGGAGTAGTTTTAATTATCAAAGGTTTAAGCCTCATGCTACATGCATGTCATAATGTCACTGGTTTCCTAATATGTATCGATTATTGATCTGCCTCCACTCTTTAACCTATGTCTATCTAGGGATTTCACCGCCAAAATTGGTGGATACTTATTATAATATTGGTCTCATATGATTTTTACAACCGGGTATGGAGCTAAGGTCACTATTAATTCTAAAACAATTTCTATATACCATATAGAGCCTTATACACTGACCTTATCAATGCAAATCTTATAATTTATGATCAAGAAGATTGCTTGAGCACTCAAGATGCAAATACTCGAATTAGAGGCATCGCTAACTTGATACTTTATGAATGGGCACATAAGTAGCATAGCCATGATCCATACAGGAGATAGAAGAATTTGAATTGGGTTTTTACTACCTACACAAAGAAAATCCGCCCCTCCCTAGTGCCACCAAGCCTAATAGTGAAGAATAGAATGGAGTGGAAAATTTTATTTGATGGATCAAGGAGTAACAAATGTGTAGGTGGAGGTGTAGTTCTTATAAATCCTAAAGGAATTAAATATTATTCATCTTTCATGTTTCAATTTAGATGCTCAAACAATATAAAAAAGTATGAATTTGTCATACACGGGCTTCAATGGGAAAGGAATAATAACATAATAAACTTGCAAGCCTTTGGAGATAGTGAATTGATAGTGAACCAAGTAAGAGGTTCCAATGAAGCCAAGAATGATCTGCCCAAGGCCTATCAACATTTAGGCCATTCTAAGAAAGGAGAATGAGGTTGTCAACAAACTTACTGCAATTGGAGCAAGGTTTGATGTTGTTGAGGATGTTAGGAGAGAAAAATTTCAGCCTCATATCAAGATAATAGTGTGACATGTTGTACCAAACAATAACACAAACTGGAAAGTGTTTGAGAATGACCAGGAAATTGTCAATTTCATTTAGGAAGAATCCAAATTTTCTTCTAAAAATCAAGATGAATGGGAAGAGTAGTATGGGGACCAGGTTGTGCATTGCTACAGAGAAAACTAAATTTCAATCCCTTTGAAATGGAGAAGTTGTTCTAATTTATAGCATTTTAAATTTTCTTCTCATCTACACCCCACATGACTTTTCAAGTTCTTATTCCACTTGTGACTCTTCATCTTCCTAGGAAGTAAGGAAATAATTCCCCTTTTATAAATAAAAAGGTACTTTTACAATGTAACATTATAGAGTCACTTAAATGAATAAGACAAAATACCATGATCATATATAATGAAATATTAGAAAGGGGGAGAGAAGAAAGAGGGAGAATAAGAAGGGATTTGATCAATTGTTTGATGAAGAAGCCTCTTTCAATGAAGAATAAACTCTAGTTGGCTTCCCAGAAGATCTCCAATGATGAATTTTTTTCCCTTGACCTCCTTGTTGTATCGAGCCACTGAAAATGCTACCTTCTCAGAATGCGAGATGCGCACATGTTCCAAATTACTAAGCCAAGTCTCAGGAATGCTACCAAGCCTTCTGCATTATGTGAACCAATTATCATGATCTTTTTAGTATTAGAAATAGAGCCTCTAATCTCTACAAGATATTCCAAAGTATTTTCATTGAATGAAGAGGGTTCTCCTACAACTATCTGGACCAACTCTTGAAAGGAAATCAAGATTCTTTCTAAGGATGTGTTCTTATTGAGTGAAGGTGTTCCCAGCTCTTGCACACTTTTGACAATCTCATCGAGATCCCAAATACATTTTCTTCACATGCCTCAAGCTCAAAAATGAAATCATTTAGCACATCGCACCTTGCAATCATTGTGCGGAATCAACCTGGGAAAATTTATCAAACAATGGATGAAAACACATTATGATTCACTAAGAAGTAAGAGTCAAGAGAGGTCATCTCAAAGACCAATGGGAGAAGACTTTCCCAAATGGCCTTTTCCTTCTCAATCTCTCTCCTAGTATCTTTTATCTTTGACATAGTAGTTAAGACATATTGAAATAATGAAAGCACCTCATGCGAGAAAATTCTTCCCCTTTTCAATAATCATGTCCACCCATTTATCATTAGCTCTTCCCTGCATGGTGAACACTTGAGCTCTTTTGATTGTCTAGGAATTGAAGCTACAAATGGGAGATATTTATTCAATCGGAGGTAAGGATGATGAACCTAGTTCAAGAAATTATTGTACATATGAAGAAAAATTGTTGAGGATAGATGCAGAAAGTGAGCGCGCAGAACATTGGTACAACATTTGGAAGTAGTGTAACTTCACAGATTGTGGGGATACAATTTAGCACAACTATTGGAGTGTAAGGAAGACCATCCTCTAGCCCATTTCCTTTTGGAGAGGGAGGATCATAAGGATCAGGTGGCTTGGGCACTAATGGATTAGTTGGTTTTGAGGGCGGTGGAAACACAAGAGGAAATACGGAGCTCTGGATATGGTGGGAAAGGACCACACCAACCTCAAGCAAATTTTTATGGAGATGTTTCTCCATCTTCTATAATATAGAGGCATTGAAGATGTCACCGATCACATCCATATGTGGGAGATACTATGGTACGCCAAGGGATTATATCCCCAGAGCACAAAGTAAGTCAGTTTGTAACTACGTTGCAAGGAGCACACATAGCTAGTATAGAAAAATTGATCTTGATTAGACTTGTGTGCATTATGTAGCTCTGCAAGATGCTTTCTTACAAGAATTTTATATCCCTGAGTTCAAGCAGAAAATCATAAGCACGCTTAAACACATCAAGAAGCGCACTACTGAGAGTGTTCAGGAATATGATTTTCAATTCAAGACTCTTCTATCTAAGTTATCCTGTGACATACACATGAGCTAGCATGCTCGGTGGTTCATTGACAGACTGATCATTCCCTTTAGAAGAGTGATTTCACATAAGACATATACATATCCATGTAAGGCACTTGAAGCATATTTATACACTGAGGTGGTAGGAAGTGTAGACATAGGAGTGAGCCCATTTTGGAAGCTCATATTACAACAATGCAAAAATAGTTGGAGAAATTATCTACTAATTCAGCACATGAGACGTGCAATGGAATTTGGTGTACATATTATGAGGTAAAGGGGAATACTAAGGATAGTTGTTCCCATAAATTAGTGCACTCATTGTAACTAGACTATGAGATATGTCATTTGGACCATAGTTTAAGTCGGTGCCCATTGTTGCAGCATGCAATAAGGAAAAATGTTTCTAGCTAATGCAAGATTTACAAGTCTTCCACTCATGACACATAAGATTTTTGATTAATCAATCAAATTCATGATGTCATTAATGTTGGGGTACAAAAAATGGGAGTTGTTAATAATTCTAAGGAGAAAGGAGAGCACCATGACTATGATCATAATGAGGGTCATTATAATGGCGGCCATGGTAGAGGTCAAGGATACCGTGGAGGATTGAAGTTGAGGTTGCGGGGGTGGAAGGAGTAAGCTCCCTTGTGGAACTTGTTATACATGCAGATCCCCTAATCACTATAAGTGCAAGTGTCCACAGAACATTGTTTGTTATTTTTGTAAAGAACCACAATTATGAAGAGTGCCCAGACTTGTATGAACATCTGAGTAAAAATCATAAGCGAGGAGAACAAAGGCATGGGGATGGTTAGAGTACATTACGAGGTAGAGAACCAAAGTGGATGTTGAATTTAGTGTCGGATCTTGAGTTGGTGCCTGTGAAGATTACTACATGTGCTAATGTTGTGTGCGTCAAAGATATTATTCAACAAAAACCTATGATTACTAAGGAGGATGTGTTACATGTGAAGTATCCATACCCTATGCATCAGAAGGAAGTATATCAAGAAACCATAGATGTCATTAGGAATTTACACGGTGAGATACAATGTCTAAAGGAACAGCCACAGAAGTTAGATTAAAAGAAATTAGTTGAGTTCCATCAAACAGATGTTTGTTATCTCAAGGAGGTTTACAAGATGTTGTGCCAAGAGAACAACATTCCATGATTGGGGAACTAGTTGAAGGGGAACACTCCACGCATTGGGATTGAGCATGAGGGATAGAATTTTTATGCTAACCTACCTCTAGACATTTTGGATTATGATAAGAAGATTACTCTAAATTTTGTTGTTGATGGCTGGCTTTTGAGTCATATTTTGATTGACACTAACACATAAGTAAATGTGCTCACTTTGGACGAGTGGATTCAAATGGGAGGCCACCAATGTAGCCATATTCTAATTTGTTGTTTATGGAAAACTAGACTAAGACCACGATAATTAGAGTTTTAAAGGGTACATTAATTAATATTCGGGGAAATTTTTCGGGGAATTTGAGGTCTTGGTCTTTGCAGAAGCGCACAACTTTCCAAAGCATTACTTGGGCTCCAGTGGTGTTATGCAAAAACGTTGATCGACACTTTAACAAGGGGTATATATGTTTTGAAAACAAGGAAGAGAATTTTATTATTCCCTTGACAAAAGGGAAATATTCACATTATGTTGAGCTCTTAGTGAAGAAGATTTAAATAGAATTTACGTGCACACCATTCAAGATCTAGAAGTTCTTGAGCCATCAAAGGAAGGGGTTCTTCAATGGGATGATGCAAAATGTGAGCAATATTACAAGCCTGCATGTGATAATTGGACACATGGAACTTATGAAATAGTTGGGTGCAAATTGAAGAGTGCAACATAAACAAATAGTGCGGTGTTAGCAGATTAGGCGAAACCAAATACCATAGTATACTAGTGAGGACAATCTAGAAGTATTATTGTTTGCTCTGGAAGTTCGGAGGAATTTCAGGTAGAAAGAATAGACATGCTAGTGTATACTTTGTGTGGGATGGAAGCATGTTGGTGGATAGTACACAAGGATGATCTTTTGTAATGGCAAGAGATAAGGATCGCTTTCTCTACCGAGGTTTCATAGGAGCAATGCACCTACTCATATCTATGAATTCCATGGTAATAATCATGTTTTGCACGAGATAAAGTATTATAAGAGACTTTGGATAGAGGGGAAGGAAGCTTTACGGCCTTCATTATGTGTGCACAAACTCTATTTCACCTTGCGAGGTTTCGTGCACGCATGGTATATCTATGCGGAGTTGAATAAAGAGACTGGAAATTGGTAAGAACTTACTAAAGGTATGATTTAGACCTTTGACTATTTTTCTTATAAACCTCCTATGAATGAGGCATTGTAGGTTAAGAAGCATTTAAATATGGGAGATAGTGCGAAAGGTGAGGAACTTCTTTAGGATTTTCTTGGAGAGTCATACCTAGAGGCGCATCTAGATGAAGAGGAGATAGATGCGAATGTGACTTAGCCACACCGCTTAGAAAGAGAAAAGGGTAAGATGGTCTATATAGTTGATGATGATGAATTGGAAAACTTGGATGTTGAGCATACAGAAGGTACGGGTGAATTCTTAAACATTGTAGATAAGAAGGTGCACACCTACCATGAGCCTATGAAGACCAAGAAAGTGAACATTGGAACAGATGTTGAACCTAAAAGGCCATTATTGGGGATTATTGGTCTGAATCTGAGGTTGCTAAGATCATTGAATTACTACATGAATTCCAAGATTTATTTCCTAGGGGCTATCATGAGTTAAAAGGTATACATGAATCATTGGGTGAGATTAAGATAAAACTAAAAGAAGGTGCACACCGGTTAGGAAGAGGCCTTACAGGATGAACCCTAACCTACACGTCAAGGTAAAGGAAGAACTTGACAAAATGTTAATTTCTAGGATCATTGTGCCCATTGAGGAGTCAGAATGGGTGATCCCTATGGTGATTAGCATCAAGAAAGATGAGAAAATCATAATTTGTGTGGATTATAGGGAATTAAATTTTGTGTGTGTGATTGACCCCTTTCCCATACCATTTATAGAGGAAATTTTGGAGAGCATTACATGTTGTGAAATTTACTCCTTTACTGATGGATTTTCTAGGTATCATCAGGAAAGGATAGCTGAAGAAGGCCAAGAGAAGACAAATTTCACCACCAAGTGGGGAAGTTTTACATACATGGTTATGCCCTTTGGATTAAAGAATGTGCCTGCATAATTTTTGTGTGTAGTGGTACAAGCATTCTAGGATTTTATTCATAAGTTCTTACAAGTATATCTAGATGATTGGACAGTCTATGGGCTTGTGAAAGATCACTGTGATAATTTGAGGCTGATGTTTGAAAGATGTAGACAGTTGAGCATCTCTTTGAACATTAAGAAGTGTATATTTGTTACACCCTTTGGAATTTTTTTGGGGCACATCATCTATAAAGAAGGTCTTGCTAGTGGATCCTACTAAGATTGTTGTTATTTTGGGCTTAGAGGAACCTACTAGCCAAAGCAAGGTGCATGGATTCTTAGGGCACATGGAGTATTACAGAAAGTGTATCAAGGAAATGCCAATATCATGACGCCCTTCGAGGAATTATTAAAGGGAAAAGGAAAGTTCTATTGGGGTGAAGTGTAACAACGCGCATTTAAGACTCTAAAGGAAAGGCTCACTATAACACCTATTATGTGCTTTCCTTTATGGTGTAAGCCCTATCACGTTCATGTAGAAGCCTTTGTCATGTCCATTGGCATGGTACTAGCCCAACTTGGAGAAGGGATTGTCAATCATCCTATTTTCTTTTCTAGCAGGATGTTAACTCCAACAAAACAAAATTACACAACAACAGAGTGCGAGGCCTTTTCTATGATCTATGTGCTCCATAAATTTTGATAGTATTTACTAGATACCCCATTCATATTTTATATAAACCACATGACAACTTTGAATTATTTGGTGAACAAGCCCGTTTTACAGGGGTGCATATGCCATTGGGTACTATTACTCCTAGAGTTTAACCTTACTTTGGTGTTTAAGTTAGGTAAGATAAATTGTGGTCCAAACCATTTGTATAGGATTCAATCGTAAAAGGACACACAGAGCATTGAGGACACAATTTTGGATGCACAACTATTCAGGTTGAACAGTGTGCCCTCAAACTTAGAGGATATTGTTGTGTTTTTACGCATAGGTGTGGCGCCTAAGGGAATTAAGGCTTTGGAGAGGAAAAAACTGGTCATTCATGTTTACTTTTATATGTTGATTAGTGATGACATATAAAAATTAGGATGGGATGAATTTTTGCACCGGTGTGTGTTTGAGCATGAGCGGGAAGCAATTATGGAAGAGGCTCATGACGTTATTTCATGTGGACACTATGCGGGAGATGCCACCATGCGCAAGATTCTATTAGCATGTCTATAGTGGGAAACATTATATAAGGATTGTAAAGAATATTGTAAGGCATGTGACCATTTTCAGCACCTTGTAAATCCTAGGCATAGAGATGAGATACCTTTGAGGCCTATTACTAGTGCAGAACCTTTTGAGAAGTGGGAAATTGAATTTTGGGCCCCATCTCCCCAGCCACGCATAGGACAGGATGGCGCTACATTATTACTTCTACAGACTATCTTACAAGGTGGGATGAAGCGGTGCCTACAAAGGATTGCACAAGAACTATGGCGGAAAGGTTTCTATGGGAAAATATTAGTGGCAGGTATGGATGCCCTTTAAGTTTAACAAGTGATAGGGGCACTCATTTCCATAATGAGCTCATCACGATATTATTGGATGAGTTTATGGTTGCACAACACAAGATAACCCCTTATAACCCTTAGGTAAATGGAACTGTTGAGGCCTTCAACAAAATATTGATCCATACCTTGACAAAAATTTGTGATGTTGGAAGGAGAGATTGGGATGAAAAAGTATGTGTTGTACTTTTGGTGTATAGGACAACCTACAAGAGGTTGAATAAAGCAACACCCTTTCAGTTGGTGTTTGCACAGAGGCAATTCTATGCATGGAATTCATGTTACCTTTTTGTGTCTTGTGTGCGTATGAGTTCTAGCTAATGAGAAAGCATTGGAAGAATGTATTGATAAATTGATGCAATTGGATGAGACACATGCCATAACACGATGGATTCAAGCAAGAAAAATCTAGGAAAAAGGCATGGCATGATAGGCACATTAAGGATAAGAAACTTAAGGTTGGGAAAATGGTACTTTTGTATGATTCAAAGTTTTTGCACCACCTTGGAAAGCTTAAGGTGCATTGGTTGGGACTATATGTTATCACTTATATACTTGATTCAAGAGCTTTCTAGTTAGAGGCTCTGGATGGAATGCGGTTTCTCGGTTACTTCAACGGGAGTAGGTTGAATCCCTACTATAAATAAGTCTTCTTGGTGTTTGTAATAAGCTAGTATTACCACTTAGATTATATTTCCTTAATGCATTTCAATTATGTGTGTTTCTTTCATCATTGTTATGCTTTATCAATTTAGTTGATATTTTTGTGTAATAAGCATGCTTGCGTACCCAAATCTAATTACTATGTAAGTGTTTTTATGCGTAGAGGACCACGCATACCCTTAGTATGGGGTGGAATATATACAAGGTTCATTTCAAGTTTGGATATTTTTTGGGTATTACCTAAAGATGGGTATCCATAAGAGAGAATTGTGATGCAAGGACTTGAAGGAAAGGTGTAGATAGAGAAAATTAAAAATTTGTTCATAAATGAAGACCACATATGGATAAATGGATGCATAGTTTAACGTGAGATAGGCTACGCGAGGGGAAGATACTTAGTGAAAGGCACATTGGCAAAGTACTTTAGCGCATGAGGGTGCGTGAAAGGAGTTATGTGGCCGAGAAGTAGAACGTGTGCCATAATGTTATGACTATGGCGTAGAAATGAGAAGCACAAAAGAATTGAAGAAACGAAAACTTAATGTTGAGTATGGTGGTAAGTGGAGAGTAACAAATGTAAAAACTTTTGAATAACGATATAAGGACGTTTTGTGAAATCATGTTTACCCTGCATACAATATTTTTGAGCGATTTGAAGGTGAGCAAGCTAGCAAGATAGTTATGAATTGCGGAGAGCTACAAACCAGTCGTATTTTGTCATATTTATGCACAAGATAGTCCTACGCTCCATTTAGTGTAGTGTTTGAGAAAATTAGAGGCGTGCGGGGAAGAAGAGTAATGAGATAGGGTTTTGATTCAAGATTGGGCACACGGTTTTGAGCTAGGGCACGGGGATTGAAGTTATGGAAATTGAAGAAGGTAAAATAACACACTTTTATAGTTATTATGGCACCAAAGAGAGAACCTAGGGTGGCTGCAAGACAGAATAAGTAGAAGGAAGTAGAAATAGAAGTGGAGGACACCCCAGAAATCCATTTCTCAAAGATGCAGTACCATGAGGGGGTTTACATGGGTCACAATTGGGACTCACATGTTCATCGCAGTAAAGTGAGTGATTACAACCACCAAATGATAGACAATAAAGATGAATTGGATAAACTATTAGTGAAGAAGACAAACAAATGCACATTTGATGATATGGTCGTGTATGAGGACACGAGCCATAAGTTGTTGGAAAAGGTAGGGGTGTTGCATTTGTATGAGATTCCTTACTTTGGAAAACATTAAAAATTGTATCAATGGATAATGAGAAGAGACCATGAGGACTTCTTTTACTTTGTTGGGTGGCGGATGAGGATCATTGCACCCCTAATTGGGAGCTTGAAAGGTTTAAGGAGTTTAGTAGTGAGCTAACAGATAAGGTAGGGATCATAGCATCAAGTAAGGTGTTAGGTTACCCGAAGGGAGGGCATGGAATAGATAGATAAACTAACAAAGTACTCTTTTATCCAAGTAGCAATGCACCATCTAACCAAGCTAAACAATCAAGAGAGGTGGTCACAAAGTTAATAACTTATGGCTACATATAGAAAAGAAGATGGCAAAAGGGGTAACTTATAACTTAGTAGGTTTCATTTCTAAAACCATTATTGAGGAATCACGTGAAGATGAGAAGATTAGTTTTGGTGTTATCCTTTTGTCACATATCTTTGTATAAATCGAGTGCCTAATCGGCTAAAGGATAAAATTTAGGAGTATCCTAACGAAAATAAATCTCTTGCAAAGATATTTGAGAAGTACAATTGTGATGGGACTATGAGTAGCCCATTTAAAAAAAGAGAAGAGATGTGGTATACATAAATTTTCACTACGTTTGAGGAGGAATGGAGAATACCAAAGGAGCTTCCGATGTGTTGGGTAAACATGTATAGTTTGTGGTATACCAACACTTTTGTATTGCACATTTTACAATGAAGGATGGGAAGTGGATCTCATGGTGTAAGCTTTCTTATACCTTCACCGTATGTTATTTTCAAGCATCTATCATGACTTCTCATATGTGCATCAGCTAATATTCAATGTTGATAAGGTAGACTACGACTACCACACTCTAAGGAAGACTTACGTATATCCAAGTAAGTCCATTTACATTGAAAGATTAATTTCGATGATATTAATATGAAGGCAATGAGTCTGGAAATTGGTGAGATAGGGGCATCCCTTGTATATATCCAAATTAAGCCTAGGTTGAAAAAGGGGAAATATGTGGAGAATGAGTTAAAACTTCATGACCCACCCAAGGGGAAATATACAATTGGTACTCTAGCAGATGAGGAACCAACCTTGCCCCTTATAAAAGAAGAAGGAGAAGAATAAATTCATGAAGATAGTGGTGGTTTGGAGCATAGGGGTAGGAAACAACCCACTGTTGGAGAAAATAATGAGTCCGAGGTGATCCCTCCATTACAAGACTAGGATGATGAATTATGTGAAAGCAGATGCCACGAGGACGTGGATCGGACCATGGAGGAGCCAAACCTATTACACCACCCGCACGCAGAATGGAGTGTTCTATATAATTACATACATAGATTATCTTATAAGGTGGGTAGAGGCAATGCCTATGAAGGATTGCACTGCAGCCACAACAACAAGGTTCCTATGGGAAAACATCATTAGTAAGTATGGTTGTCCATCAAGCTTGACAAGTGATAGAGGAACTCATTTCTTAAATAAGAAAATTAGAATTTTGTTCGAAAATTTTATGGTAGCACACCATAAAACTACCCCTTATCACCCTCAAGCTAATGTTATTGTAAAATCTTTCAAAAAGATATTGGGAAAAACTTTAACGAATATTTTTGATGTTGGAAGGAAGGATTGGGATGATAAAGTGTCAGTTGTACTTTGGGCTTATAGGACTACATATAAAAGGTTGAAAAAGGCCACACCCTTTAAATTGGTGTTTGGCATAGAGGAAGTACTACCTATGGATTTCTTTTTACCATCCCTACGTGTTGTGCGCACAGTGGATTATCAGATGAAAAGGTTGTGGAAGAGCACATTGAGAAACTAATGTAATTAGATGAGTGGTGTGCAATTACACATTGGAACCAAAAGACTAATAAGGCACGAAAGAAATCTTGGAATGATAGGCACATCAAGTGTAAGTCATTTGAATTTGGGAAGATGGTACTTCTCTATGACTCTAAGTTTGTGCACCACCCAGAAAGTTGAAGGTGCATTGGTTGGGACCTTTTGTAGTAACCAAGATATTTGAATAAGATGTATGTCAATTGTAGGTCCTGGATGACGCCATGTTGCTTGGTTACTTCAATGGGAGTAGGTTGAATCCCTACTATAAATAATCTTCTTAGTGTTTGTAATAAGGCAGTTTCATTGATTATATTTCCCTTTCATGTCTTTTTTTTTTGCTTTTCTTGTTTTTGTTGTAATAAGCGCCCTTGTGCATATGAAGTTGATTCTTTTGTATATTGAGTTCATGATAGAGGACCACACATAATTTTAGTGTGGGGTGAAACAGTACAAGTGTTTGAAGTAGAGACCCATGGTGTTGGGGCTTAGAGGAAAGTTAAGTACAGATGTAAACACAAAAGTACAAAGGTGGGATGGTGTTTGAATGGTGCACGTAATAAAAAGAAAAGAATATCATAGGTGGAAAGAATGATGGAAGAATTTCTTAGATTGGAGACCACGTGAGAAAGAGGCCACATAGTCTAACATAAGGTAGGAAGAGTCATGATGGACTACTTGGTATAAAGCACAGAGGAAATATGTGTTGCAGTGTAGGGAAGCATGTGCAAGGATATCCGTAGCTTGGAAGTAGTAAGTGTGTAAGAATTTTATGACTAAAACACATGGAATAAATTAAAGATAAGTTTGGAAAAAGAAAAAGTGTAATTAAAGCTGCAGATGGTGTTAGGTGAGGAGAAATTAATGTGATAAAAATTTATAAATCTATAAAAGGGGTGCGAACTATTTTATATTCACCTTACCTTATGAATTTGAAGAGTGTGGAATTAATAAAAGTAGTGCGAGTTTGTGTGAATTTGTGTGAGAACCAAAAGAATTGAGAAACCCAGATTGAGAAAGTACATGAGCTGATGGTGAAGCCCCTTCGGGGAAGAAGTTTGAACTGGAGCAAGGTGTGGAGGCTTGTTTTTGGCAGAGTAGGGTTTGCGGGGTTCATCGAGCTAGGGTTTCTGAGATAGACAAGTACTTAAAATTGGAGATTCAAGGCACAAATTAGATTGGAAAAGATCAAGGTATGAAAGCAAGTAACGAGGACAGAGAAAGCTATTTGGCACGGATAGTTCAACACAAGGATTTTAGAAACATAGGGCACAAGAGTATAAGTTGAGCAGCTAGAATTTTTGTGTGGTGACAACATGGAACCAAGGAAACCAACAACCATCTCACCTAAAGTAAAGGGTATGGGAAAAGGTAAAGAGAAGCCCGTAGTAGAGGATGCGCATGAGGAATGGTACTCGGAGATGTAGTTTCCGAGAGGAGGAATTATGGGGTAGGCATGGGTGTCACATATTAGGAGGAGTAAGGTCAATGAATATAATCATTACTTAGACTCAAATGAGTGTGAGATAGAGAATCAGACGATCCACAAGATGAACAAGAGGACTGTTGATGGAAAACAAATCTATGATGATAAGGGGTTCACGGATTTGGAGAGCACGGGGTTCTTCAACTCTACAAGCTTCCTCATTTTGGAAATCCTGAGTGGTTGTATCAATGGTTAATTTCGTGAGTCCATGAGGACTACTATTATTTTATAAGAAGAATAATTTACCTCACCGTGCGCTTAATGGAAGAGTGAATGGCATGCAAAGTTCAAGCGTGGAGATAAAGACAAACTTCGATGATGATGTTGGAGTGGAGGTCACCGCCATCACCTTAAAGTATTAAAGAGGGGATCTCGTGATGGACATCGTCAAGTTTATTGACCTTGTGGTGAGAGTTTACGTGTGATTTGGTCACCAAGTTAGGAGGGCAGGAGAGATGGAAACAAGTTAATAAGAGATGGTTGCATGTTGCGTAGAAGATGGCCGAGGGAATAGTATATAATATTGCTTCCTTCATAGCTAAAAGGATCATATAGGAAGAACACACTAGAGATAAAATTACTTGGGGAGTTATTCTCCTCTTGATCATGTTCACAAAAATCGGGGTACTGATGATCTAACTAATAAGATGTGGAAGTACCCCCCAGAGAAAAAAACTCACTGGGAAAATATTTTCTAAGTATACTAGTGATGGGATCAATAATGCATATAAGTTAAGGGCGGATAAATGGTATAGGTGAATGCGCGATGAATTCAAGCATGAGTGGTGCATATTAAGTGAATTTCCCTTAGTTTTGAAAGGAAAAGCAGATTCGTGGTTTACTAACACTTCTTCCTACAGCAGTTCTATCTCGAAGAGAGTACGAAAATCCCTTGCTGAAACCTTCCTTTTTACTTTACAAATTGCACTATTTTTAAGTATCTCGTAAACATATTCTTAAACACACAAGTTGAAGTTCAATGCGAGGTGGATTTTGATTACCAAACATTGTGCAAGAAGTATGTGTACCACTGGGAAGATGGCTTATGTGGAGACAATGATATCTAATGATATAAATATTAACTCCATGTCATTGGTAGTAGGTAATGAGGAGGTGTAAAAGGATTATATTTACTTGAAGCCTAAGTTATTAAATGGTAAGTATGTAGATAAAGAATACCTCACACTTCTAGGGCCACCTAAGGGAAGGCAAACAATGGGCACAAAAATAACGTGCATGGAGAATCCTCCCTGCCAAGAAGGAGAAAAGTGTGGTGATGAGGAAAGTGAAGAATAAGGGCTAACCTTCAACCAATGAACAAGAATACAAAATCAGAAAGAGACTAGGAAGTCACACCATAGCATGAGTACCTTTGGAGTGACTAAGAAGTCACCAAAAAATCCAATTCCCAAGAAGAAGATGTGTATGAATAATAAGAAAAAAAAGTGTCCTCCAATGAGGATACTGAGGCAAAGAAGTTTAGTGAAGATAATTCTTAGATATCTTTGTTAATTCACACTCTGGTGGATTCATAAGAGGAAGAATGTGACACATGCCATGAGGAGGGGTCAAAGAAGAATAAAAAAGCAGAAGGGATAGAGAGGAATGATGATGAATAAGGACGTGGCAAGCCCCTGACACAAGACATAGGTGGATAGCATGAATAAGAGGAGTGTGATATTGAGCTTGAAATTGAGCATGAGGAGGAAGATGAATAAACGAGTTAAGGGTACCTTAATAGGGGAAGATACATGTATGGGTGAAGTGATTCGTGCACTTCACTCACTTGTTATACAAGAGGTACCTAGGGGACATCGAGGAAAGGGGAGGAAGCACACGAACATTCCCCAAGGCCTCCTTATGCAGTATAATGATGATCCCTCCAAATTACTGCGTGCATGATATGAGAGTTTTTGGCCATGTAAGATCTCTTATGTTGGTCATTCTTTGACAAGAACGATGCCCTTCCATGTACCCAAAATATGCTCTCTTGGGCATATCGGTCACATGGGAGGAGTCATATTTTGAGGTCAATACCCAAGCATTATCTAAAACTCGTATCAACTCAGCCCTAAGAGAGGCTTTCCCCATGGTCAACGTGCATATGCTTATAGATGAGCATCCATGCAATACGCTTAACAAGCTATCATCCAAAGTGGGGATACAAATTTTTGATAAGGATTATATTATAAAGAGAATGTGTGAAAAAATAAATGATAAATATGAAACCATTGCGCATGAAAAAAATGTATTGAGAGAAGAGAAGGGGTGAATGCGTGCAACCTATAAGAAATCTGAGTGCATTACGAGATCATCTGTAAGTGTCACATACCCTAGCCTTTACGCCAATGTCAACGAATAATATGAGACAATGTTACATTATTTGAAGGATATGACATGGATGCTCTCACATGAGGAAAGTAAGTTAATGGGACCAACAACCGAGGAGTTAGCCATGTAGAATAAAACCGATAGATAAGAAATAAAGGAACATCTTACGTAGTATGAGGCACTTATTGCATAGGCTAAGGAGGTTGTGTGATTGTTTTTTGCTAAGGATGAAATAGAATTGTAGGATTTCCAGGAAAAAATTAAGAATTATAGGGAAAAATGAGAGAATATGTTGGCTGAGGTAGAATAGAAAATAGAGTTAATAACCCTTCTAAATACCTTGCTCAAAGACAGGTTGAAAGAACTCTTTCCTTAAGTTATGCTAGGGATGGATGCATTGGAAGATGCGGTGGATAAATTGATCATGCAAATGAAGGGAAGGATTGATGAATTGATTCCTTCAGAGGTCCTTGATATTGTTGATGATGCATCGATGAAAGAAACTAAGGAGTTAGAAGGGTGGAGGGACTTAGAGAAAATATTGGATAAGGAATTTCCAATACTCCTTCCGCCTAAAGAGAATTGAGTTTTGATTCTTTGATTCTTTGGCGTAAGCCATATTATTTCATTCATTTATTCAAGGTAATTTGGAGTCATGTATTCTTTGGAGGAGGATTGTTTTAAACAAGTGTTTCGAGGATAGACAACATACCTAGTGTGGGGTAATGTTGATCGGGAAAATGTTATGGATTGAAGATCGGAGTATATACACACAAGAGCGCACATCTTTGGAAAATGGAGCATTGCGGCTAAGGGTTGCACGTAGGGAAGAGACAGGGTAACACATGCATGAGACAACAAGGATGAGGACTTAGCCATTTTCAAGAGAACAGGCTAAAAATAGAAAAATTAGGGTTGAGTTTTGCCCACACAAGCGCTAAAAGTTGGATGACTTGGCGGTCAAAGCAAAGGCTATCTTTTGAGAAAGCACATACATAAAGTCAAGGATGAGATCAAACACATGGAGAAGGATATTAATAGGATTAAAGCAATGTATAATTAGGACAATCTACTATTAGATATCTTTATAAAAGCATGCAAGAGTTGTATGCATGGCTATTTCAGAAAGAAAACATGTGGTCTATTTTTAGTAAGCATCCATATTTTTAGGAGAGTGCATGGGCGGTGAAGGGAAAGTCCCCACCCCTATATATGTATATGTATATGTATATGTATGTGTATATGTATACATATATGTGTATATGTATATATATATATATATATAGATATACATATATGTATGTGTGTGTGTGTGTGTGTGTGTGTGTGTGTGTGTGTGTGTGTATTTGTGTGTGTGTGTGTGTTGTATGATTGGTTAGTGAGTGACCGTGGATGTGTGAGTGACCGTGAGTGAAGTTATGTTGTATTTTTAGGGTATGATGTTGCGCGTAGGGTTCAACACATCATTGTATTGTTTGGTCTTGTATTCAGCTTCATACTATGTAATGATTTTGAATTATGATGGATAATTTTGGTTGGATATTAATTACTTATGGATATGAGTATGGTGATTTAACAATGCAATTGATATTGATTATGGTTTATTTGGATTAAGTGTTTTCCTTATTATATGTGTTTCCAAAGTGACATGGATGTAATGGTTATTTATGCTTGAATGGTTTCTTGGTTAATTATCATGATGAACATGCATGCTAACTTCTTGTCAAGAATCACAAAGGAGGGACCTGGTAGGTGTGCATGCTTTGGGGAAGCATTCAATTCGGTGATTGAGGTTCCAACATGCATAACCTTTAAGTGAAATTAAGGAATACAAGAGGTGGTTGCGTAGTTTGACTTGGTAATGTTGTGGATGACTTGAGAGGAGGAGTGAGACTGATTTTGAGAGGAAATTTCTTAGTTTGAATAGATTGCATAGGTAGTGCTTGAGTGACGGAAGAAGAAACATTAGAAGTGATGACATGATTCTCATTAGATATAGAAAAATCAGATTGAGGAACCCACTAAGATGTAACAAGTGGAGAGGACCATGTAACAAAACGTTGTGTAGTGAATGAGATAAAACCTTGACACTCAAGATGCTTAATTCTTCATTGTAAAGCATATCAATCATTGTCATTATGTTCGTTGATTCAATAATAAGCACAAAATGGGAGACCTTGATATTTGACAATCTGATAAGGAGGATTGTAATGAGTAGATGAAAATTTGATTAATTGATGATTAAGGAGTGTAGTAAAAATTTCACGTTGCTTAGTAATGTGATCAAACCCGAGATGTGTTGATAATGGTAAGACTTGAGGTTCACTGATATGAGCACATGTAGAAGACATAGAATGAGGATGAGAAGAAGAAATAACATGAGCCTAAGAAGCGTCCTTAAGATGTTGGATTTTATATTTAAGAGATATAATCATTGATTCCATAACTTGAATTTTATCTTGAAATAAAGAATGTAAATCTTGAATTGACTCGCAAATAAATTGATTGGAATTAGGACCAAGTGAGTCATTAGATAGATGATCAAAGATGGAACTGATTTGTGAAGGTGGTGTATCAAGAGGGAGGCCTATAGCGCGTAAAACCTTTAGGAGATCTTATTGGCAAGATGTGTGCATCGATGCAATTGATACAAGGGGACTTGAGGAGATTTAGAAGCCATGAAAGAAGAAATAGAAGGATCCAAGAGTATTTGAACACGGTTCACCAAATAATATAGAAAATATAAATGTTAAATCCTTATTACAATGTAACAGTTGATAAATAAAGCAATGAAGTATATATTTGTCCTATGAAATAAATAATTAAATTTAAAACCCTAGGTGCAAATAAAGGGATAAAATACTTAGCTGATTGGAAAATGATCCCGAAGTTGTGCCGAGATGGAAAACTGATGGAATAAGAAGGCACACTATCATAAATGAGGCTAGAAAATTTTGTGAGCATCAAAAATGTTGGGAATAGGGTGCCTGGATCAGGTCGGGGTGCCTAAGAGTTGTATACCTCCTCGGGAACTTGTGCTACATAGAACTTTAGAAACTAGTCTTTACATGGTTATAAGATGTTTGCTAGATGTTGCCTTTAATCTCAAGTGTTTCGATGATTGATTGGTGTGTTCACCGAAACTTGTAAAAAGAAATATCGTCCCTCCTATGTGTGTATGTAAAATAATGCAATCCCTTATCGCTTGAGTGACAAGTAGATAGATGCTTGAATGCTCTTATAATGTCTATTAGATGCAACCTTAGGTGGTGATAGACAATTCTTAGAGCTTGGTTCTTTATTATGATCACACAACTTATGTTTATATGATTCCCTTAGTTGAATTTCATAATTAACCACTAAAATTATAACCCATAATAAAACAAGATTACCAACAACTAGAAGAGGCACAAAAGAAGTGAACAAGATACAAAGAGATCGGGGTGCCCTGAGGAGGGGATGAGGGTGCCAAGCACCTACGTCCCGGCTAGAACTAGTGTCTAGACTTAGAGAAGCTTAAGTATTGAAATTCAAACTAGGAAGTAGGGTGTGTAAGACCAAGAAGGAAACCAAAAAGAAAGAAAAGAGGCCAAAGACATGTGTCAATTAGTACTTTTCTCACCGATGAATCATATGAATAGTAGTATGTGAGCGGGACCTAGAAATATACCTAAGTGCATGATTTATTTCATTCGCACCAACATAGATTCTTAAGTCTAGGACACAACAGCCCCCACTACATGACTCAAAAATTTCCTAGTCCAGTGGAATTGAATGTAACTGAAGATGTAACTTAGAATCCCCTTCTCTAGATTTATCAACAATTTTCTAATCTTCATGTAGACACCACAAATCTACACCCCTCATATTTTTTCAAATAGATAATTATATACATTGATATTTCATAACCTAAATTATACCCACCATTTAGTCACACTAAAAAATCATTTATCCTAAGTATATTATTCCATGATATTTTACCTTCATGTAAAACCCTTATCACAATATTTTTACACATGTAAAATCCTATTTTTTCCCTATCCTAAATAAGACCTAACCACCTAGATTAACTTAATCATTTTCTAAACCACCCAAATCAACCTAAATCTATTTGTTTATTTCCTAAAATCCATCTAAGACCACTTTTAACCTATTTATAACTCCCTTATCTCAACAAAAAAATCATTATCATTCACACACCTATCAAAATCATCTACAAACCTAAAATAGACAAATCCAAACATAAACAAAATCAAATATAATCTAATCTATTTTGTCACCCTCCAAAATAAAAACAACACGTCCCCAATAACTCAACAAATTAGCCACTATAAATCCAAAATAAAAGGCCTTGATTTGGAATCTGTTCCAACCATTTTGCCTCACAAAACTCAAACATCCGAAATCATTGGTAATTTAGGTAATCAACAATGATTATTCAAGCTAGTTTTCTAGCTTCTCTCCAAGATCCTCAACTTGCATTCACAAGTCTTAGATTTTCTCTTGAGTTAATATCTTCTTGCAAAGTATCAAGTCACTTGAGTTATCAGCTAGCATCATTATCCACAGTCATTGAGCATCTCGGATCTGTTCTAGAGCCCTTATAGATCAGCACCTCATCGGTTTGGTTACTGAAGCTTCATCAACGTCATGCATCATCTTTCATCAAGGTCAAAGATTATTTCTCATCCCCACATCATTTTCCAAGTATTTTTATCTATTTATTCATCTATTTACATCATTTCTAAGATTTTATCAATATGAAAGATCAATTTTAAATCATTGAACATTTGATTTTATTAAACTATTCAAACCACCATAATTGCCAGCTATTAGCCTAATCGCCAACGATTCCTGTCATTTATACTTTTATCAATTTTTATTCAAAATCCCTTATCTATCATATCATACCTTTTGTTACTAAAATTTTTCTAAGCATGGATCAATGTTAGATGGAAATTGATGTCCCTTCTCTGAAATTACCAACATCCATTCCTTGTCGATAATCTGACACCCTTTATATTGGGAACAATACAATATCTTGCATAATTTGACTTTTTGTGCCATCCATCATGCTCCTGTAGATGAATTGGAGAACATTTTTGAGTTCACTCATGAAATTTATCAAGCAATAGAAGACTATTGGCATGCATATTTTGATTACATACTCATCAAATCTAAACTTTCTTATGCTTCATACGAGGTTGAACAGGACATCCCTTTTGAGCTTTATTTTAAGCCATATTCTATTTCTAATTCACCTCTTGTCACTTTATTATTTATCTTTTATCAGCATTTGTATCACTTATTATTTGGCATATCTATATCTTGTATCAATTTATCATGTATCATTTATCTATTTCAATCCACTTAATTATTTAAACAACGAGCTGACATCCTTCGAGGTAGCCCTTTGGATTCCTGGAATCATCCTTTCCTAAGCAACTCACTTATTCATCTTATTAATCATATCTTGTTTAGTGTCTTTGATCGCAAGTTTCTTTGCAGGAAAGGAGCTTGCACACATCTTTCACGAAGTGCAACTACAATCAACATTAAGCATCATCAAAAAACATCTACAGGTATCGCTAAACCCCACGTCTTCGAAGTCTGTATATTTCTATCTTCTTTCTAGTTGAAGGTGTAGGAATATTTCTAAACATTCTGGCACGCTCGATGGGACATCCTAAGTCCCTTATTTCATTATTTCATTTCAACAAAATGTCATTATTATTATTTTTTGGTTTTTTTCTCAGTAATAGCTAGCGATTTGGTCAATCACCAGTGATCGGGTGAATCGCCAGCGATTCAGTCAATCGCCGATGATTTTTATGAATACTTTTGATTACTTTGTAGTTTTCCTTCTAATCACTATTTTTCTGTTGTGTTTTTTGTTTCTGCTAGCTTTATTTTGTAGGTTGTTGTCTCTGGAAGGTGTGCTTGCTGGATTGCTTATCGCTAAAACTAAAAAAATGAAAAAAATTGAAAAAATAAATAAAAAGGAAGCGTTTATCATGGTGAGTCCTAATCCTTCTTTTTGTTTTCTATATTGCATTTTTGTTTGTTTGCTTTCATCGAAATCAATCTATCATTTTGGGCTTAAAATAAATAATTGCATTCTTCTTGATCACATAGTCTTAATTAGGAAAGTTAATATACTACATTAACTTTATCTTTCCCTCACACACCACCAAATCACTCAAAACATCAAATATGCATTTTAAAAAAATCTTCCCAAGTGATAACTATTGGGATTTCATCACCCAATAGGAAACTGACTCGAGTGTTTTGGTGAGTATAAAAATTATCTTTCGAATATTGGACAAGCACTCGACTCTCTTATCGATGTAGGACCGTGAAGTAAGGGGTAGGCCCCAATACCAAGCCATGTACTAGAAACAACACACATTTGAGCCTCACGTACCTTTAGGTATATCGAGGATGCCAACCATAAACATTCCTGAAACCATCCATAGACTGTCATTTCCTAGGACCCATCAACCATTTTCACATTTCACTTTTCTTAATTAAATCGAGATAATCTAAAAGAAATTAGTTTGCTTACTTTTCCTGTTGTTTGTAATAAACCTACTTAATTATTTTCCATTTGTAGGTGATTGTGCGTTTGTTTATTATGGTACTTACTAGACAGAAATCCCATAATCAAACTTCAAAAAACATGTCTACACCATTTCCTACACTATTATCTACTTCATTATCTACATCATTACCTACAACATTCTCTACACCATTACAACATCAAATCCCACTATCTCAACCAATCATATCTGCTCCTCTATCGAAAATTAACAAGACCTGGAATGAATTAATGGAACAACATAATGAATAAATTCACAACGTCTCTTAGATTCTGCACACAACAATCATCATCAAACATCCCAAATAGAAGAGTTAGAATCACCTCATTCTCCTAGCTCTCAATCAACATCATCTGAACCTCCTTTCTTTGATAGTGGAGATCCTATTTTTGAAGACATTAGATTCAAACCTTGTTTCCCTTAATGCTTATCTTGTAACTAGGGGTGTCCAGCTCCAACCATTTGTATCTAAACCACACCTTCCTGATCCTTCATCTAGTATTGCATGTCTTATTGATTCAAACCAACAACCCATTATCCAAAAAATATATTCATATCCACCCATAAGTCAACTTGAAACATCAAATGTTGAGTCTTCCATTCCTATCAGTCAACCCAAAACATCTAGTGTTGTGTCTTCCATTCATGTTCTTAGTCTCCATATGATTTCTTCTCAAGACACATCTATCCAACAACCTACATCTTCACCCGAGCCTTCCACTACTTCAAAACCTCCTCAAAACAATACCAATGTTTCTTCCTCATCTACCCCTCCAACATATTCATCCACCCAAACACCACTAGTAATTTCTATTTCCACTTCTATCATTGTATCTTAGCCCATGTATTCTCAACCAATCATCACCCCTGTTCAAAAATCACTATGTCTATTCTTGTATCAATTCCCTTAATCAATACTAGTGCCATCACCAACACTCATCTTGTTTCAGTCCAACCTTTTATACCCCTTGTCTCATAACATATACCACAACCATCACAGGCATTAATCTCCATACCACAATCTATTCCTATTTAGAACATCCCACAACAAGCACCATCTTCTGTTGCTTCTACAATACACTTTCAATAACCACATCCTTATTCACAACCTCTCATCGCCACATCTATCACACACTCTTATCAATATATTCAACCATCGCAACCATTAGTGTCTCAACCTATTTATAACATTCCTCAACAAAACATTCCCTATCAACAAAATATTTCTCAACAAAGCATTCCTTCTCAAAAAAACATTCCTATCGACAAAACATCCCCACTAATATTTCCTATCAACAAAATATTCCTAAAAAAAAATCCCTACCAACATTACATATCAGCAAAATATTCCCCAACAAAACATTTTGTCTCAAAAAAGTGGTTGTCTCAACAAAACATCCCCACTATTATTCCTTATCAATAAGACATTCCCTCAAGACAACATCCCTCCAGATATCATACATACCAAAATCCTAGCCAGTTTTCATTTCAACCTGGATTATCCTCACAACAACTATCACAACCCGATCCTCTTCAAGCCATCATGAATCACATATCCACTATTAAAGCTACCTCATCAGGACCAAGGAACATGCTCTCTTACGACCAAATTTGTAATGAGCCCATTCACCCCTTAGTGTCATATAAAGCATATCCACCCCATTGGGAACTTCAAAAGTTTATCAAATTTTATAGCAAGGAAGATCCCCAACAACACATTTGTGATTTCCATCACACTTGTTATCTAATAGCCCATGACCAAGATCTCATGTTGAGGACTTTCCTTGTGTCCCTTGTCATTCCTGCCCTAGATTGGTATAATAACATCCCTCAGTACTTCCTTTTCTCATTTTCACAACTCACACAACTTTTCCTAGAACACTTCTCCATAAACATAGCCCATAAAATTACTATCACTGACCTCTATGCCATCAAACAATTTGAGGATGAGTCCATTCCAACTTTGTTACCCACTAGAGGGGTATAATCAATCAATTTTCCTTTTCATTACCACAAACTGAATTGATTGAACTTTTCTATTGCTCATGTGCCAAACACATCTCATCAACACTACAAATCCAATCTTTCCATACATTTGATGAAGCTTTCACTATGGCCCATAAGTTGGAATTACGAGCCCTAGAAGATGGTCGAGTTAAACTTCATCCTAAGAAACCACGAACTGAATTCCCATCTAAATCATCTTCCAATCCCAAAAATCCAAATCATCCACTAACACCGTAGTATTCAAATCCTAAGGAAAATCCTACTATTGAGTGTCCCATCAACAACGTAATTATACACCCATAGGAGAAACTTATAATGTAGTCTTTGACAAGTTGCTCATTGCAAACATGATATCTCTCCCACCCATTTGATCTATCAATACATTCATATCCAAACCCTCTTGGTATCGAGATAATGATTATTGTAAATACCATAGGGTTAAGGGACACAACATCGAAAGGTGTCGCACGTTCCGTAATGTCCTTCAAGATTTGATTGACTAAGGTGAATTCAACTTAGACAATCCAAATGCATCCCAACATCAAAATATTGACATATTCAATCAACCCTTTCCAAATCATCCCCCATCTCGATAGACCACAAATGAATGTCATTCATACTCACCATACTATCAACACCATCACTAAAATATTACATATTCCTGATCTTACAACAATACATGTTGAATCCATATCCACATCTATAGAACTAACATTAACATCTACCGAACCTACATCAACATCTATTGAATATTTATCTATCGAAACATACTGAAACCATTCTCCCATCCTCGTCACATACTACTACTGAATCCATACATACATCCTCCACACCTCCTAAAGATACTTCTAAATCCACATCCAACAAACAATCAAAAACACCCCCTAATCCTACCTCAAAAATATCTAAACCCTCTACATCTTCAACAACCACACCTAGCCCATCCAAAATTACTAAATAACCTCATAAGCATGTAATTGTTCAATTTTTAAGATCCCTTATTATGTCCCCCAGATCAGCACCACTTGTGTGGCCCTTGATCCCTTATACTTAGCAATCACCTTATTATTTCAGGTATGAATTCCACTTACCAAGCTTCCACATTGGGCCCTCATTCTTCATCCATCACACCATATAAGACTCCTCGGTGGTAAACAATCGATAACCCATGATAAAATTTGTACTTCCTCCCAAGGATAAGATACATAAAACTTCACTACTGTCCACATCTGCACCTAGGGGTGTTATGCAACTATTTTAGATGACCTCCTTCAGTAATCACTTATAAATTTACCACCTCTCAAACCATCGGACCCATGAGGATGGAAACCTACTTAGTATGACTTTAATGTCTCTTGTGATTATCATAGGACACGAGGTCATTCCATAGAGGATTGTAAGGCATTTCACCTAATCTCTCAAAAACTTGGCAATCTGGCCTTCCTTCCTTCCAAACCCCATACAACATCATGATCTACATCTAAATATAAAGAACCCATGTCCAAAATATCTCCCCATTAGGTTTACGTTGTGCACATAACCACCCGCTCACAAAACTACAACACAGATCCATCCGAACCTAATAAATCCAAAACTTTCGTACTCATACCTCCACCTCTAGAGTTATCTACTTCATCTGATAATCCTAAAGTATTTATCTCCATAGCTCCCAAAGCATCTAATCAAACAACTTCACCTAAAGAAAAGGTTTCAATACTCAGCACCACCCTCATCATCCACCTCAATACAAAATGTTGTTATTAAATAGTTACACCAAGCTCTCATTGAAATGCCACTTTACGAGATGGTGCATACATCACCCTCTCACAAACAAGCCATAATCAAAGCCCTCTAATAAATAACAGTATTGGAAGATGACCCTTCAACTTCCATGAAATTTGTAGGGGCCTTAAAGCTTCCACAACCATATCATTCGAGCCATATGAGATTCCTTCGCTTAGGCCAAAAGAGCATGACTTACCACTCTTTATCACCACTCAAATAAATGATGTCCTCATCAAAAGGGTCATGATTAATGGGGGTGCAACCATAAACATTATATCATCCATTGCTTTCAATAAACTTAAACTATCTCCTTCTATCATTGGTCAAACTCCAATTTTACTATGATCCTTCAACAACACTATCGCACCCACATTAGGTATTGTTATCCTACCACTTAAATTCGGTGTTAAAACCTTACATGAACTCTTCTACATTATAGAAGGAGAGTTCCAATATAACATGTTGTTAGGATGCCCCTAGATACACACTATGCGGTGTGTTCCTTCTACGCTTCATTAGTGTCTCAAATACGAATATGAAGGTCAAACATTCACACTCCCCGTGGATCCAAATCCTTTTGCTGACTTTTATATGACATATCACCAAAATGATGTCCTCATACCTAAGTCCACATCATAATCCTTTGATGAAATAACTAATAGCGTTTATATTCCTTCCTCCAAACTACCAAATGATTTTTCTCTTAATGACATTGCACAACACCTTACACTAGGGGAGTATCACCTCCTCATGCTCAACTCCGTCCCCTCACCTAAGACTTATGGTCCCTGATAAGTAACCCATGTACGATCCTAACATAGGATATGTTATCTCTTACGGTCCCGAGCACCTAAAACCAAACTTTATCTATGGGGGAATGGATCATCCTTTATCTCATTCTATCAATTCACATCATGTCATGCCTTTCACATTAGACTTCAAATCCCTAGATAATCTAGATTTTGCTTATATGTACCTTCACCATTGTGCGTGGAAAGGTTTTGGCCTTGGTCATTACGAATAAGGAATACATGACTTGATTGTCTAATGCTCCCTTAAAACTTATGAGAAATATGGCTTAGGTTATGAGAAACTTGCTCCGACCCATCCAAACCCACTACATCCATACATATCACCGAATTAGAACTGTCATCACCACAACCCCTAAAGATCCTATGGACATAGATGACGTTTTATTCATCCCACCTAACTATTTTTTTAGTCAATACTATTTCCTTGGGTCCTTTAAATTATCAATCTAACCACGTCACTTTTTTTTTTTCTCATCTCACTAGAAATGATTGAAGAATATTCACCCACCATTAATATCCTTCAATGTCATGACGATCAAGACATCCTTTCCCATATGGGAGCTAAGGATCATTTCCTTTAGAAATCCCTACCACCCAACACATCAACCCTTCTCAATGAATCCACTATCGACGTTAACTTAGGAACTCCTCACAACCACCGGATAGTTAAGGTTGGTCAATAACTTAATTCATAAGAACTTGAATATTTTACCACCTTCTTATCAAAATATAGTCAATATTTTTCTTAGTCATACAATGATATGCCTAGTCTTGATCCTAATATCATCGTACACAACATCGTCACATATCCAAATGTTAAGCCTATTAAGAAGAAACTTCGTAGGATGCATCCCCATATAGCTCTCCTTATTAAAGAAGAGTTACAACATCTTTTATCCATTAACTTCATCATACCCATTGATTATCCACAATGGGTCTCTAATATCATTCCCATAACCAAAGCCTCGGGAAAGTTACGCATCTGCACAGACTTTAGGGATCTCAATCTTGCTTGTCCTAAAGATGATTTCCCCCTTCCAAATATAGATCAGCTCATTGACCTAACAACAGATGACACGAAATACTCTCACTTATGGATGGATTTTTTGGCTTATAACCAAATTCTTATTTCCACCGACGATCAACACAAAACTTCCTTATCTCTCCTTGTGGAACCTTTTGCTACCGTGTCATGCCATTTGGTCTTAAAATGTAGGAGCTTCTTACCAACACGCCATGACCTACATTTTTCACGACCTCATCCACAAAACTATCGAAGACTATGTCGATTATCTCTTAGGAAAATCAAAATCATGCAAATATCACCTCAATGTCCTTGAATCCATCTTTACTCGTCTCATCTAGTATTGCCTTCATCTCAATCCTACAAAGTGTGTTTTGGTGTTCTCATAGAAATTTTTTAGGATTCATCATATCTATTTGAGGTATTGAAGTTGACCCAACAAAGGTTAAAGCCATTATTGAAATGCCTCCTCCATCCAATCTTAAACAATTGTGTAGCCTTCAAGGTAAATTGCAATCAATACGACGCTTTATATCACAATTTTTTATCGTTGTCAACCATTTCATCATCTTCTCCATAAGGATGTATACTTTCATTGGGATTTTGATTGTCGAAGGCCTTTGATGAAATTAAACAATATCTCCTATCACCACTGTGCTTACTCCACCTTGCGAGGGAGATCCATTTTATCTATACATATCTGCTTTAGAACATGCTCTAGGAGCCATGCTCACTCACCGTGATAGCCAGGGTCATGAACAAGTCATATACTATATCATTCACACACTCCATGAATATGAAACTTATTACACCAAAGTTGAAAAACTATGTTGTGCTTTATACTTCACCACTTCTAAATTATGTCATTATCTTCTCAATCACAAAACTTATGTTGTCACTAGCTTCAATCCACTTAAAACCATGCACTCTAAACCATATCATAGTGATCATATAACTCGATGGCTAATGCTTATGACTGAATTTGACCTCAATTTTATATCAAAAAGTCTATTAAGGGCTAGGATATTGTAGACCAGCTCGTTGATACTCCCCTTCCCTAACAATCAACTTCCTCACGAATACTTTCTTGATGAATCCATCAAAAATGTCAATGAATATGAATTTATCCCTGTCAAATGACCCTTTGCTTTGATGGTTCTAAATTCCAACAAAGGGGAGGGGGCAGTGTTGTTCTCATACCTCCTAGGATATTCCCATCCTATTATCATTCAAACTCAACTTGAATGTACTAATAACATGGTAGAATACAAAGCTTTAATCACGGGCCTTACAACCACTATTCTCCTAGGTGTTCACATCTTAGAAATATATGGAGATTCACAACTTGTCATTATAATAAATGCCACAGATTTAAACAATAAAACTGTTTAGATTTATACACAGAATAATTATATTATATTATATTCATTCCAGATGCATTACATAGGATGCACTTACAAATATATAGGCACATAGTTTCCTATAAATTAGGAAACTACTCTACTAACAAATACTAATCTTGTGAGTTGTTTGTAACAACCAAACAACTCAACACACATTCATTATTAGTTGTTTTATATAACAACTAAATAACAAATTACTAATATAATAATAATTACCAAATGTAATTATTATCTACACAATGTAAATACTAATTCCTAACATTCCCCCCCTTAGTGTTTACATGGTTCAATATATCTCATTTTTTTGATTGTAGCGTGCCACCTCTGTGTGCTCATGATCAACTCCACAAATGTGCAGCATCGGGCTTGCACAAAACTCGAACATGTGCCAACGCACATTTCTTCCATTGATGGTTTTCTCTCGGCTTCTACCAACAACCTTACCAAATTGGTTTTGTAGGTGTACCAATAACCTTTCACAATTGGTTTTACAGGTTTACCAAAAACCTTTCACAATTGGTTTTGCAGGTTTACCAAAAACCGTCTCAATTGGTTTTCCTAGTTTACCAAAACCTTCACATCATGATTGCTACAATAATTTTTTATCAATATTATACAATGACTCTACAAACGACAATCATGTAGGAAATACAACTTTCAAAATCGAACAATAAAAAAATGGAAATGAAACAATGAGACCATGTTCCCCCCCTCAATGTGAACATTTCACTTATTTAATCCAAAACAGGAACTCTGAAATCATACTGCACACAACAAATTGTAATTCTGAAATGAAAGAAAACTCACACACACACTGTCACCACAACTTCATGCGGCCCGTCGTTGGTGACTGACAAGAGGTCGTTGATCAACCTCCTGCCTCTTGTGCCTCTGTCCTCCATTTGAAAATCATCTAATAGAGAAAATATTCATCACTTTGATGTGCGGTATTTTCTTCCTCTTCATTTTCTCCTTCTTCATCAACAATCATGGCATTATCTTGTAGTTTCCCATCGAGTAAGTCTTGTGCTCTTTTTCTGCAATTGTTAGATATATGACCAGGTTGTTTACAATAGTAGCATGTAAATTGTTTCTTCGTTCCTTTAGAGGTTGAACCGTATTTGGGCTTTTTCTTACCAAATGCTTTCTTGTTTTTGCCAAACATTATAGTCTCCTCTGGTTCAACAACCATAATTCTTTTTCTTCATCTATCAAAGAAGAAATAAGTTCTTCTAGACTTGGATTTATTTTTCTTAATGTAAAGACCATATTAGAATAACATGAAGGCATGCTATTAAGTAATACTACTTTAGCATCATCATCAGGTACATCTACTTTTATACCAGCAAGTTGATTACAAATAGAATGAAACTTACTGATATGCTCCACCATGTTCTCACCTTCTTCCATCTTGAGGCCGAACAATATTTGCTTCAAAGATATCATTGCGCTTCCCATTTGTGATCCAAACAACTTGTTCAATGTCACCCAGATTGTATGAGAGGACTTTTTAAGTCTATATGATGTAGATAAGCATCTGATAGACCCAATCGATAATTGTTGTAGCCTTTCGATCTCTATTGTCCCATTTTACTGCTTCATTTGCATTTGTCGATTTTTTTTTTCTTTTCCATCAACAATATCCCATAAGTCTTTGTTGATTAGGAATAATTGAGTTCGCACTTGCCAGGTATGAAAATATTTGCCTTCAAATTTTTCAATGTGACTCAACTTATCCATTATGAATTTTCACACAATTCGGACGTCGGATTCTACCGAGAATGCATCCGTGCGATAACTTGTAAAAAGTAATTAAAGATTACTTTTTAATACAATAGAATGATGAAACCAAGAAATCCAATTAAAATACGATCAAAAATAAATGATACTATTTTCACCATAGCTATTATTTTCACTGCATTTCCAATACAAAATAGCTTCTTCTTTAATGCCACGGTTATGCCAAGTTTGCTATTTAGAATGCATGAAAATACAGATCTGCACACATTCTCTATCTTTCTGGTTGACGTTGTGCATATAAATGTGATGAATTTATCCACACGTGGTAGATCAAACCTTCAACTTGGTTGAAATTGATGCTCAAAGCTTTTAGAGTACATACCAATTGCTTTTACTGATTGGTCTTGAACACATATTCTTTGGAGTCTGAATAATATTGAAGGCACCAAAAGACACGACAACAAGTATCCTCTCCTTATACTTTTCTTTTTCTTCTCAAAATGATGTAACTCCATCGTCAAATCTCAATATATGCACTACACCTTTTGCTTTACAAATCCATTCAGAAATTTACATAGGGAAATGTCAAGCTTGCAAATTTGTGAGCTTCAGACGTGTGTAGATAGGGTCAATGCCAAGTGGCAGATACAAAAGATGTAGATTTAATCATGACACAAATAGAGTGTATCCCAACAAAGACTAAGGATGTGAACCAATCCGAAACCATGCAATCACCGGAAAAAAAAAACGTGTCTACACAAGAGAATATTAACACCAATGATGAACTTCAGATGTGTATAACCAGATCTAAAAGATGATTGCTTCTGACATATGCAGGTTGGATCAACAAATGATCAAATCCAAGACAACAATGAGTCTATATTTGACTAATCTTCCTCCAGACGGGTTCAAAACTCAATATGCTGATAGTGATTTAAAATGCGGCAGTCTAATCTGTTATCTATAGACTCAATAAGATGCAAATAATTCAAATCCAATGAAGATTCCTGAAGCTGGATATATATGCAAGGAGAGACGTCTTACTGGTATGGCTTGACTGCGGTAAAACAAAAAAACTTGCATGTACAGGAGCAATAAGCGAAGCACTTCCCCTCCCAATTGTTTCAAACTTCCATCTAGCAAAAATCTGCTCTGATACCAAATATAATAAATGCCACATATTTGCACAATAAAACTGTTTAGATTTATACACGGAATAATGATATTATATTATATTCATTCCGGATCAATTACATAGGATGCACTTACAAATATATAGGCACATAGTTTCCTATAAATTAGGAAACTACTCTACTAACAAATACTAATCTCGTGAGTTGTTTGTAACAACCAAACAACTCAACACACATTCGTTATTAGTTGTTTTATATAACAACTAAATAACAAATTACTAATATAATAATAATTACCAAATGTAATTATTATCTACACAATGTAAATACTAATTCCTAACAATCATTAGTCAAGTTAAAGGATAATATCAATGTAAAAATAAAATCTTGCAAAAATATAAAGCCAATGTTGACTTTCTCCTTGGTGCCTTTGATCATTACACCATCCAAACCATCCCATGATCCTCTAACAAATTTGAGACACAATGGCCTCTTTAGGAGCCCTCATTCCATTAGAAACTAAAGAGTCAAAAGACAACACTAAATTATCCATGGTCATTCAATGACTGGATTCACCTCACATAAAAATGAACTCCCTCCTATCAATGTTGTTGATGATAATCCAATTGATTTATGGTATACTCAAATCTACGACTACCTTTCCAAATCTAAAATCCCATCCAACTTATCATGCAACACTAAATGATCATTTCTTGATGCGTCACCCGCTTCTTCATCATAAGCGGTATCCTCTACAAACATAGTTTTGATGGTATCTTATTAAGGTGCCTTAAATCACATGAATCAATCAAAGCATTGAAGAAGTTCATGATGGTATTTGTGGACAAAATTTCAATGGAAACTTCATCGCTAAACATGTCATACGGCTAGGGTATTATTGGCCTACTATCACTAAAGATTGTTGTGCATATGTTAATAAATGTGTGAAATGTCAACTTCATTCAAACCTCATCCATGTCCCCATTCAAGCATTATAACCCGCTCAGGACTTATGGCCTTTCTCTCAATGGGGGTTAGACCTCATTGGTGTTATCAATCCTAAATCATCTCAACAACATCACTCCATTATCATAGCTACTGAGTATTTCACTAAATGGGTTAAAGTTATCCCTTTAACCTCAACTAAATCAGGACCTATCACCAATTTCATATATCAATACATCATATGTTGTTTTGGTGTTCCACATAAACTTGTCACAGATAATGGAAAATATTTTAAAAATAAAGAACTTAAAAATATCTTGTGACACCTTCAACATTAAACTCATATTTTCATCACCCTATTATCCTCAAGAAAATGGACAAGCTGAAGCCTCTAATAAAACACTTAATAAAATCCTTATGAAAACAATAGACGATGCGTAGGCAGGAATTGACATCTCCAAATCTTGTTTGCTTTTTGGGCCTAGTGAACTAGCATCTATACTCCTACAGAAGCTATGCCCTATTCACTTGTCTATAGATCTGAAGTTGTCCTACCTCTTGAAGTCCAAATTCCATCACTTCATGTATCACTTAAATACTTCATCCCAGATGAAGAATACTATAAAGACCACTTAACACAACTTGAATTATTAGATGAAAATGACTAATAGCTCTCGAACATCATCAAGTTTATCAAGAACACATTAAAAGAGCTTATAACAAACATATCAAAGAGCGTGAATTTAAAATTGGTGATCTTATGCTTAAAGAAAATAAAAATTTCACTCAATTAGAATGGAGTAAATGTGGAAAGTTTTCCCTAATTGGATCGGTCCATATGTCATCACTCACAAGTATGGGTCGAGTGTATTGTCTTGCTTCTCTTGATGGTGAACCTAAAAAGGAACCTCTGAATGCCTTGCACTTGTGGCCTTTCTATTGTTAAATGATTGATCATCATGACAATAGTTACATCTAAGATCTTATCACTCCATCAAACCATCCATCTTATCACAGTAATGATTTGAAAGCATGTGGTTATCTGTCATTATCCTAAATATACCTTAAAGATGAGCACCATGGCTCTATTCATCGCATCTTTCACTATGGAAAATTTCCTCCTCTGTAGGAACCCATTAATCATTACACCCACCTACCCTATACCAACTGAAAAACATGACATGGGGCATGTATGTGTAGGTCATATATGCATCTTCTCCCCTCCTCAAAATGGTCTATTAGGGTCTTGCCCTCAACTCAAAATTGTATGTAAAAATAATTGGATGCTTCAAAAATACAATAGACTGATCCCTCGAAGGAAAAATATTCAAAATATAAAATCATTATCAAAAAATTAAAAATTAGATTGATCCCTTGAAGGAAAGCTACCAGTCAAAATCATAGACCGATCCCTCGAAGGACAGCTATCTTGTAAAAGTCAAAAATAAAAAAATGTAGACCATACCCTTGAAGGATGGCTACCCATGTAAAAAGGCTTCCCACATTAATTAAGCCTTCAAAATATCAATATCAAAAGCATCCAGGAAAGCTTCCCGCATCTATCAGCCTTTCCCATTATAGCAAACTTATGCATTGATCAGTTTTCTTCAAAATCAAATATGTCGATTAGGGCATTTCTCTATGTACTGTTCAAAAGGAGAACCTTTTTCCTATATTAATCTACACATATACAAACCCCTTTAGTGTCTTAAGAAGGTACATTTATCTCGTTCCCCCTTTTTGCTAAAATTTTGTGTAACTAATTATTGATAATCTCATTTAATTTTTATTATTAAAGCTACAAGTGCAAGAGCTTTCAAATTTTCAAAACCCATCGTGTATGTCTCAAATCCATAATGAGGTAATCATTCCATTTTTACCCTATCTTATTAGTCACATTTTGATAAATAAATCCATTTACAAGATCACATTTTAAGTCATGTCATACATAATCATTTTCTATCATCACATTTATCTACTTACGCATATCAAAATCCATCATACTCTAACTCATTTAAATTAAAACATATACTACAACATCATCATAAATTATCAACACATGAAAATTAAAATTAAAAGAGATATAGGCCATAAACCACATCACCATCATATATATAAATAAAGTACAAAATACATCATGATCCAACTCATATAACAAAGTCATACATCATCACCAATGTCATATCACAAAATAAAAAATCAAAATAACAATGTCATATATATCCAAGGCTTCCTAGAGTTGTACATCAAAACTATCATCAATACATATCATCATCCAGTAAACTGGAAATCTCTAAGAAACTCACCGGCAAAGTGATGCAGTGTTTTCCTCTCCTCCCTAGGCATATGTACCACCAATAGCTCCGGCCATCGCCACCGGATTCTCCTCGCTACCACCTCCTCTCTCTAATCTCCAAGGTGGGTGACCCACACTCCCTACACTCGCACTAGGGCCTGCCACCTTTGCGGTCAAATGATCAACATATAATATAGCATTAGGGTAATCATTAATCACCATATCAACGTAGTATGCGGCTCGCCCGTAGTGTCTAATAATGGACCATATAAATCATCCTGGAGGCTATAAATGTCACCTCTACCAATTAGTCTCTGTGCTCTCTTCCCACTAGCTTGTGACCTCGTCCACTAGCTCGGGCCATTACTGCCGACTCTGTACTAGAAATAGAAGACCATGTAGTCCCCAATGCCTTCTTCAATGCATCTCACTACGATGATATATCTATCCCTATCTCGCAAAATCTTGATCCAATTATACGATGAGTCCATCTCGCTTAATCACTACACTATCTCGCTCAGCAATAAAAGCATCTCTGACTCCCATGATATCATCTCTCTCTCATCATCCGCATCCTCTCTCTCCATCACGGCCTTAAAGGCCATCACCTCTGCAATAGCTGTTGCAAGATCGTCATCAACCTCCTCCTCCTCCTCCTCCTCCTCCTCATCATCATCATCGAAACTTGGATAACATCATGTGCATGTGTTCCTCCCTCTACTCGATCATGTACTCATCTCACCCATTGTACAACTCGGGTCCTACCAAAAGCTCTCAATGCTCGGTTCCACCATGCACTATACTCTGGAGTGACCCCTATGTCATCAAATAGCACAATATCACCATCATCATTAGGGATCATAGCCTCCTGCTCATCAAAAATGATCATAGGTCTAACCACAACGTCCCTCAGGGTCTTAGTATCTCCATCCTCTCATCTATACTGCACGGGCTCCTCATGCACACCTTGTACAAGTCCAAAATGTCCGATCACCCAATCAAAATGCAAGAACTCATACTCCCGTTCTCTACAGGCTTGGACCCATATATCCTACTAAATTCTCATAAACTCATGTTCACAACCAGACAATCATGAAAATCTAAATAAGGTTTCCAAATAACATCACCTACTTGTAACCCAGTTAACAAATCTTTGCAAAAGGTAGCCCTCTTCTTCTTTTGTACTTGTCCCTTGTCCTACCACCATCTCATAAAATTGACATGACTCTCATCAATACCCCATGGCAGGCCTAATGGATGAGAAATAGCAATATGCTTGTACACCCAACACTGTAATAAAAATCCAACATCGATCCCATACTACTTGTGGGCCTTCTAGGCCCACAACTCTCTAAATATCTATGCAAGCAAAGTGGGTTCCCACTTAACTATCCTATGCTCCATCATCTCAGCAACTACCCCTATCATCATCCATGGAAACTGGCCACCTCTCGAATCTAGTAAAGCAAAACATGAGATGGTCATCATTATCATGGTCATCCTGGTACAACCATCCCTCCCAAGATCATACAAGGACTAATATGAAAATGCCTCGACTCATATCTCACATGCATGGCCTCATCACCATACAACCTCGGATCACATCCAACCTCTCCACCTCACCAATGGTGTATATCCCCTCTCCACAGATAGGCAATCTCATAATAAGATGAACATCCTCTAGAGTGAGGGTCATCTCTCGAGTAAGCAACAAAAAAGTTTAGCTGGAAAGATTCCACCTCTCTAATAACGCTAGTATCAAACATATGCGGTTGTGAACTCATCTATAATCCCTAATACCACCAAAACCAATAGCCTCAATATTATCAAAAACATCATTTGTCATATTTTTCCTCACCTCATCTAAAATAAGTGGTATACGATCATGCATCGTCAATCAACTTCGCATCTAGCGCAAGCACAAAACACATAGCCAAACATCATTATCACAAAATATCTAACATATCAACATCAACATCATCACCAAATTAGAACCAAAAACACCACAAAACATTTCTTAAAAATCATGTTTTTTTCATCAAAAATTCAAAACTTCCACATAATAGTTGAATCGCTAGCGATTCACATCAATCGCTAGCGATTGCATGAATCGCTAGTGATTCATGTGTTTCCAAATTAGGGCATCCGTACACCCCCAAACAACAAAAAATTATAAAAACTATCAAAAATCAATAAAAATACACACAAAACAGTTAAAATAACTTACCTATACCATCTTTGGGTTTGTGATGCTTGTTCGACAAAGCTATTGCTCTCAAATCACCTCCAATCATGTTTTTTGCACCCAATATTGCTCTGGAATTTTGTTTTTCACTTGGTTAAAATGTGCTCATCACATTGAAATTGGCTATTTATATCCCTAATTTTACCTCGACATAATCATTGATGATTGTCTTAATCATCGGTGATTTCTCCGAAATCGCTAGCGATTCATTCCATTTTGGCATCTACACCAAATTATCACTTTTTCCATAAAAGCGTCTCTTTCAAAGGACCCTAGTTCTTGAAACATTAAATAAACATTGGGATTCGTCATATGACTACTAGAAGTGTGCTTTTTGACCCCCATCACTTGACTTTCCCTGTCTAGTCAACATACCTTCACGGGTCATACGTCTATAGGTATCGAGTCCTCTGGTTCCCCTATCATTTGATTCCTTGGTAGCACATTCTATTTTGCTACATGTTATCACCAAATTACAACACCCTCTGATTTTTCATGAACCTTCAAATGAGAAATCAATGTAACTGGGCAACATCGGATTGTCTCAAGGGGTGGGACCTTTGTGAATGAGATAAACCTCCAGAGAAGGTTGGTTCCTCTACCTATTCTAATGCTAAAAATACTCCTAGGAAGGGAAATGCAACTATTCTAACACTAACCTAGATTTCAAGGGACTAGGGAAGAGAGAGATGCATAAGATGAAAATCCTAAACTAAGGGAGGTGATAACACTAAGAAAAAGGGTTGGAGATATCCTTAATGAGTGAAAATGGAATAAAATGAGGTAGAAGAGGGCACATGAGAAGTGCCACAGTTCAAAGAACACATTCAAACCTCAATTTCGTGGAGCACAATGAATTTAAATCCTGCAAAAGAATACAACATGCACAATATACCTAAAAATGCAATGAAAGGAAAAGGAGGCAATACAACTCGAGCTAGGGAAAGAAAAGCCACAAAACACCAATTTTATTTCTTAAAATGATGCACAATCCATTACAATATAGGAACAAGGCAAAAATCCTTTACAAAATGCATAAATTCGAGGCCTACAACTCACAAGAGTGCTGGAACAATTTTGAAAGAGTTCTTTTACATTCCAGAATCTCTCCTTATAAATGAGGGGAAAATACATATATAGAGAAGGGGAGATACCAACTGACAACTTTCATTAATTACATGTATGGAGGTATGGGTGACCATACCGATTCACTTCACAATGGTACTTTTCTTGCATGACAAACATGGGTGTCATACCTCATTAAATTGGTTGTTGAGCTACTTTGTATGATGATATTAATGCTCTGTCCATAGGTGACATTCCTTTGTGATGCCCGATAGGAATAGAACTAGTAATCCACCAACAAGGTAAGGAGTTGTCACATGACAACAAGAAATGATGTCGCGCAACAACAGCGAGGGAAGGTTGATGTGCATCAAGATGGAATGTTGTCACATGACAGCAAAGGGGACATGACATGGGAAGAGGGGATGAAATGCGATAAAGAGGGAGAATTATCACATGACTACCAAGAACATTATTGCACGATAAGGAGGTGGTGACACATGAAAAGAAGGTGGCAGTGACGCACGCCAGCAAATGGCGGCTGACACGCAACAAAAAGGTTGTTAATGTAAATTAGCAAGGATGGTGGATGCATGACAAGAAGGTTGTTGATGCACGTCGCAAGGATGTTTGACGCATGATAAGAAGATAATAACATGTGGTTGAGGTGCGACAAGAAAATGAGGCTCCAAACCTTCACCGCGATGATTGACTTGCAATCCACCATGAATTGTCTTTCTCTTCTAACACCCGGGGTTAAATTTGATAGCCTCCCGCACATCCCAAAAATTTAATGGCTAAGTCCATTTATTATGAGTTATCCAAATTAACCCGAGGGGTGAATTTGGGATAACAATTTGGTGACCTCTCGGGGACATCTACCTACTAGATGTGTGACCAATGGCTTTGAAGCATCCATTAGGCATGGAGTCATCTTAAAACTCTAAAACTGATATGAACCTTGAAAACTCACCCTTGAATCCATCTAGATTCCTGAATGAACCTTTCATTTCTTGGGATGGAATTGATTATTCCTACGGAACCTTTCCTAGAACTGGAAAGTGCAAAAATGACAAAACACAACTATGTACAAATAACAAAGTCATACACATCCCAAAGGGAACATGCAGAAAGTGTACAAGAACTTATTACAAAAGCAACCTAAACTACAAAAGAGAAATGTGCTACAAGAACTTGGAGGAAATGAACTAATCTAATATTTACAAGGAAGATACTTTATTTTTGTAGCAAACCTTGAGATAGATTCCATTGACCGAAATCGTAATTCTTCACCATCCAATTTGGATTTTTGGAAAACATTGTTACTCTTGCATCTTGAAACTATATAAGCAACACTCAATATTGTATCAAATTTGGAACTATTTCCTGGTTTTTCCCGATCTGTATTCCACTTTAGCACTAAGTCTCCCTCTTGGAGTCTTTGCTTTGGCCTTCTTGTCGAAGCTCTTCTTGATCAATGCTTTATCTTTCTCCATGGTTTACATTGCATGCTCTCTTGTTTAATCTGACTCCATGAGTTCTGCATCCCTCATCTCCATAGGTTCGAAATCAACTAATTCCATCTACTTGAGAAGTTATAGAGCTGGAAATTCCCATGATATGGGTAGCCTTGCCTCCCTTCCATAGACTAACTTGTATGGAGAGTTGTCTATTGACCTCTTTGGCGTTATCCTATCAGCCCACGAGGCTGATTTGAGTTTGGCATGCCATGTCATATGATTTTCATCAAGATTCCACCGATAATTCTCGAGTAAGTTCTTTTTATGGAATCTGCTTGCCCATTAACTGGGCATAGTAGTTGGATGAGGTTCCGAGAGATATGCCATCTGTGACACCCACTTAGTGATCTTTGCACTAATAAATGCTAGAGCATTGTCTGATATGATAGTAGCAGGTACATCAAACCTTGTTACAATCCCCTCATAGAAGTCCAATATGCTAGACTCATTTGCCTCCTTGATTGCTACTTCTTTGGTCCACTTGGTGAAGTAATCCATTGCTGTTAGCATCCACTTGTGGCTCTGGATTGATGACCCCAATGAAATCCAACCCCCGTTGCATGAATGGTTGGTAAACCAAGAATGGGTGCAATGGAAGTGTTGATAGCTTCTCTTTACCTATGAAGAATGCACATTTATTGCACTTTTTAATCTGTGTGTAGCAGTCACTAAACAATGTAGGCCAATAGTAACCAACCTTCATGATCATGGGAGTTATTACTCATGGAGCAAAGTGGCCTCCTACCTCTCCATCATGGAACTCATACAACACTTTCTCAACCTGATTTTTTGGGACACACCTTAGGAGAACTCCATTCACATCCTTCTTGAATAAGATGCCATCAATAAGAGCATACAAAATGGATTGTAATCTAAAGTACCTTCTTTTGGCCTTACTCAAACCTTGAGGGATTTGACCTGTTTGGAGGAAGTGTATTATATCTTGAGTCCAGAAATGAGTGGGAACACCTTCTGCTACTTTTCCTTGATCATCTTGTAACACCAAAACAATTATATCTTCCTTTCTCGACTCAACATGTTGACTTGAAACTAGTTGTTCACACAACCCTTTGCCCCTAACATGCTTTGTCACCTTGATATCAATATCATACTCCATCACACGAGTGATCCAGCCTACCCATTTCTCATTCAAATCTTTGTTTAGGAGGAATTCCTTAACCCTAGCATGAGACACCAACAATTGAATCTTATTGTTTGAGACCAAGTGCCTAAACTTTTTCAGGATTCTAATCATAGCATGAACATGATTTTTAATGAAAGAATATCTTACCTCATAATCTTCAAGTCCCTAGATGAAGAATGCAATAGGATGCTCCAGTCCTTCTTGATTCGGTTGTACTAGTATGGAAGATATTGCATCTATGCCACCAAAAGCATATAGAATAAATTCCTTTAAAAAATCTAGATTTATGAGGGTTGGAGCCTATGTGATGGCCTGCTTTATAGCTTCAAAGCTTTATTTTCCTTCAGCATTCCATTTGAAAGCCATATTATTCCTCAGCATCAATGTTAGTGGCTTGAAAAGGGTAGAAAAGTTAGGAAAAACTCCTAACAAAATTAATTTTCCCCAAAAATTATGGAGAGCCTTCTTGTGACTTGGCAACGGTAGAGCACAGATAGCCTTAACTCATTCTAGATCAATTGTCAATCCCTCCTTAGACACTATGTGGCCTAAGAGCTTGCCTTCATGAGCTAGGAATATACACTTTTTGGGATTCAAGGACACTGAATCTCTTGCATCTTTGAAACACTTGTCTAAGGTGAAAGAGGTGACTTGTTGTGTTCTTAGAGAATACAATAATGTCATCTAAGTACACAAGAACTATCTTATTTATCATCCCCTTAAACACCATGTCCATATCTCTCTAAAATGTAGGTCTAACATTTGAAAATATAAAAGGCATTTTCTTATAGGTGTGCATGCCCCACTTTGTGGTGAAGGTTGTCTTGAATTGATCTTCTTCCTTCACCATGATTTTATAGTAACCCGATTATCCATCCAAGAATGAAAACCTTTGAATCGGATACCACCTATAAGATCTTCTCCATGGAGGAAAGTGGATAATGATCCTTGATAGAAGCTCTATTTAAGTCCGAAAATCCACACACAATATGATTTCCCATTTCTTTTCCCCGACCAACACCAGATTAGTGACCCATGAAGAGTGCTTGATTGGAAAGATGATACTTACATCTATAATATTGTTCAATTCCTTCTTCATGATAGGTTCAATGTGAGGGTTTACTGGCCTTTGATTCGTCTAATAGGATTCGCTTCTAAATCCAATTCAATAGTGTGTTGTGCCAATTTAGGATTAAATCCCCTTAAGTCCTCATAGCTCTAAGAAAATACATATGGGAATTCTTGGCAAAGCTGTATGAAATCATATTTTTCTGTTGAGTACTCACTTTTCCAATTTGGAGTACCTTACCCTCTCCAACTAAAATAGGCTCTAAATCTTCCCCTTTGACCTGAATATTTTCCTTTTCCTTCCAGAATTGATCATTAGGATTGAAGATTGACTCTAATGTCACCAATCCTTTTGGGATCTTTTTGTTCTCAACTAGACCACTTGATCACCATACTGCTGCTCCAATCTGTCCTAATTTCTTGAGGAGAACTCAGCTTCTTCTTGAATAAAATTTATGATATGTTGATCAATTTCAAATACTTACCGGCTAAATCTTGTTATCTAGGACAACCAACCTTACAATCACTCTAATATGAGGTTGATTTTGATCTCTCTTGATACTCTCAACAACATCAAATGTTGCCCCAATTGTTGCAATCATGTCTGACCTCATTCTTCTTCCTTGGTATGGCCTCAATGTTGAATGCTTCAAATTCTTGAAGAGATCCCATACCTGATGTTTGTAGCTCTTTAGGAGATCATTCTTAGCCGCATGGGACCCTTTGACTGGTTTCCAATTAACTCGCTATCTCTAAATACTTGAAAGTTCTTAATACCTTTCTTTCTTGCCCAATGCAATCCATGGATCAAAGCTTCATATTCAACTATGTTATTTGAACAAGAAAACGAAAACGGAAAGATGGGTAGTATTTTATACCTTGTGGTGACACAAGCATTGCTCCTCCCCAAGACCTTGTCTACTCCTTGAGCCATCAAAGAATAGTTTCCATACTTCATTATCATCATTTTCATTTGATTTGGTGATGCTAGGGAGAAGTGGATTCTCTTCATGTAAACAATAAATTCCTAGTTCACTTCCTCCATCTCTTTGTATAGATCAAAAGCATGCCTTTTGTTTGCCCATTCATCTAATGTCAAATATAGAATGCCCCAAACTTTAGTGTTTGCTTCTGGAGTGTTTGGGAAATCTTCCTGGTCAAAAGACGAGTAGTTGGCATTGATCGTGCTTGGAACATGAGGCTCAATGTGAAAGTTTGCAATTGATTCTAACCTGATTGTAGCTTTGGCCTCATATCTCATTTTGAAAAGAGTGTGACCAATCTGCAGATAGGTACCCACCAGTCTCAGCAGTAAAGTCCCTTGACAAGCACAATGCAAAGAGTGGTGGAAATTCAATGACTGATACATCCTGTAAAATTGTGACATTGGGGCATGCATGCAGTGTAAGGTTCGATCCTTTGATTACTCGACTATTCCTACTACTTTTCCATCTAAGCTGTACTTACTCTTGTTGATATCGTTTCATACTTTAGTCCTAACTCGATCATCTATCTACATTGGGATTACCGAACTACTTGCTCCTGAATCAATCATGCAGTTGTGTACAAGATTATTCCTAATAATCAAGGACACATAAAATGGTGGAGGATTCATATTTATACTTGGTTGACCCTCCTTTTATTGCACTACATTGGTGAGGACTTTCTCTTGGTCCTTGGGTGACTCATTTGAGACAAGCAAACTAGTTATGGTTGCTTACAAAAGGTCCCTTTGTCCAAGAATTTTTAGAGATTCCCACATAGATATGCTTATATATGTTTTATTGATATGGTCAATGATGTTGAATGAATATGGGTTGTCTTTCTACTACCCTTTGTTTGGCACTACCTTATCTTGCACATGAGCAGCTACAACAGGCACTCTAGGCTGATTTTGTGAGTTTGGGACTGGATTTGAGCTACCAACCCCTTAGGGTGTGATAAAAGGTTGAGAATCACCCGTATTTAATGATTGTCCTCCCTCTATATTTCTATTTTTAGACCTTGTATTCGCTGCTACCCCTTGAGAAGGAGGTTGATTCATCCCATAGAAATCCCCAACTTGCCAATTCACAAGTGTAGTCTCACTTGAAGGTCCTTCTTGAATAGTTGTTTGTTGTTGATTTTCTTCTTGATTTATTTCTTGAGGCACACCAATTGTTGTCACCATCAACGCTTGATTTAGAGCACCATTGAAACATGTCACTTGATTGTGGGGTTAACCGTAAGGAAAGCACCATTCATATTCTTATGTAATGTTATTCTGGACTAGAACCAATTCTTGGGATGTCGAAGGTGTATTAGGATTGTATGGTTGAAATGGTCTAGTAGCTAAGGGTTTTCCTTGATATTTGTTTTGCGAACTTGGACAGAAATCTATTAGGCTGATATAAAGGCCTATTTGGTTGGGCTTAAGGCTGATAAGGTCTGAAATTTTGGGCATGTTGCCTCTTGAGGGTTACTAACTCATTCCCTAGGTTCGTAATTGCTTCATAACTTCTTGGAGTTTAGTTGAGGTACTAGAAGAAGAGGTGGAAGCCTCATTTGAATTCTTGATTTTTTTGTAGCAGGGATAGGGGCTATTATAGGTGCTTGACTAGGGCTTGGATTCCCCATGTCTAGATAGAGAGGCATAGGTGGCCTAGGTGCAAGTTTACCAACTTGAATTAAGAAATTATCAACTCTAATGGCTATAGCATAAGCCCCTAGAAAATTTATTTCTCCCATGGATTGTATCATAACAGATATATTAGAATTAAGAGCCTTAAGGAAATAGATAAATGCACCTTGATAGATGATCTCACAACAATTGGGATCTGTCATCACCAATCCGGCACTATGATAATTCTTCACCGGGAACTCCTTGTGCTATGATTATTTACTAATGCACAGCCTTTAGTTTGGTGGATGTAATCTGGAAACAAAACAACAACATAACACAAGACTACCATCGACTATGATAAGACGAAATGATGACAAATCTGAAATATCAAAGTAAATTATAATATTAACATGAAATTGTTACAATCTCACCCATGAGGTACTTCAAGTGTTATTGACTTCACTTGCCTTTCACCAAGACTATGGGAGAAACTTTACAATTACACCTCTTAATGGCTTCTTCAACACACCTTTAAACTGATGGCTTCCTTCACACACTTCCTACAATATTTCTCACTACTTCCTTCTATGCTAAATGAGGGGGGTGGCCTCTCTATTTATAGAACTTCCAGGATTGTCCATCTTATCTCTAAGATAGGATAAGAAATCCACTCTGACGAATCATATTCCATACCTTAACTCTTATCTGTACATGTAAGCTTATCTTTTAAGATAAGATAAACCTTATCATTTTACATGGGTTCCACATTTTTAGACTTTTTACAAATAAAATATACAAAATATTTATGACCTCACTCCTTGTCCTTATTACCAATATAATATTTCTAATTCCTAATCACGTAGACCCTACTTCTCTAATTACCCAAACTTTGACATTTTAACATTACCGGACCACTTACGACAAATATTTACTTTTTACAACATTCCTATTGTACTTTGACTATTACCGTACTCCACATTATTGGTGGCACGTACCTGATGGCGCCGTTATCTTCTATCATACGCTACTACTAATTATACTTAACAACATCATATTTCTAATACATACATTAATGAAATAGAAATTACGGAGGAAAATTTTAGTGTCGACATCTTCCCCTTCCTAGCTTCTACTCCGTCCTGAGTAAACTATTCCAGTGCTTGGAAAATCTTCAACTTGTTGTGGTTGACCCATTTTGTAATGGGAGTGCCATCCAATTCCTCCAGTCGGTACATACCATTTTCATGCAATTCTTGCTTTATTTTGTAAGGCCCCATCCATTTTGGAAGAAATTTTCTCTGTCTTCTTTTTTGTATCGGAATCATATACTAGAACCAAGTCATTTACATGAAATGGAGACCACTTTGGATCTTTTAATCAAATTATTCCTTCGCTTCATTTTCTTCTTATGGCTTGTATCTTTCTTTGCTATTTCTCTCATTTCCTCCAAAGAAATGAAGATGTACCAACCTTTCTTTTCTTGAATCACTTTCATCCATCCTTTCATTTTTCATAACTCTCACAAGGGGAATATCAAACTCAAATAGAAGAATGGATCAATGCCATAGGCCAAGTGAAATGGGGAGTATCTTGTTTTGACTTTGATGTTGCCCTATATGCCCACAAATCTTTGCATGAATCCTTTTATCCCATTTATGTACTGCAAGGCCGCATCTTTTGCTAGAATTTGACACAACACAAAATTTGTTCATTCCACTGTCCATTTGTGCTTGGCTTGTATGTTGTTGCCTTTCGTGCTTAATAGAAAACTTATTGACTAGGGCTTCTACCACCTCATTAATGAAGTGGCTTCCTTGATCTCATTACAATTTCTAATGGGCAACCAAATCGGTGACAATGTGTTCATATATGAACCTTGCCACTTCATCCATGGAAGTTGTTTTCAATGGCCTAGCTTCAACCCACTTGGTTAAATAATCTATGGCAACTACAATATACTTATTTTGGCGTGATGTAGTTGGAAGTGGACCTACAATGTCTATTCCCCACTTTTCAAGGGACCGAGGGAAGAATAGGACATAATGGAGCTGATGAAGTCTTACGGTTACCATGTGTTTAACAAATATCACATGTCTTACAATAATTATAACAATCTTTAAAAAGAGTGGGCCAGTGATAACCTGCATCCAAGATCCTTCTTGTTGTAAGTTGTCCAGAGAAGTGCCCTCCACATGTACCATTGTGGAATTCTTCTAGCAGTTCCTTCCCTTGATCACATCCAACTGCCCTCTTGTACTGTCCATCAGGTCCTATTCAAAATAATACTCCATGCAGAATAGAATATGGACGACTGGCTTGAGTAATCTTTCTCTTAGTCTTTGCATTGGCACCATCAGGAAACTTTAATTCATTCAGATAATTCCAAATATCTATGTATTCACTAGGGATTGTGTGAAGGGATAAAAATGTTGCATCGGGAAATCATCATCATCACAAGATGATCCTAAACCATCATAGGCTCGAGAGAGTGCATCTGCATTGACATGCTTCTTTCCTGGCCTATCTATAATATCAAATTCAAATTCTTGTAGCAAAATTATCCATCTTGCTATCCTCCCGATGGGTTAGGCTTATTTACAATATATTTTAGAGCACGATGATCATTACAACTAGAAATTTTTCCCTAGCAAGTAATTTCTAAACTTCTTTACAACAAAAATGATAGCGAGCCTCTTTTCGCCATTCTGGTATAATTTACCTCAAAGATCGCTCATTTGTATGCGCTCCCAAAGTAAATTGGATGTTCATTCCCATTTTCATCCTTTTGGCTCAAAGTACTTCCTAGTGTTGCATCTGAGGCATCAGTTTACACAATGAATGGCTTGCTCCAATCTAGATTCTTCAAAATAGGTGAAGACACCAGGGATTCCTTCGATTCCCAAAAGCTTCATGCGCCTTATTTCCTGGTTCATAAGTAACATCCTTCTTCAAGAACTGGGTTAGTGGCTATGCAATCTTTGAGAAATTCTTGATGAAACTTCTATAGTAACCCACATGGCCTAAAAATGATCTCAACTTACTTCTATTAATAGGAAATGGTAAATCTTTGATTTTTGAAACTTTATCGTGATCGCACCAATACCATCTCTCGGATACAACATGCCCTAACAAAACACCTTTAGAACATCCAAAGACACACTTTGTAGGGTTTAGTGAGGCTTGTGCTTCATCTAACCTTTGAAATGCTGTCTCCATTTGGTGCAGGTGGTCCAACTTACTCCCATAGATGCAAAAATCATCCCAAATACTCGATGAAGGTCCCAATGTAGGGTTCAAACACCCTATTCATCAAACGCTCGAATGTTTGGAGCATTACACAACCCAAAAGGCATAACTCTATAAGCAAACGTTCCCAAGGAGTGGTGAACGTGGTCTTCAAATTTGATCTTTCTCTGCTATTGAACTTGGTTGTAGCCGCTATATCCATCAAAGCAAAACTATAGCACTCTGGCTAGCTACTTCGGCCCAAGATCCGATCCGAAAATGGAAGAGTAATGATCCTTCTTTGTTGCCTTATTGAGCTTCCCGTAATCAACACAAAAAGTAGCTTCCCATTCTTTTTTATTGAGATCACAATGAGAGAAACCCATTCGAATTCTCCACAGCAAATATGAATCCCGCATCAAGCAACTTATCTATTTCTTCTTTTACAGTCTTGGAAAAATTAGGATTCATTCTATATGGCATTTGTTTTATGGGCTTAGCACCATCTACCAGCTCAATACAATGTTCTACCCAACTTACTTGACGGAGTTCCTTGTAATCAAAATCGAATAGGTGTATGTACCTTCGAAAGAGCTGGAGGTAGGATTCCTTCTCACTCTCCATCATAGCATCACCAATCTTTATTTGTTGGAGACGATCATCAACTTCTTCTTCAGATAATTTTATGGGGTCATGAGTTGGTGTGGATCTGGAAGGATATCCATGATGAAACATCCACCTCACTTTCTTCATCTTCAAAGTGTCCACTTCACTGGTACTAGAGTAATTAGATGATGTCCAATCATCAGTTTCATCACTTGAATCACACTGGTTCTCGCTTTATGATGTCGAGGATCACGTTTATCTTCACCTTCTCTCTACCACGTCCAAGTTTCATGAAACCTTCATTCTAGTAGTTTCTTGCATGAACTCTCCTTAACCATGGTCTTCCCAATGCAGCATTGGGTACGCAATAGTACCATTTTTCATCACCTGAAAGTCTACCACACATACAACACCCATAACAGATATTGCCACATTTGAAACTACACCTTCTAGTTTAGTTTTTCCCTTATTTAATGACCTTAACATAAGTGTTGAAGGGCGATCAATTTTTAAACCCAACATATTCATTACGAGACTCGGTCATTACATTAACTGCAGCACCTCCATCAACTAAGACATCATGAATTGAAATACCATTACATAATACCTCAGCTTGTGGAGCATAGGGATCTGCCTCTGCCTCCAAAACAAGGACCTCAACCTCCTTTCTTCGTCGAGCATTGAGTCCACTTCGCAGCTCCCGCCTCTTCTCAGAAGACATAGCCAAGAGTTGACCATATGTAATATTTGCAGGCCTTTTGGACAGATCTTCCAGGATGGAGTATGGTCCTTGCCCCTGTGAAATCAGAAAATCCTGCACACCCAGCTTTCTTCTCCTATGTTTCTTATTAGTTTCTCCTTTCATCTTCTTAGGATCATTTCCATCTTGATTATCTTTTTCTTTCTTTCTTTTTGTTACAAACACATCTACTTCATTATTTATGCTCTTATCTACTACATCAAAAGAATTTACAGTGCTTTTCCTTTATCATTATCACCTTTACCAGATGTAAAAGCTCATCGGACAATTATACTTATAATGACCCTTTTATAACAACCATAACATACAACTTCATAAATATTTCTTTTTGGACATCTATCTCCTCCCCGAGAACTAAATTCTTTTCCTCAAGAAAGATTAATAGTTAATCGACCCATCTTTTTAAAGCAGATCTTCATACTCGGTAGATGTACTAGGAGAAATATTTGTGCTCACCGGAGTGGTTGTGGATTTTGGACCAAAGGTGCTTTGGTGTAGGCTCTACTTTAGCAACAATTTCTTTGGGCTCCTCTTCCATGCTTTCTTCTTGCCTTCTTGCAATCTCCTTTGCTTGTTCAATGGTAGCTGGGTGGTCATACTTCACTCGTTGTCTGATCTCTGGCTTCATCCCAAGAATGAAGTGCTTACAGAGGATATTATCCACGCCATTCATCAACCCATCCACTAATCCTTCCTTCGGATCTGGGCATCGAGCTTCCTCCTTAGCTCTAGAACACGAGCATGATAATCCCTTATCTTCTCCTTCTCTCCTTGGGATAGCTTTGTGATCTCGATCATGAGATCTACATATTTCTGTTGTTCACCAAATTCTTCAAGAAAACTTTCAGTTAATAAATCCCATGAATTTTTCACATTATCACCTAGTGTTTCAAACCACCTAAGTGTTGAACCATCCAAAAAGGTAGGAAAAAATTCAGTCCATTGTTCCCTTCTTATAAGGCCATTACAAATACAAGATCGTTTAAAATCTTGAATGAAATAAGAAGCATCTTCATTAGATTGAGCTAAAAAAATAGGAATCTTTCCCATTTTCAAAAGTAACCACCGTGAAATACCAACCCACAAGTACAATCAACAAGACTTATGTGCACAAATAATTGGAATCACTATACTAGAAAGTGACTTTACACCTTTCTACAGTAAAATAGAAATGACCACAGTAAACTATGGTAAAACTTGACTTACTGCAGTAAAAACTGACTTTACTGTGGTAAACACTATTCACGGTAAAAAGTGAAGTTACTGCGGTAAATACTATTCACGGTAAAAAGTGACTTTACTGCGGTAAATACTATTCCCAGCAAAAATGACTTTACCATGGTAACTACTATTCATGGCAAAAATGACTTTACCATGGTAACTACTATGCACAGTAAAAACAAGGTTACCCTCCAATTGATTTTTGACTAAGTGGGAATATCTCTCCAGAAAATCCACCAACGAGGAATGGTCCCGGCAACGGAACCAAAATGTCATCACCAATCCGGCACTATGATAATTCTTCACCGAGAACTCCTCGTGCTATGATTATTTACTAATGCACAGCCTTTAGTTTGGTGGATGTAATCTGGAAACAAAACAACAACATAACACAAGAATACCATCGACTATGATAAGACAGAATGATGACAAATCTGAAATATCAAAGTAAATTATAATATTAACATGAAATTGTTACAATCTCACCCATGAGGTACTTCAAGTGTTATTGACTTCACTTGCCTTTCACCAAGACTATGGGAGAAACTTTACAATTACACCTCTTAATGGCTTCTTCAACACACCTTTAAACTGATGGCTTCCTTCACACACTTCCTACAATATTTCTCACTACTTCCTTCTATGCTAAATGAGGGGGTGGCCTCTATTTATTGAACTTCCGTGCTTATCCATCTTATCCCTAAGATAGGATAAGAAATCCACTCTGACGAATCATATTCCATACCTTAACTCTTATCTGTATATGTAAGCTTATCTTTTAAGATAAGATAAACCTTATCATTTTACATGGGTTCCACATTTTTAGACTTTTTACAAATAAAATATACAAAATATTTATGACCTCACTCCTTGTCCTTATTACCAATATAATATTTCTAATTCCTAATCACGTAGACCCTACTTCTCTAATTACCCAAACTTTGACATTTTAACATTACCGGACCACTTACAACAAATATTTACTTTTTACAACATTCCTATTGTACTTTGACTGTTACCGTACTCCACATTATTGGTGGCACCATACTGACGGTGCCGTTATCTTCTATCAGACGCTACTACTAATTATACTTAACAACATCACATTCCTAATACATACATTAATGAAATAGAAATTACGAAGGAAAATTTTAGTGTCGACAAATCCTATCCCACGTCCTTTGGAATATGAAATTGAAGTCATTCATTTGCTTGTTCGGTGCTCTCTTGATTGTAGTGAGCTGCTCCAAAAGAGATAGATTGGCCACCCTTTCCCCGAGCTAGCTACAAAGTCCAAGCATAGTTCATTCTAGTTTGGATTGATCTAGTTGTTAAGCTTCCAACCATTACAAAGATTTTACTTTGAGAGAAGAAGCAATAATTTTGACTGCCACATCCATGTCAACAATCTCATGAATGACACAAACATTTACAATTTTGTGGATGTCATCAATTGGTGTCATGTGATTTTGTCCATTAAAGAATGGAATGTTCTTCAACGCTGCCACCATAATTGGATTTTTTTCATCGAGATTAAGCAGACTACTACCCGTGAAGTTGAAAAAGGGATTTAGTAGCCCTTGTGGTGGTTGATGTGCCATCCTGATCAGCCTAAGAATGTTAGTTGATTGAAGGAAAGGTCTACCAGGTGGAGGTGTAGATAAATTTTTGTTAGGTGGAGATGGTGATCTCTGAACTCGTCTTCCTCTTCTTCCTCTACCTGGAGATAGCTGCAAGTATTCAAATATTCCTTCTTCTCTTGTCCTAGACCTTATTTGAATCCTTCTCATGAACTGGACCACAAAGACCTTTGCTAAAACCAATTGATTTTCTCGATTGGGGTCACGGATGTGTTCACGCAAAGCCTAGAAATTCACCAAGACACACATTCGATCGTGATAAATATGGAAGTATTGACTTCTTGTCCCATCGAGCGTGCTAAAATTGTTATCACCAAATTACAACACCCTCTGATTTGTCATGAACCTATGAATGAGAAATCAGTGTAATTGGGTAACATGGGATTGTATCAAGGTGTGGGACCTTTGCAAATGAGACAAACCTCTAGAGAAGGTTGGTTCCTCTACCTATTCTAATGTCAAAACTACTCCTAGGAAGGGAAATGCAACTATTATAACACTAACCTAGATTTCCAAGGGACTAGGGAAGAGAGATATGCATAAGATGAAAATCCTAAACTAAGGGAGGCGATAACACCAAGAAAAGGGGCTAGAGATATCCTTAATGAGTGAAAATGGAAGAAAATGAGGTAGAAGAGGGCAAACAAGTGACACAGTTCAAAGAACACATTCAAACCTCCAATTTTGTGGAGCACAACAAATTTAAATCCCGTGAAAAGAATAAAACATGCACAATATACCTGAAAATGCAATGAAAGGAAAAATAGGCAATATAACTTGAGCTAGGGAAAGAAAATCCACAAAACACTAATTTTATTGCTTAAAATGATGCACAATCCATTACAATATAGGCACAAGGCAAAAATATTTTACAAAATGCATGAATTTGAGGCATGCTGCTCATAAGAGTGCTGGAAGAATTTTGACAGAGTTCCTTTATATTCCAGAATCTCTCCTTACAAATGAGGGGAAAATACATATATATAGATAAGGGGAGATACCAACCGATAGCTTTCATTAATTTCTGTACGGAGGTATGGGTGACCATACCGATTCACTTCCTAATGGTACTTTTCTTACACGGCGAACATGGGTGCCATACCTCATTAAACGTTGTTGAGCTACCTTGTATGATGTTATTAATGCTCTATCTCGTAGCTGAAATTCCTTACCGACGCCCGACAGAACGGGAGTAGTAGTTTTCCCACAAGGTAAGGAGTTGTCACACAATAAGAAGAAATGTTGTCTCGCAAAAAACGAGGGAAGGTTAACGTGTGTGTCAAGATGGAATGTTGTCACATGACAACAAAGGGGACATGACATGGGAAGAAGGGATGATGTGCGAAAAGAGGGAGAGTTTTTGCATGACAAACTAAGAACTATGGTGCACGATAAGAAAGAGGTGGTGATGCGCAATGTTAAGGTAAGAATGACACGCCAGCAAAGAAAGGGTGGTTGATGTGTGACATGAAGGTTGTTTACATGCATCGCATGAGGATGGTCGACATGCTACAAGAAGGTTTTTGACGTGCATCGCAAGGATGGTTGACATAAGATAAGAAGATATTGACCGAGGTTGATGCGGGATGAGAAAATGAGGCTTCAAACCTTCACCACGGCGATTGACTTGCGATCCATCCCGATTTTTCTTTCTCTTCTAACACTGGGGATAACTTGACGGCCTCCCGCACATCCTAGAAATTGAATGGATAATTTCATTTATTATGATTTATCCAAATTAACCTGGGGGTGAATTCGTGATAATAGTACCCCTTGGACTAGGGAAACATTTTACAAAACACACAACAAATCCATCCAATTACAATTGTCAAACCGGTGTTCCTACACAACTGCGTTGCAATCACCCCATTTTGAGGGGGATCACCCATATAAACAACTTATCATTGTTTTTTTCTAACACTTTTCCATTAAACTGTTAGATAAAAAGGGGCAAATGTAGACCCCAAAAATATACACCCCTCATCTTTGTTCAATTAATTAATTATATACATTGATATTTCATATCCTAAATTATACCCACCATTTAGTCACACTACAAAATCATTTATCCTAACTCTATTATTCCATGATATTTTACCTTCATGTAAAACCCTTATCACATTATTTTTACACATGTAAAATCCTATTTTCCCCTATCTTAAATAAAACCTAACCACCTAGATTAATTGAATCATTTTCTAAACCACCCAAATCAACCGAAAACTATTTGTTTATTTCCTAAAATCCATCTAAGACCACTTTTAACCTATTTCTAACTCCCTTATCTCGACAAACAAATCATTATCATTCACCCACTTATCAAAATCATCTACAAACCTAAAATAGACAAATCCAAACATAAACAAAATCAAGTATAATCTAACCTATTTTGTCACCCTCGAAAACAAACACAACATGTCCCCAACAACTTAACAAATTAGTCACTCAAAATCCAAAACAAATGGCCTTGATTTGGAAGCTATTTCAACCATTTTCCTCACAAAACTCAAACATCCCGAAATCACCGGTGATTTAGGTAATCGTTAGTGATTATTTAATCTAGTTTTGTAGCTTCTCTCTAGGATCCTCAACTTGCATTCACGAGTCTTAGCTTTTCTTCTCGGTTAATATCTTCATCCAAATTATCAAGTCACTTGCATTATATATAACATCATTATCCACGGTCATTACGAATCTCGATCCGTTCCATAGCCCTCAGAGATCAACATCTCATTAGTCTAGTTGTAGGCTTCACTAGCTTCTTGCATCATCTTTCATCAAGGTTAGAGACTACTTCTCACCCCCACATCATTTTCTAGGTATTTTTATCTGTTTATTCATCTATTTACATTATTTCTAAGCTTCTATTAATCTGAAAGATCAAGTTTAAATCATTAACATTTGATTTTATTAAACTATTCAAAAACACTAGAATCACCAACAATTCTTGTCATTTATACTAATCTGCAATTTTTAAAAATTCTAACTCAAAATCCCTTATCCATCATATCATACCTTTTGCTACTAAAAATTTTCTAAGCATGGATCAATGTTAGATGGCAATTGGTGGCCCTTCTCATGAAATTACCAGATCCATTCCTTTTCAGTAATCTAACACCCTTTCTAGTGGGAACAATACAATACCTTACATGATATGACTTTGTGTGCCATCCATCATGCTTTTGTAGATGAATTGGACAACATTTTTCAGTTCACTCGCGAAATCCGTCAAGCAGTAGAAGACTACTGGCATTCATATTTTGATTACATACTCATAGAAGTTGAACTTGTTTCTAGGTTGCATATGAGGTTGACCAGGACATCCCTTTCGAGCTTGAGTTCGAGCCATAGTTTATTTTCGGCCCGCCTCTTGTCACTTTCTTATTTATTTTCTATCAGCGTTTGTATCAGCTTATTATTTTTCATATCTATATCTTGTATCGATTTATCGTGTATCTTTTATCTATTTCAATCCACTTAATTGTTTAAACAATGAGCTGACATCCTTCAAGGAAGCCCTTTGGATTCCTGGAATCGGCCTTTGTCGATCAGCTCGCTTATCCATCTTATTAATCATATCTTGTGTAGTGTCTTTGATCGCAAGTTTATTTTCAGGAAAGGACCTTGCACACATATTTCACGAAGCGCAACTACAATCAACATCAAGTGTCTTCAATCAACATCTATGGGTATTGCTAAACCCCACGTCTTTCGAGGATGGTATATTTCTATTTTCTTTCTTTGTTAATTCAAGTTGAAGGAGTAGGAATATTTTTAAAGGGAGTGATGTTATAACCCTTCATTTTACCTTTATAATTTTAATAATATTGTTGTAATGAATTTTATGGGTGCATATTCTTTGTAAGTCATCCCATGAGTTATTAGGAATAATCCCAAATGAATGGGAAGCAATAGTTTTCTTGAGTAGAATTGGTATAAGTGGGATGCAAAGGTTTATAAAATACATCTAAAAACTATATTACTTTAATTTTATCTCAATGAAGGTTTCCCCCACAAAGTGGCATGTGATATTGTAATGTGAATTCTATCTTTCATGACAATAAAGCTAGTTTAGTTCATTTTGTAAATATTATGCGTGTTAATTTTTTTGACCTAATATGTTGCAGGAGGATCATCACATAATGAATTTGGTTAAATAATACCATAGAATAGGTTTCCCTATTAAGGGATGAACAAATTGGCACTAAGGATAAAGTGCATTGTACATATGGAGAACAAAAAACACCAATTATGAAGAAGCATTAAAATCCAAAGAGGCTAGACTTTTACATGCTATCTCCAAAATGGGGTGCATCTTGAAGATGGATGTTCAACAATTTTTGGGGAGGCAAGATCTATAAGATATAATACACTAGATCATAGACATGGATAAGTATTTTGAGTTTGAATATATTAGTGACCCACAAAGGGTAAAGAATATGTAGATGAAGTTGAAGGGTCATGAGATGTTCAAGTGGAAATAAGTTCAAACCGATTGTAGAATAAGAGGTATAAGGAAAATAGTCAATTAGAATAATATGTCATTATATGCATGATTCTTAAATGAGAAGATTAGACACTGGTGACACCTCTCCTAGTCCTTCTATTGATTTTGATTTATCTTGATTGTGACATTGTCTTATACTTTCTAGATTTATGCTTTCTATAAGTGTCACATGGAGTCATGTTTCTATCTTTGGTCCAGTTTATGTTTTCTTGTCCTCGGGACAATATCACCCAAAGATAAGGACACTAGTTCCCAAACGTTAGTGTCCTTCTTCGTGTTTTTGTCCAATCTTGCTTATTTTTTAAATTATCACTTGTCGCCTAATTTTGGGTCTTTTATAATTCTTATTTCATGTTTGGGGTTGTCCTTTTTATCACTAAGTGTTAAAATTCAAACAAAGGAATCATATATATACACAACTTACTAACTACTCTAAGGGGAAATTGGGATATTACTTTCTATCTACTACTTGGGAAAAAGGAACACTTGAGGACTACATTTGGGTTGTATTATTCACTACATAGGAAGGGAAAATTCTAAATTCCATCACACACATTATCTTGGGGAAAAGTAGTTGTATCCTACTATCTTGGTGTAAATGACACAAGGGAAACTTAGCTTCAAGGGACACGATTCTATCACACATACACCATAACTACATTGAGTTTGAAATGTAGTGCAATGCTTGTTAACAATCACATTGGGGTGACCACCAAGGTCATTATGACTCAAGCATATACATATTTTTATTTAGTCTAATGTGTGCGTGAGCCTTGTGTAGAGTACTTATAGTTTGTTTTATAGGTACATGTGCGATAGTAAACCCTAAAACAAATTGTATACGACACAAAGCAAAGTGAAGGTGACCGATTAGACCCGAGAGAGACAAATCCGCACTCATTACCAGGACACTAGCACCCAACATAGAAACTAGGACTTGGGGCAATATTGTTCCCTTCTAAGTGCTATCATCCAAAATATTTACAAATCATTTTCCTCCATACGAAGCACATGCAATTAAGATCCAACCTATTCCATCATTATTTTGTCCCAGATCGGCCATACGTATAACAAGTTATTAGCTAAGTCACTCTTATCTCCTTATTACTTGTACTTGCTTATCATTACATGTTGTATCTTGTATATTTCTTATATATATGATTAATCTTAGTCTTATGATTAAGATTTAATTTTAGTTAAATCATTTGGTGAACCCATTTCTTGATCAAACCCTAGTTTTCCATAGGATCCCTCATTTTGTTTGTTTTGTGTGTTCCTAATAGCTTACAAATATAAATTGTGTGATCATATTTCCAAACCCCTTCCACCCAAGTATGATCCTCTACCTATGATTGGTCTTCAACCCTATTTTGTAAATTCCTAAGAAGAAGTCAAATTTTATCATAAGGTATATGCCCCTAGGCCTATAAGTGACATTCCTTTTCCAATAAAAAACTTATAAACCCTCATCTTGATCTTTCACCCCTACTCCCTATTAAGGTTACTAGTTCTTGTGATAATGATAGTGATATTATTTCTCTTGCTACAAATGATACATGTGTAGAGGATTTGGTTAATTTTTCAGATGAAGAATGTTTTGTTAATGATGATTCTAATACCCATAATTCTCATGATGTTGTCGATGCTATTTTAAATGGTATTAGCCTTGTTTCTTCTTATATGCATTCTCCACTCACCTATGCACAAATAATTAGGGTTATTCCTAGTTGTACTACCCATCCTACGATTCCACCTATTCTTGATGATGATGCTAAAATTGTAGACACAAAATCATGCACTTTGGGTAATTATCTAGTCTCGATCACATACTACTATTCATATGGTTCCTAATTAAGAAAAGTATTGATTAACTCGTGTCTTTGGCCATCTTTCATTTCTTTTTATTGCTACTTTCAATCTTGCACCTTTATTGGCCCAAATTTTCTTTTCATACTTCATTTTTACTTTTTTTGGACTGGAGCGTGCAGCCGGGATGCTAAAGACTAGGTGCCCTCATCCTATTTACACTTTACTCTCACTTTTTGGGTCCTTTCTAGCCATTTGAGCATCTTATCTTTTTGGTAGTCGGCCTTTTTGGGGTTGATTACAAAATTCAAGCAAAAGAATCATATAAATATAAAGTTATGTGATCATAATAAGGGACCAAGCACTAAGCACTAGCTATCACCACCTAAGGTTGCATCCATCAAGGATTCTATTGCTCTATTTGCATCCATCTAGCTCCATCACAAGGGACAAAGGTTGGTTATTTTGCATCACACTTCATAGGAGGGGATTTTATTCTATTCCATGCACACATTATTTACATTCTACATCTAGCTACTTTCTCGCTACTTCAAGTGTGACATGCACAAGAGCAACCTAGGGCACAATTCGCACACACACACACACACAAAACTACATTGGGTCTGAGATGTAGTGCAATGCTCATTGTAATACCACCATTGTGGCATCTGAGGACACTCTAAACCCTTCATATACATCTTTATTTTTTAGGGTTTGATGCTTTGTCTGGGTTTTACAGGTGATTCTTTCATTCTAGATTTACAAAGTGACATTTGTCAAAGTTCAACGACATACATGCGAAAAGAAGAGAACAAGTGTGAAGCTCTAGTGACCTCACGAACCGTGTTCGACCATTTCCATAGACCGGGCGCCCATATTTTAGACTAGGTTTCCTAGGAACCCCAATCCCTTTCTTAGGTGCCCCAATCCATCCAAATCAATAAGATTTGCATTTTCTCAAAGCTTCGTGTGTGACAGTCTCCCATTCTTGTTTATTCGGTCTCCACTACGATATAGTCCTGCAACATCTTCAAATCAACTAAGTCTCTTATAACCCTCTTTGCACATTAGGGTTTCTAAATTTCATTTCTTAGCTTTATTGGGTATTACTTTAGTATTTTATTATTCATTTGTTTACTGCAAACTTGCATAAGATTAGGCTAGGATATAACATTTTAGCATAATCAAACGTTTCCTCTCTATCTTCTCAACAAGGTGCTTATCCATTGAATATTTTTCCTAAAAGACATATATTTCTTCCTCTACTAATTGTGTGCAACATAGTAATGCTATTATTACTCATACTTATTCTCATTATGTATTATAATTTATAAAAATTAATGATTCATGTGTTCCTAATCTTGTTACTCAAAAGATAGTGTATATAATGATGATCCTAAAGATAGTGTGAATGTCACTTATATTCCTTCTTCTCATGACCTTGTTGATAAAAGTGTTCAAACTTCCAATTCTCTTAATTCTTCTTCTAATGTTCATACCCCTAGTTATCCATTTATTGATCCTAATATTACCTTCCAACCAAATAGTGTACATATGACTACTCATGATGGCAAGATACAACCACTTAATGAACCTCTTAATGTTTATGTCATTCCCCCACAAGAATTCCTTTCTCTTATACATGTTGTAGGTGATTTAAAAATTAAAATTCATACTCTTACCCTTGAGAGTAGGGCCTATTATGCTAGTATTGATAATAATTCTCTTCATGGCAATCATATTCCTAAGAAGATATGTAACTTACCTTTTCTAAGGGTTTTATTCTACCTATGTTTAAAAAAATTTATGGAACAAGTAACCCTTACCTACATTTTAAGGCTTTTAGATTAGTGATGGATTCACATACTAATGATAGGTTACTTCTCAAAGCATTTCCTAGTAGTCTTCTTGATATTTCTTCTCATTGGTCTCATCATTTTCTAGTCGATTTATTAATGCTTATATTGATATGGAAGAAGCATTTCTTATACGTTTTATTTCTAACAATGGTCCTAAATTTATATTTGAACATTTACCATATTTACATCAAGGAGAGAATGAACCTATTACTGATTATATCTTACATTTTAAATCTTGCATATATCATTTACTTTTTCAACCTATTGATTTAGAAATGCAATATATCTTTTTTCATGGCTTGATTCTTCCTCTAAAAGAAACGTTATTAAATGATACATGTGAATCTTTTACGCATATTTGTCTTAAATTTATTCATTTAGAATAAGAGATTCCTAATGTACATTTTGTTACACATGATTCTAGATCTTCTACCCTTCCACCTAATACGTATTATATTCCTCATTTTGCACCACCCTCACGTTCCCCATGTTCCACTAGACATACTTGTGATAATTCATCCCATTTTCGTAGACCTCCACCATGCTTCACTCCCCCTCTTAAGCATGCACCATTGCGCTTTTCACATTCCGATAGACCTCATGATATCTTAGACACTTTGATTTATGAGAAATTGGTTCAGCTAACTTCTAATGAGCATCCTCCTCCTCATCGGTTAGGACTAAATTGCAACGAACAATTTTACAATGTCCATAGCATTAATGGCCATAGAGACATTGATTGTTATGTAATCAATGATAGGATTTAGTTTCTTGAGAACAAGGGTGTAATTTATTTGTCTACACACCATGCTAATCGATCACATTCTCCCATGCCATGACGCCAAACACTAGCATATATTACTTAAACCACCTTTCATCCCGCTAAGGTCATTTTTTCTATTCCTCCCTCAACTTTGACTACGCAGGAGATGACCAACCCACTTATTACTCAACCCAAACCTAAATGGGTCCTGAAGGAGCACCACTCACCACTACATGATTCACATCTTCCTAGTTTTTCTACAATCATTTCGGTCTTATTATTCGGAATGTATGCTTATGACACTACATTAACATCATTTGAGCCACTTGTGGGTAGTCGTCACCTTCTTTCTAACTAGATACTATATGTTCTTCAGTGCTATATGTTCCATGCATATTCTAGACATGTATGCCATTATTTCTTTTTCAATCTCTGTACTTTCAACTCATGATCAATTATTCCCTAATTATCTTTACCATTGTTATCATCTATACTATAAACATAATTCGATAATCATACCACATTCATGTTTGTATCATTATCATTATTGTACTACTATCATCACTATCACACCATCACCACTACACTATCAACATGTATACTCTATTCTACGATATCATCACAAAGCACAATATATATTATCCTTGATCACAACTTCAACAAACATAAAATCAAATCATCATCAACTCACAAAAATACACTTCATCATACACAAAAATTATCTCATCATATATATCTCTTGAATGTTTCAATATACAAGGCTAGGGACTATCCCACTATAAGATACATCATAGATCCTCATCACCAAGTTACTAAAGGAAAGCGTGTGGAGATCTCAAACTCGAGGCTTCACTACTTGACCTCTTCCTCTATGCTCGGGAGTGATTCTCCTCTAGTTGAGTTTGTAGTGAAACTACCTCGACCACCACCTCGTGCATTCTAACCTTGGGGCTCTACATATCATTCAAACATGTCCTACTCTAGGGCTCATCCTCTCAAAACCTCACTCGCATGAGAAATATTAGATCTCGCTTCATCCCACTCTAATCATAATACCACACATGTGGTTTCCGCCATCGTTACGAGATAAAAAATATGGGCATGCTCTCCAGGTATGTGATCAACCCTCTCCAATAGCCCCTCCAATAAGGACATCTAGAGGTACATTGTGGTTCATCGTGTTTAATATGTATCTAAAATATAGATTTAATACGTGTCACATGAAAGATACAAATAATATTAGAACATCATCATATTGTTACTTATACAAATACAAATCACGTTATACAATACATACGTCGTGTTATCACCACCACTATTGCATCACCCTCAGGGAAGGTTCTTTCTCTCTTACTCCCTCTCCTCTCACTGTAGGAATATTTGGTGACTCTCCTACCACTAGAAATAATAACACCCATCAGTGCTCAGCCCACCACTGAGTGTAGGCTGGTGTGTACCCCTACATAATCCACCTAGATCGACTATATGTTTGGATCCATCTCATCCATGGATGGTGGGAGTAACTAGGATCCTATAGAGCTAACATCACTCTCACTCTCCTCACCGCATGAATCAATCATTGCCATATATATGGCTTAGGATGCACATCCTTTGTTATTCCAAACTATCATGAAACCCGCTTCACACTAAAAGATCTTAACCACTCTTGGGAACCTATCCTCCAACCACATGGTACGATGTATACAAAAATATCAATGTGATCTTCTACCCACCCATCATAGTCTTTGTATGGTCTCCATATAATTGTGCACGGCCCTATCCGATATAGGATTGAATTATATGTCATGGTATCAAACCATTAGCTCAAAATACCAACACACCTAGCTGCAAAGATATTTGGTCGTGCCCAATCCACTCATGACCCACTCTGGGGAATCACAACTACAATATGCTTGTACACCTATATATGTAATAAGGTTATTGATTAACTAAAAATGTATATGTGGATACCGGTTAATCTAATCTATGAACAGTTGTAAATGCAATAAATAAATGCAGTAAATAAGTATGTAAATGACCCAAACAACTATGAAAAAGGAAATTTTAACCCTAATGTGCAAGAGAGAAGAGGAAAGAAATCAGTTGAATAGAATATTCTCATGAAATTGTGTTGCAGAGGTGACTGGAAAATCTGGAAGCAGGAACGATGTAGGGGCTCTGAAAAGGATGGATCTCAAGTATCTGGATGGAATGGAGTGCCACGGAGAGGGACTAGGGGAGCCTACTAGCGCTCTGGTATGTAAATTGGTCACCATGGTTTGTGCCAAATCTTTGAAAGTGATATTCATAGGTTTGGTAGATGTTCTAAAACCCTCATTGTCTATCGCATTAACTTCGTTGTACTACTCGGATGTCGTTGATATTCCAAGATGATGAAAAGACCTACAAAAGACCAAGAAGGGGGTGTCAAAACCCTAAAAAAAAAAAAGAATGCAATCGAATGGGTCAGACTAACCTTAGTTGCCACAACAGTGGGCTTATTAACTAAGCATTATACTACATTCGAGATCCAAATGTAGTTCTAGTGAGTGTGTGCATAATGTTCCCTAGGTGCTCTTGTGTCAGTTGCACTTTGTGAAGTAGCGAGAAATAACTAAATGTAGAAAATGTAATAGAATGTGTGCATGGAATAGAATAGAATCATCTCCCTATGTTGTGTGTGATGCAGATGACCGGCCTTGTGCCTTTTGATGGAGCTATGTGTATGTCAATGATCTCCAATGCAATAGATGGACGCAACTCTAGATGGATGATATTAGTTACTAGTTTTGGTCCCTCATTATGGTCTCATAACTTTATATTTAGAGGAATCTCTTGATCTAATTTCATAACTAACCCTGAAATGGCTAACCACATAAAAGATAAGGATCTAAAATGGCTAGAAAGAGCCCAAAAAGTGGTGGTAAAGTGTGAAACGGACCGGGGTGCCCTGGTGGGACCAGAGCGCCCACGAGTGCCCTAATCGAGGCTAAAATAATGGAAAATGACCAAAATAAACTGGGTATGTAGGTGTAAAAGGTCGGGAATGACGAAATAAAATAAAATAAGATGGCCAAAAGACATGGGTTAATTAGTACTTTCTTCACTCAAAAACCTTCTAAATAGTAGTATGAGACCAAGACTAAATAATGCTTAAAGTGCATGATTTTGTGTCTACATTTCCCCCACTTTATGTTGGTGAGCGGAAAGCTTGGTAACATAAAGTAGATAGAGATGCATACCTGATGCCAATGTAGAGTAATAAAGAAGGTGTGTCGAAGGACTAGACAAAGCGTGGAATGAAAAAAAGATGATGGAGCGTGGAAACTAAAGATGAAAATACATAAAAAAGTGATGAGAGTGAACCTAGGGTGAAACGTATGTGTTGATGTTGATGTGTGTAGTGTACCTGCATGGTTAGTATAGTGTGTGTTGTCACGAAGTGTCATTTGTTGATGTTATTGTTGTTGTTGTTTGTTGTTGCCCCCCGATTTGTTTGTTTCTCATACGACTGGACCTACAAGGAGAAAACAATCAAGTAGTCAAATATATATGTATGTATGTGTAAAAATGCAATGTAAAAGATGCATGTAAAATTATGTAAATGTAAAATACACAAATGAAAGAGTGTAAATGGAACATGTGCACTGATCCAAGTCAAGAGAAAGAGTGTAGAAGGCTATATTGTATTGTCGTGGTTTTTGGGTGATTTGATGCCATAGGCCGAAGAAGTGTAGGAGGAAATGCTTTATGTCCTCCAACCTTTAACTACTTCCCTAAAATGTGTGTGAAGAGATCTTTGTACTATCCTAATTTTTTGGGTGATTTGACGCCACTGGCTGAAGTAGTGTAGGGAGGCACACGCACTGTAACCTCCAAGCCTGTAACTATTTTCCAGAATGGTAAGGACTCCATTTCCTATAAAAGATGTTGTTTATGGAGTTCATATACTAGTCTGAGCTCACACACTGTATGTAAACCCATAATGCCAAGGGTGGAAAGTGACTGAACTAAACCACTATAAACCTATTGTGTAGACTATAAAAACCCCAATTTATGCCCCCGTCTTTGGGGGCACATGCAACGTTGCTGATAGGAGAATGCGGTCCCAAAAGAGGACCAACCGCATGTACTCTGAAACTCTACCTTGTAGGGGAAAGGAATGCACTTGGTAGAAACCAAGGTGTGCAAAAACAAGGATGGTTAGCCAAAGACAAGTGTTAGTACGAACAAACATGCATGTAGAAAACAGTGTATAAGCTACCAAGCAAACTAGTGTAAACACACAAGAAGACAAGGAATCCACACAAAGTAGGTTGTAAATATGGGACATCACTCACGATGTCACAAGACACGCAAGGCCATCATGGCAAAAAAAACAAGTGTGCACACCAAACAAGTGTGTACACCAAACAAAGGGCAAGGTCTTCCAAAAAACAAGCAATAAATATCCCCAGCATAAAAAATATTACACATGAAGCACTTGTTAGCATGTTAGAAAGATAACTAGTATGTCAAAATCATGTATAACCAAGTAATGTAAAGTGTTAAGTACAAAATGAAACAATAGCACTGGAAGAGACGAATGTGGATACCCCAGTGACCAGTGTAGGAAGGGTAGAAGGTGAGCATCCATGTTGCGTGCAAGAGACATGTATCTGTGATCACTACTAGAAAAATATGTAAGCGCGTATGTGTGGATGATATAGATAAATGACATACAAGTAAGCTACCTAGCGTGTGTAATAAAGCGACCATAAACAAGCAAAAGTGAGCAAAAGTAAGAGAAACCATAGTATGTAGTATGTTGTGGATGGATGGAATGGAATGCAAAATGGAGTGATAGGAGTTGTGTGCCCCTCGAGTGAATGGAAATGTATGTAGTGAGGTTCATTTAGTTTTCCCCCTCAATAGTCAAGAATGAACCATAAACAAGAGTGCATCATCGGGAAATGGTTGAAGTGTGTGTTGTGTCTAACACGTTGTGATGAATGTGTATGTGTGTTAATGAGATGCAACCTAGTAACGATGTGTGCATAAACCCTATATCCGAAGCATATATCACAACTAGATGAACGTATAAGTGATGATTTAGCCTAAGTGTATATCACTATAAGATGAATGGATGAGTGATGATTTAGCCCTAAGTGTATATCACTACGAGATGAAAAGAGGGAGTGGTGATGTAACCTAAGGTGTATACCACTACAAAATGATAGAATGGGTGACCATTTAGCCTAAAGCATATGGCACTAACCTAGTAATGTCGCATGATGAAAGGTTGAATGATAAATATGTGATGAAGAGAAGGTCCATTTGATTTGTAAACCCTGGAAGTCGAGTATGGACCAAGGAACTAAAGTGCGTCATAGGGTAGTGAGTGCAGCGCGTAGAAGATGATGTAGTATGCGTAGTAATGGGAAATGACCATATGATGAATAACATGTGTAAATGTGTGGTGTGTAGAATGCAATGCAAGATGTGTGAAATGTGTAAAATGTAATGCAATGTAACATGTGTAGAGATACTAGTAAAGTAGTATGTAGGATAATGTAATGCTAGACTCATATATGTAGAATATGTGGGACATAGAGATATGTAGTGTATGATGTAAGGAATATGTCACGAGATGTAGTGTAGAGATACTAAATGGAATATGTGTAGATAACCTAATAGTATGAAGTGTGTGATATGTATAATGGATAGTATGATGAATAGTATGTAATGCTAGACAATAGAAGTATGATATATGCATAATGATGACTAATATGATGTATGATGTACGACACACGATGTGTGATGAAATGCAATGTTAAATGCCTATAGTGCAGTGTGTGGGGTTCATGTGTAGTAATCCCTTAACATTCAATTGTGAACCAAAGCACAAGAGTGTGTCATCGGGTAATGGTCGATGTTAGAACGTGTGATGAAAATTCCTATTTGAAAATTCAAATATGTTAGATGTTAAAGTGAGTGAGGGGTGTATTAGATTTGATACCCCCAAGTATATATGAATGAGTAAACTAACCAATGATAGTGAATAACAAAGGTCGGTCATTCTATGTATGTGATGATGATAACACATGATGATAAGAGGTATGAATAATGATGCTAAGGGAAGGTATGTGCAAATGCTTAGGAGTATGATGTAACATTATGTAAGGATGTGAATGAATGATAATGCAAAGATAAGAAATGTGCCTATGATGATATGATGATGAGAGAGGGGGATGTAAATACTATGCCCCCAATGCATATGTCATGAAAGAGGATATCATGTAATGTCACATAGGAGATCATCGCTCTCATGATCATAGTCGAATGGATAAGTGTTGGTGACTTGATAAGCAATGGTGTCTCGTTGATCATGTAATGAGCCTTTAAGGCATAAGTTGTACATGCCCATAACATATTCTTCGTTGGTGAATGGAGGAAGTGGACAATTGTGTGCATACCAACAAGTGAGATTTTGAGTGTATCCTAAGAAAGAGCTATTGCAAATGAAAACATGGCCAAAGGGCATAGGAAATGATATGTCTATATGATTAGGATCTAGAGTGCCTCCAATATAATCAAGCCATGATTGTCCTAATGTAAGTGGTGAAGATCGAGGAGTGTGTGTGAGAAATATCGTGAGGTGAAAGATACGAAGACCATAAGCGGCAGTGATGATGACATACCCATAATAAAGATGAGAAACATATAGTGTGGGATAGAGGTCCTCAAAAGCAAGGCCTAAGAGAGCCAACCCGGTGTATGTACATATAGTGTCATCATACATAGGATCAAATGGAATATGTTCCTAGTAAGAATTATTCATGAAGAGTGTAAGTAAATGGTGGGCGTGCTAAGGGAGATGACACATGTGAAGGCATATGTGACAGAGCAACATCCATGGATTGGACAGGTGTCTGATAAGGAATCATAGCAGTTGTAGTAGCAGGTTGTACAAAAGAAACTGCATCTATCACAAAAAAATGGTACCATCAAGTGGTGGTAAGTGAGGTGATTCTTCTCGAGGTTGAGGCTCATTTTTAATATCTATGCGTGGAATAGGAAGACCAGTATTAGGAGCCCTATCGTAATACTAAAAGGTGTCTCATCATGAAAGATGGTATACTCCATGCTCTCATGTAATAATTTTACACAATTATGGAAAATAGAAGTGACAGTTTTCATGACATGAAGCCATGACCTACCAAGTAGACAGTTGTAGGAAACTGGGAAATCAACAATAAAAAGAAAGAGTGTGATACGATTTTTGGACCAACAATAATAGGTAGCGTAAATGGCCGAGAAATGGGTAGACAGAGAACCACCGTAAGAATGCAATGATATAGAAGATGGACTAATGTCATGAGAGAAGAGACCTAAAGCTTCAAGGAATGACATAGGACACAAGTTAAGTTCAGATCCATTATCAATCAAAGTATGCTTAATGGAAACATTATGAATGCGAGAGATGATATGCAATGGTGGGTCATTATCAAAAGTGTGAACATCGGAGGGAAGGTTAGACTTGAATACTATATGTGAAATAAAATCATAAGCAAAGGTGTGATAAACCGATTTTGGATACATGTCAAAGACAAAAGCGAGTAGTAGTAGTAAGAAAGTGTTGGACTCTATGTAGTAAATTAGGATTTGCAAGAAAATAATCATTGATTGAGATACTCATGATGACCAAACCCTAGGATGACAAGAAATGAATGAAGAAACTAAAAGTGTGAATGAAGTGTTGAAATGTGGGGTTCACCAAAATGATTAACTAAAAATGTATATGTGGATACTAGTTAATCTAAGCTATGAACAATTGTAAAAAATAAATAAATGCAGTAAAGAAGTATGTAAATGACCCAAGAAACTATGAAAAATGAAATGCTAACCCTAATGTGCAAGAGAGAAGAGGAAAGAAATCAGTTGAATAGAAGATGCTCGTGAAACTATGTCGCAGAGGTGACTAGAAAATATGAAAGCAGGAATGACTATGCAAAGGCTCCGAAAAGGATGAATCTGGAGTATCTGGCTGGAATGGAGCACCTGGAGAGGGACTGGGACACCTCCGGGTGCTATGGTCTGCAAACTGGGTGCCTTGGTGTGTGCAAAATCTCTAAAATTGATCTTCACGGAGTTCGGTAGATATTTTAAAACCCTCGTTTTCTCGTCGCATTTTTTTTCGTTGTAATGCTCCAAGATGTCCAAAGTATTCCAAGATGATGAAAAGACCTACAAAAAATAAGAATGCTAATGAATGGGTCACCGACCTCACCGCCATAACAAAGTGGGCTTACTAACTGAGTGTTGCACTACATTTTGGACCCAAATGTAGTTCTGGTGAGTGGACATGCATAATGTGCCCTAGGTCCTCTTATGCCAGTCACAATTTGTGAAGTAGCGAGCAATAAATAAATGTAGAAAATAAAATAGAACATGTGCATGGAATAGAATATAATCCTCCCCTATGTTGTGTGTGATGCAGATGACCTAGCCTTGTGCCTTGTGATGGAGCTATGTGGATGGAAGTGATCTCCAATGTAATATATGGATGTAACTCTAGACGGATGATAGTAGTGACTAGTGCTTGGTCCCTCATTATGGCCTCATAACTTTATATTTATAGGGTTCTCTTGATCTAATTTCGTAATTAACCTCAAAATGGCCGACCACCAAAAAGATAAGGATCTAAAACAACTAGAAAGAGCCCAAAAAGTGGTGGGAAAGTGTGAAAAGGACAGGATGCCCCTTGTGGGACTAGGGCACCCACAGTACCGGTTGAGGCTAAAATAACGGAAAATGAATGAAATATACTGGGCATATAGGTGTAAAAGGTCGGGAATGACGAAATAAAATAAAATTAGATGGCCAAAAATGGGGTTAATTAATACTTTCTTCATTCAAGAACCTTCTAAATAGTAGTATGATACTAGGACTAAATAATGTCTTAAGTGCATGATTTTTGTCTACAGGTTATCACACTAATACCACCTTCATGGTCCACTGTGTGAACCTATAGAGATCCATGTACAAATGTGCCAAAACACAACGACTCTACCCATATCAAGTCTTATGTTGCTTAATGCTCTAATAAATACCGTGCATATGATAGGATATGACTACTCCACCTCCCTCCATGACTACAAACAAGGATAAAACCACTACAATAAACTTTCACAAACACAGAACCCTAGATCTCACCATATCATCCAAAGTCACCGAAAACTCGAATGCATGTGAGACCCTATAAAATACCTCATAGCTACTCTCATCTACCACCATGTATCATCCGGGAATCGCACGGAATCACTCACCTACCATTAGTAATCACAATATGAGATACACATCCTCTAGTGTCATTGTCATCTCTCTAGTAGGAATCCAAAAGGTACATGTGTTTCAGTGCACCATCTCTCATAGAGTGTTTGATCAAATACATATTATGAGGCACCTCCCCCAATCTAGTCACATGTCATAGCCTAAATGAATCCAACACATCCCACTCATCCTCCCTCTGCCCAACCCCAATAGTGTACTCAAGCGTTCCCCATGTAAAACTCATGAGAATGAACATCTTTTGCACAACACAAAAGATCAAAAAAACACATATTAGTTTCTCACCAAGAAAAAAATCATCAAGAGTAAATCTATTTTTATCCCCCATTCGGGACAAAAGCATCTCGAATCTGGACACTATCGCCCAATCTTGGGGACGCCAACGCCGAACTGGTGATACCATCCAAAGGAAAAAATCAGCCCCACGGGTGTCATTTTGCATGTAAACGCCAAGATTCTCAAAAATTGCAAATTTGTTAAAGCACAAAAACTCATATAATATGACCTAGTATTCAAAAAGTAGCACTTAACAACCGATCTATAGTTTACGTCGATATAGGGGTAGTAACCAATGGTAGATTATCCTAATCAATTAGTTTCCAAAGCTAATTACAGCAATATTAGGAATAATCATTAAATAAATCTAACCAATGATAGATAATGAAACAAAGCACTAACAATGAGGAGGAGTAGAAGACAACCGATATCTTGATTCTTGTGTTGATTTGGACTAGCTCGATGACTAAAAATGGTTGGAAATGATTTGTGAGCCTCAATATTAAAATTGTGACTCGAGTAGTTTTCTCGAGCAGGGGTGTATGGTATGTCCCAAAGCTTACCCCTGTTATGGCCCTTTTTGTATACTTTGGTCCTTTGTACTTTCACCCTCTGCAACTTCTTGAACTCGTTCACTACTTAATGTTCCACCGATGTTTAGAATCTAGTAGACCTCGACATTGTGTGATGCTTCACGCGCAACTAATCCAATTTTCAAAACCCTAAATGGTGAGAGAAAGTCTTGTAAAACAAAAGTTAGGTGGGTTATGGGCACTCTTGTGCATCGCCAACATCGTCACTACTCGAAGAGGGCTCAAACCACACATTGTTCTCGCCTAGCATGTGATATCTAGAATGTATGCAACCAAATTGATAATCATGTTCTTACAAAAATGAAATTGTACTTAGCTCTTACCTTAGCTTGACTTGACTTTGATAATGTGGCTCTTGTTCTTACAGACCTAATTAGATGACTACCCTTGCAAGCTATATAGATCTCAAGGGAGTCTTGGAGTAGCTTTGCTAGTGATTGCTCTTAGTATTAGCTCATTAGGATGTAAGGTGTTAAGCAGAATGAATGACCTCCAAATGAGAGATGAATAACTTGCTTATATATGTGTTCGAATTTGAAAAACTCAAATACGATTGACTACAAGTTATCAAAAAAATTGAAATCGGGAAAATGACCGTTGGATGGAAAGGGACCAAAGTGGATAGGACGTGCCATAACATATGAATGTTATGGCCCTTTTTAGGCACTTTGATCCGGGATGCGTGTGCGAGTACTTTCAAAACCGGGATTGTAGTATGTGAGGCTATAACCTAGTTTTATGGATTGATATGACTATTATGCAAACAAATAGGTTGTGTGTACTAACAAGAATGAGTGGGTTATAGCTAGGGATAAGATAATTGATCAAATTTGAGCAAGTGTGGACTAGTGCAAGAGTGTTGTACAATTTGTGTTGATACAAGTCATGAATTACCAAAAAGAGTCTCTACAAGACCAAACACTAAACAATGGAATCAAGTCAATGTGGAAGAATGTGTGTTGCGTGGCGGTGAACTTCAATGCAAGATTGGGAGGCGTGATCCATGTACATAGTCGATATAGATCTTATCTAGTTACAAAGTTGGACATGAAGACACATATTACAATGCAAAGCATAGGTAACGTGACGCTTGATTGACATAGGACTCAAGCACGAAACCATCCACGCCAAAGATAAAGTCACTGGAAAAGATACAACAGTGTTAATCACCAATGCACATACCTATAATGTATGTTGGATTAATAAAAAAGGTGTCGGATCTCGTAGCTAGAGGTATGCATGTAGATAACACTTCATTCACAATGAATGCGGGGAAGCTTTGAAGACCGTTAAATGATCTACAGACTAGTAACACTTCCTTCCGACATCCATATCATATCGAATTGTTAAGGCATAAGCTTTGAAGCCCAATACTAATTCTCCTTTATATGATTATCGACCTTTGGCTCTTATCACTATGTATTTCATTGTGAAGATCCACGTCTCACAATATATGTCGATTTGATCACTCAACAATTGTACATTCGTAACCTTAAGCATTGATGAGAGGCTCACATTAAAAACTCTCATTTTTAGACTTCGTCACACTCCCACAAGTTCGGTTCTCACCGCTCACGATACAAATGAAATGTTTGGATTAGTTTAATCCAAATTAACTCTAGCAATAATTCTCCTTTATTAATTAAGTTTCAAGATTTACCATATTAGGTGAGTTGTTCAAACAACACATAATACCACCATATTAATTTATTATTATACAACACACTAATATATTTCACATTAGTGTAATCATCCATAATAAACCACCTATAAAAAAATGTGAGCACTAATCATGATAAATTCCTAACATGTTAATGATATTATGATCATTCATCCATGGATGAATAAACTTCTAGACATCGAGCCAAAGTTAGAGATTGGTTATTATCCCAACGGCCCCAAGAATATATCTTTAAATCATAAAGGTCCAATGAACTAGATACGCACCATTATGAATGAGGATCTTAAATGAAACTAAGGCAATCATAGTATATCATGACAAAGAGGGGGAGATTATTTCATTAATGTAACTCGCATGTATAGTTGTAAACCATTTAAACTAACCCAAAAAAATGCATACTATACTTTGTTTCAAAAGGCTAGGACTTTATAAAACGCATTTATCAAAGGTCTAAATCAAGGCATCCAAGAATATATTGGGCCTCTAACTCTTCAAAATCATTGCTAATTAATTAATATAAGACCCATAAGCACATGTACTAATAATAATAAGATAGCTACAAGTCACATACACAAATTAAAAAAATTGTGATCCAGTGCACATATTCAAATGTTCCCTAGTGTTGTGATCAAATATCAATTCTCCTTTATTTACTCATGATGGTCGGAAAGAATCTCTCACCTTGAAAAAAACAAAAGGGGCACAAGAGGGACGTACCATATCCCCTCCAAGCTTGCTCCCCACAAATAAAACAAGCACCTAACAGCCATAAAACAACCTTTTTAGTTTGAGGGGTGGTAGGCATAAAACCAACTTGGCCACTGTAGAGGACCAAGTCAAGGAATCTTGACATATAAGTAGTAATATTTCCCTGACAATAATGATAAATCCTGAAAACCAGTGACAAACATTTTACAATAATAGGAGTACATAAATGTTTTGTATATGGTTGGAAATTGTGGGTTATCAATGAATACATCATGTTTTTTCATTTCAAAAATGGAATAATAAGTGATTTCATTTCTTAAATATTTAAAATTATAAGTGAATATGCAGTGATGCGATGATTAACCTTTGAATAGTCAGCGTATAAAGGGTATAAATGTCTGAATAAATTAAGAATCAAATCCATAACCTACCGATCACTATTACAACAATTTATTGTTATGACAATCTCGAAACCGTAACACATTAATATTGATTGAAATGTAATTGACTAATCTACTGAATTTTTATTTATATGGGCTGACAGACACTGAAAAGAAAATAACTAGATGTTATGTCCTCTGGTAGCTCTTGATCACATGGTGCTTTGTGACTTGTCATGCATCAATATGACAGTAAATTAAAATCGGTTCTAATAATTTGCGGAGTATAAATATCTAAAGCGTATAAATGTCTAAGTAAATTAAGAATCAAACCCATGACTTGCGGATCACTATTACAACCATTTACTATTGTGACATAACCTCAGAAGCCATAACATGTTAATATTGACCAATCAACTGAATTTTTATTTATATGGTCTGACAGTCAACGAAAAAAAAAGAAACTCTGTTATGTCCTCTGGTAGTTCTTGATCACATGGTGCTCTGTGACTTGTCATACATCAATATGAGAGTAAATTAAAATCCCTTGTAGTATCTTGGGTATAAATATCTAAGTAAATTAAGAATCAAACTCATGACTTACAAATCACCACTACAACCATTTACTGTTGTGACATAACCTCAAAAGCCATAACATAATATTGATTGAAACCTAACTGACCAATCAACTGAATTTTTATTTATATGGACTGACAGACACTGAAAAAAACAACTCTGTTATGTCCTCTTGTAGCTCTTGAACACATGGTGTTCTGTGACTTGTCATGTACCCAATATGGCAGTAAATTAAAATCAGCTGTGATGGGTACCTACCATTTGTTATTTTGAGGAGTGATTCAAAAATAAATGTAAGTAGGAGCATCTTTATAATTTCCTTCAATATTGGCAGAAAGTATGCAGCAGTTTAATAATGGCAGAAAGTATGGAGCAGCTGACAGAGAGGGACCTTGCTCTTTAAATGTGATGAGTGACTGGCCTCTCTGTCAGACCAACGTTCATGCCTTGCAGTCTCCTGATTTGGACATGTACATTTCATTTAATTAATGATACACTCATAATATTGTTTAATGGAAGGCCTAATACTGTAATCAATTTACAATGGTAGAAATTGTTTTGATTCATTGAACAGAAACAACCCCTTGTTTTTTTTTTTTTTTTTTGAAGTGTTTCACTTCAATTATTTAGACCCAAATGATGAAAGACCCTTTTTCTTTGTATTTTGTATTGTTTCTATCATGATACTTCATTTTCCATTTTCCAATTATAAATATATTAATCGATAAGACTACCAACCTTAAAACCAGCAAACATTTGCAAAAGGCTCAGAATGGATTGGAAATGTATAAAGGTGAACAGTAGGTACATATAAATAGTGCCTACCAGCAATGTGGTAATGGACACATGATCCATGGTTCCGTCCCTGTCAAGAAGCAGCTATAGGGACGGTCCAACAGGCCACAACTAGACCCATGATCCTTTCCATTTCAATCATTTTCTACTTGTTTAGTGCTGTACCCACACTAGTGACACCACAACAACATTTGTCTTTGAATATACCAATCCAGAATTTTAAACAATAGGGACGATTAGAATTCCCTTATAAGTCGTCCTCTCTTTTGGGATGACAAACTCATGGCACTGAAATCCAAACCTATATTACATATTAAAATTTAGAATTTTCTTCTTTGTAATAAGGAAAGATAATAGATTTAACACTTTCACAATCCATAAATTGAATCAGAGGAATTTTTATGAATTTAAGGAATTTTTAAGAAGAAAATTTTATCATAATTCTTTAACTCTACTTCTCAGGTCACATTCTGTGAACTTTTGATATTTTTCCATGAGAGTTCATAAAATATTTAGGTGAGAATAGTAGTAAGAACTTAAAAACCTGGAATATATATTTCTTCAATGATTGTACTATAAAGATAATAATAATGTCTGGAGGCACCTAACTATGTTTCAAATAAGAGGCCTACATATTCTACCCCTTGTAAGATTTGAACTTGGGGTTTCTATTGCACGAGTATAAGTTCTTCACCATAAGGCAAACTCAAGTGTACATAATATATTATTACTTTTGATTTAAATGACAACAAAATAAAAATATAATATATATTGTTAATCTTTTAAAACAGCCAGTTGATTGCAAAGTGAAGGATGTTAATTACGCTGTTGTCTAAGTGAGAACAACCCAGCGAACTCTGACACATGCAATACATATCAACAATAAATCAATAATTGTGTAGAAATCTAATACATGATCGTCGATAAATTTAATCATGACGACCATGAATACCTTCAACACAGCCAGCCACTTGATTTCAAAAGGAAGGGATGTTAATGTATAACAAGCTAGACCTGGCCTTCCTTAACTGTAAAGAAGATGTAGATGCTAGTTAGTCAGACTAGACTTAAAAACTTCATAACCAACTTTCTCCAATCATTTACCGGACACTAAACTTGCATAGTCTCTTTGATGTTTGTTCTCATCATCATGTTTGAAGCGGTTAATTTCCTTTAGCAACAAATTGCCTACTTATGGAACATTTGTCTGAATTCAAACATGATCCAAAGGATGATACCATACCCAATTTAAAAGTTTTAAAATGCCATGTGTAAGCAGCTCCCTCATGTGATGCGATTTTGGAAGCATTCAGTTCTCATTTAATTTCTGTACTTGAAGTCAATTCTGTAGATGACAAGTAACTTCTGTTTGTATTGAACACTTGGAGATATATACATCGACCCAGTTCAGTTGAGGACATGGGCACATTACCCATACGAGCAAATCGTCACTATAAGTACTGATATGGCACCTGATTTAACATTTCCTGCACATCATCTTCTGTACACAGCAAATACTACCATTGAAAACTTGTACTCATATCCAATAGCTGTTACTGTCTTCAAAAACATCACCTACACCCACATAAACATTTGACCCCACAGGTTTTTAAAGCTGAACACAACACCAGATAAAACAGTAGTACTCTGATCATTTAGTGTGACCTGCATCTCAACATGTTTTTTCTTCTGTTTTTTTTCTGTCACAGTGAAGTGTCTTAATCAGGAAATAAGTAGCACTGTTGTTCGATGTTACAAGAATTCAAGATTACCAAAAACCACCTTTTTCTCACCACATGTGCATCCAATAGAAACCAACTTCCGTGGGTAATAAAATAATAATTTTATAGGGCAGACTATATACTCATCTAACTCATTTTCATATATAATTTTTTTTTTACTTTGAACGTGCAAGAAGATGTGTAGCATTAGTATGAGGGAAAATATCAATCAAACTTCAAAATCATTTAGGTGTTTTGTGTAAATTTATAGGTAGGGGGTAAATTGTTTTTAAAAATTAGAAATTATATTATATATTAATAAAATATAAAATTTTAAATTAGAAATCAAAATTTTAATTTATAATATTTATAGTTTTAATTTTTATTGTTTGATTTAAAATAAAATTACAACTTCAATTTTTATATAAATATATTTTAGAAGTTTTATTTTTTTTGGAAAAGGGTGAAAGTGTTGGTTTTGGAAGGATCTGCATCCTTGTACAAAAACCCTTAAGGCTAGATAAGACGTTGAGGCGTTACAAAGAAAATTTTGTAGGAAACAAAAGAAAGAAGGCCAAAAAGGCACAAAAGCGAAGAACAAGAGAGAAGGTTAAATAGAGAAGCTGAAGCAACGACTGCAGCACAAGAGACTTAATCCAAAGGATCACGAACCTGAGATCTTAATCTCATATTATGGAGAGTAAAACATTTCTTTTTCAATTTACAATTGTCCATCCATCACTCGAGTTAGGATCCGAGTTTTCATCTAGATGGGATGGAAGCCGAATACCAGACCTCTCTTTGATTTCGAAAATTGATGAAGAATCCACACCCCCAAAGGGAGTGTCACCACCTGTTTCACCTTTCTTGTCTCCATCACAAGGGGGAAATCGAGTCTCAACCACCTTGCCGAATGTTTTAATGCTCTTCACTAACCTCCACCGAATCTTCCAAATAGGAAGTTGATTCATCCTCAACCACCAGCAGGCTAGGATTGGAATCCTTCCACCAAGAAACTTTTTCCTTAAAATGTTGCTTTACTTTCTGATAGTCTGTAGCAAGATGACCGAGGGCAAAACATTTCCTACACCGAAGGGCAAGCCTTTGTAGTCAAGAGGTTGTGACCAAACCCTATTCAAAACTTTAATATTAATGGAAGTTGGAAGATCCTAGAGATGTATCCAGATCCACTAAGATTCTCACATAAGTAGTGTGAGAGAAAGATTCTGTTTTGGAATCAATGGATAAGAACTTGCCAATATCAATAAGACACTCTTTCTCCTAGAACCGCATTTGGAGATGAGGTAAACGCGCCGATAGGTTTGACATTGAGAGCGATCGTGAGGGGGTTAAAGGTCGAAAACCACGGTTTCATCAACAAGTGATGATGTTGTAGTTCCCACAGTTTGGAGATGATAAAATCCCTATCATCAGTTGAATTGAAAACCACAATAAAAACCCCTAGCACAGGGGTAAATGTCCACCTTACCGCAGAAGAGAGGGCACGGTTTGAAGAGATCCACGAGTGGAGAAGTGGCAATCCAAGCCGAGGTTGAATCGGCAGATCAAACCCCTATTGGAGAAGAAATCTTCAAACTCTAACATAGAATCCCCAAAAGAGATCGTTGGAATGGATTTAGCAACAGAGAGCATTATAAAAGCCAATGCAACAGAGAGGTCGCAAAGCATGCAAGAAAGAGGGCTTCCCCACATAACCACACGAGCAACCCCGCCGCCAACGTCAAAGAGTTTATCCACCCCCGCACACAATCCAGAGCAAGCGAGTTGAAGGCACAAAACCATCGCAGACCACCATTATCGAGGGCTGCGTGCCCAAAGAAAAACCAAAGAAATGAAAACCTATAATGCCGACACCACCAAGAGGAAGTAGAGCGGTGGCGTGGGGATAACAAGCGAGCTAGGGTTCGCGAGCGAGCCATTGCAACTTTTCCACGTTTGTAAAAGGGCTTTGTAAACCTTGGTGAGAGTCAAACCGAAGACGTAGCACCATGATCATTAGCCTAACTCTACGCCTCACGAGACGTTTTCATCTGATTCGACTATCCTCCACCCTTAAAAGGGTTTTGGTAAACCTTGGTGAGAGTCAAACCGAAGACGTAGCACCGAGATCATTAGCCTAACTCTACGCCTCACGACACACCTTCATCACCAATTCGGTTATCCTCCACCTTTAAAAGGGTTTTGGTAAACCTTGGTGAGAGTCGAACCGAAGACGTAGCACCAGGATCATTAGCCTAACTCTACGCCTCACGACACGCCTTCATCACCAATTCGGCTATCCTCCACCCTTAATTTAGAATATTTATTACTTCAACTTTTTATTTTTAATATATAAATTTGAAAGGAAGTTTGAAGTCCAAACCAATTTCTTAAAGATTTTCTTATCTAGAAATAGATATATTTATTAACTAATTAATAAAATTGTGAAAAACAAGATTTTATTGTACATTTTCAAAATATCTCTTATTACATTTTTAGTTTTTATCATCTAAATTACAATAATGTATATAATTTTTATTCTTTATTATCTAAATTGTGTGATAAGCCCGTGTAATCATAATTTCCAGTTTGCATAAATGATAAAAAAATTAAACCATAAATAGATTAGAAAGTGATCGTTTTTTTACCTTAAATATTATCTCATTCTCATACCTCTCCACAATATTTAGTGTGGGTTTTGGTTTACCACTTTATCTTCTATTTGTTTTTATTGTATAAGTGACATCCACTATAGATATAATTTTTTGAGATACACCGGCCATCCAATTAACTTGTTATTACATTAAAATTATGTCTTCAATGGCGGCTAATAATATTTTATGGAGTGACTATTAAATAATAATATTTATTGTTGAATTTTTTAAAATCTATTTTGTATAGTTTGATAAGTTTTCATGAACAATTTAGTTGTACGAATAGTTTGATAAAAAATTAATCAATAGGTATTATACCAATCTCCATATCAAAGTAAATCTTGTGTGAGATTTTTTTAGATTCTTTTGCTTGGCAATGGCTTAATGCAAAACTTTTATATATACATCTAGTTTATAATTTTATATATTTCAATTCAAAAATAAATCATAAATTTTAATTGGAAACTTATCGCTATGTTTGTTATCTAAAAAATAAAAAAAATAAAGTATATAAATGGTCTACAATAAAAATGGGGCGGCATTTTGTTGGTATTCGCTACCTAAAAGAAAGCGCGAAAAAAAAATTCTCCACAAGAACAACATAACTTAAAAAAGCTCGGTTATGACATAAAAAAGAATACAATACACTATCGGTGCTTCTAAGAGGAGCGCATGGGGTTTACCTCTATCGAAATACTTTACTACTTGTTTGTCAATGCCAACCTCATCTTTTACATTGTCATTGAGCACCTAATTCTTTTGCAAAAAGAATCTTAACCATGCTCTAGGAGAAACATAACCACTTTCATCCAAATTATACATGATTACGTAACTAACAACAACATGACCTTAGTTGTGCTATTTACACAATGAGTAGGTTCCTAGAAGTATTCTGTTGTTGTCTATATATTTGCTTTATGCATGTCATCCGCTCTTCCTCCTAAAATCTTGAAAGAAAAAGAATTTGGACGGACTTGAAGATTGGTAATTTTTGTTTTACTTTATGTATATTATTAATATTGTGTTTATATAATATTTACTTTGAAGTATATTTTGAGTGTAAGTGCTAATTATTTTTTGTGATATGCATGTCGGGCATTAAATTGGAAGGATTGGCCCATGACAACATAAATCCAATCTATCATAATTTTAATGTCCATGAGGTTAATGCCACAATGAAAGTGGCCCTCTTAAGTCATCCATGACAACATACAAACCTAACATGTTATGATTCTTATGTCAATAAAATCAAGCCATTTTTATTTTACTTGGACCATGCAACATACAAATCCAATATGTGATAATACAACTCTAAAATCCTCACTCACTCATTAATTAATATTGCTTATCTATTTATTACTAAGTGCTTAATGTGTCTTTTATTTCTCCACTAATATCACTTAGTGGTGCCTTATGGGATTTGTGTTTATGAACACTAATTATTAGGTAGCAATATTGCCTAATAAAGCAAATGCATGTTTTGTGAATGGGGGCATGTAACAAGTAAAGGTTAGCTAACTCAATATCACAATGTAACATCAATTAACTACCTATTTATAATATCCATTGATTATGATGATTGAGTTTATCATTCTTTATGTTTGCACGTATATTGCTTCTTATATTAGTGAAATAGCTTTAACCTAGTTTCATATATCCCTTTGAAATAAGAAAAAGAGAGAAATTTGCAATTGTGTGGGTTGAAATTTTAGATTTTGGTTTTATGCACTTGATAAGATTTTATCTAGGGCTTGCAAAATACAATTAATTTAAGATTTTCAATAGTTTATATTTATTATTTTTAAAATTAAAATGAGTAGAATATTTAGATAAGGAAAATTAATTTGCAAATCTTACACATGTTTCATCATATAATATATCATATAATGTGATTATTTTCTCGAGAACATAATTCTTTAATGTTATTGGATTTGTTACTTTATAATCTAAGAAGACTATCAACATAATATTATGTTTTATAAACTATTTTATTGTGTAAAGAGAGTGAACATATGCATTATATACCTTAAAAGGGTATTTCCTTTCCAATCAACATAATAGTATACAATTTTAAGTGACTAATACCTCTAGATTGTATGTTTGTTCTTTTTTGGTTAATAGAGAATTGACAACGGGCGCCATCATTATCTACTCTTGGATTAAGGATATCAACTACTAAGATCTCTATATTGTGTTCTTTTGTTGTTGCATGTCTCTATCATGATCTACTATCAAGATAGGGGTTCGATTCCAGAAAGCTAACCCCATACCCCCACCTCTCTTTGATAAAGTTGGACCAAGGTGAAAGAGACATCTAGATTGTGCGCCCTAATGATTTCATAATTCATAAGCTACCTTATAGTCTCATAAGTGTCAACATAATCTCATTTTTTATAAACTATTTTATAATTTAAAGAGTGTTATGCATCACATACCATAAAAGGGTAATTGCTTTCCAAACATAACAATGTACACCTTTGTAAGTTACTAAGACATCTAAACTACGTGTTTTTTTTTTTGGTCATACAACAAATTGGCTCCATCACTATATATTCTTGGGTTAGAGATATTAATTACTACTATATCTCGATTGTGTTTCTTTGGTTATAGAATGTCTCCATCATTATTTAGAAGAGGGCATGGGTTCAAGTTTAAAAAGCTACCCCAATATCTTAACCTTTTTCACGAATGCTAGACCAAGGTGAAGCTGTGAAGCAAGCCCACAAGGTTTAGGTTTCAAACTATTGACCTCTAGTTGGCAAGTCTCTTAGTGTCTACCTATCCTTTTCTAATCTTATTTACTTTTATTGTGAAATACACATTCCTTAGGTACTACCTATACAAGATAATCAACATGCTTCCACGTAGTGCAATAGTTAAGGGATATTTTTATTAAGTGGATATGTTTTGACTCGGTGTGAAGTAGTGAGAGGTATTCATTCTAAAAACTCTAGAGACTCAAATCATTGATATCCAGTATGCATACAATCAATTTGCTTGAGTTAGTGCATCTATTATGACAGAGTCGAATTATTGTTTCTCACGTATACATAACTGATATACTCATAAAAATAACACATTTGTTTCAACTTGGTACATCCATTCCAACAAAGTCATTCAAGACTCAAAATATTGAATTAACATACGAATATAATAGGTATACTTTTATATATATGTATTGTAAAAAAACTATTCAAGACTCAACCCATCTCTATCCCTCTGAAGTCTGAATTTTACACTAATCTAAATTAATCTATAAAAATTTCTTTATGAACTAATAGACTAGCATTCAATATCAAAATACTACATTGAAAATCTTGAACTGAAGAGATATTCCTTTTGTTTTTTCCCTGAGAGAACAATATGCTCTTCTCTCCGTACTATTAAGGCACATTACAAATTCTTTATTCGGTGTTGAAGATATCATTCGACCTTACAATTCCTCTCTGTATTACAGCATCCTAAGCTTTCTTAGCTTTTAAACTCCAGTTAAAAGTGATGCATGTCTGTACAGAATGAAATAAGGTAAACAGAAAGGTGCCAACAAATTTCTGAATCGTATCTGACACGAGCTTTTAATTTAAAAGCTGCACACTTCAATGCCATGAAAAGGCAGAGTCATTGGGCGTAAAGGCAGACACCATTAACCTCGTGAAAAAAACAAACAGACACCTAAAAAAAACATTAACATATACTGTTAAATCTGCACGGTGCAGCCTATAGAATAGTATTCTAAGGCCTCCCTGCAAGTGCATGTGACTTCAGCCTTATTAAATGAACAGTCATTAGCTGGGTGTTCCCTGAAAGCACAGCCTTATCTGCCACTGACCCTCTTATTCAATAACCTCGAGGCAAATTACACATTCCTAGATGATACCATTACCTGCTGCCACCATCGGATAAAAATCTATAAAAAAACTACACCCATCTGTCAGTTAAAACTTTAAACCATACCACCATTTGCAGAAATTGTAAAATCTCATAAACCCAAGGTCCTAGTATTTACCATTACCTGCTGCCACCATAGAAAAAATACTCAATATTTAGAGCTATTGTAAAAACCCAGAGGCCCAATGTCCTAGATTACAAATACTGCTTATTTAATCCCCATGGTGATTCCATCAATACCTACTGCCATCATTGAAGAAAACAAATATACACCCATTTGTCAGTTAAAACATTATAACCATATGATGATACCGTAAAATCTGACAGACCCAATGTGTTAGAATAGATATACTGCTTAATTTAAGTATACCCATGGTTGGGGATTCCATCAATTCCGTGCATCTTTCGTTTGTTTTATAACAGCCCACCCGTGTATGGTTTTTTATGTACCCATAACCCAATATTTAGGGGGGCTACTTATTTCAGTCATGGAGATCTACCATCTTGAGATTTCCACACAATAACATTAGAATCAAGCAATTTGACCCACTCAATATTTACCAGAACCGAGGTCGCCTCTTTGACATATTTAAACACCCACCTGATATTCTCATTCATTAAGTCCACATTCAGTTCAATAGAAAACAAATATTTTAGCCTTTCCTCTTTATTCCTTGCTGCTGCTTCTCTGTCTATACTCAATGCAATGCTGAGATAGTAGCATAAAAGGCTTCAGGGGTGGAAGTAGATGCTGAGAGCTTAATCTTGTTCTCTGTGTTGGAGCAGCATGGGAGAAGCTGGACATTTTCAGCTGGGTTCTGTAGATGGTGCCTCAGGTAGCAAAGATGTCAATGGCGGTATTGCTCAAGATGAGAAGAAGAAGAAAGCTGAGCTCTGTCTTCCATTCTATAAGCTATTCTCTTTTGCTGATACGTACGACTTGTTTCTCATGTCTCTTGGATCAATGGGGGCAGTCATCCACGGCTCTGCCATGCCTGTTTTCTTTTTACTCCTTGGAGATTTGATTAACGGGTTTGGGAAAAATCAGGGCAATACTGCTAAAATGGTTGATTTAGTTTCCAAGGTTAGTGCTTTCCTACTTCATTTCCAGTATTGACAAGAGTAGGCCAACTCCCACAATTAACATGGCGATGGGTTTGCGTGGATTGTGTTTGCAGAATGCATTGAATTTTGTCTATCTGGGGGTGGTGGTCTTGTTTTCCTCATGGGCAGGTACATAAATGCTTTACACTGCAAGGTTTCCAAGTAGTTGCGTCTCTTGAGAAATTCATATAGGCTTTTGAAATCCGATTGAGTATCCTAATACTGAGACAACAAAGACACGGTCATATGGATTTCTATCACAATTTGTTTTGCAGAGATTGCTTTTTGGATGCATACTGGAGAGAGGCAGGTGGGTAAATGGAGGAGGCAATACTTGGAAGCACTGCTGAAGCAGGATGTGGGATTTTTGACACAGATGCTAGAACAGGGGATATTGTCTTCAGCATTTCCACAGACACTCTTCTAGTTCAAGATGCTATCAGTGAAAAGGTTCAGTTATTTCTATTGTTTTTCTTTGGGTAATTTAAATGCAAATGTGGGTATTTTCTTTTATGCATATGTTAATCTGTATACTTTTGTTTCCTGTATACTGATCCAAAAAAAAAAAAATTAGGCCAAAAGCCAAGTCCAGATTCATGAGTCATTACTTAAAAAAGTGTTGAAGCTAGGATGAGATACAAAGCTACACCTGCCAACAAATGTATAGGAAATACAAAATCTAGGCTGAGATGTAAGTTTTCATCTATATACAATTATAAGAAACTCCTGATTGCCCCATTATATAATTTGGATTGAAATCGGTATCATTAACCATAATTATAGACATGAAAAAGTGGCTTTAAGGAACAGGCAGCCCATTAAATGTAAACCTGAAAGTGTTAGTTTACCGTCTTTGTTATTTTAGCTGGTAAATGAATGTTTAGTCATTGCAGAATCAGGTGGGAAACTTTATACACTATCTATCAACATTTATGGTCGGGTTGGCGGTTGGAAGCCCATTTGATATAGTCCTGATCTTGTTAGCTTGATGTCCTTATTTTTCAGCAGCTAAATGAAAGTTTATTTCATTGGGGAAACAGGTGGGAAACTTTATACACTATCTATCAACTTTCGTGGCCGGTTTGGTGGTTGGATTTGTATCAACATGGAGATTAGCTCTTCTGAGTGTAGCGGTTATCCCTGGAATCGCATTTGCCGGAGGTTTATATGCTTACACACTAACAGTATTGACATCCAAGAGCAGCAAGGCTTATGCAAATGCAGGCAACATTGCAGAGCAGGTATGGTATGAGAATTTTAAATTTATTCTTAAACTGCATTGTCTCATATGCATTATGGTAATGTCTCGATTAGTTTCTCAGTATACAAGAAAATGTTCCCAAGTCCTAGTCTAAATTTGTTTAACATGTAACAGGTCATTGCCCAAATCAGAACCGTCTACTCTTTTGTGGGAGAAAACAGAACCTTAAAATCCTACTCAGAAGCTTTACAAATCACACAAAAGTTAGGGTACAAAGGAGGGATGGCCAAGGGATTGGGCATAGGATGCACCTATGGAATAGCATGTATGTCTTGGGCACTGGTTTTTGGTATGCAGGAGTATTTATTAGAAATGGCCAAACTGATGGGGGCAAAGCATTCACTGCTGTTTTCTCTGCCATAGTTGGTGGAATGTACGCAATTTCTATCCTCTGCAAGTTCTCTTTTTTTTATAGAATTGAAGATCCGTGAAATGAAATACAAATTAATCTTAGCAAGTTGGTGACAATGTGTTTGCTGATAAAGAATAGTTGATTTTACAGTAGTTTAGGACAATCATTCTCCAATATTGCTGCATTTGGAAAGGGAAAAGTAGCTGGATACAAGTTGATGGAGATCATCAAACAACGGCCTACAATCATCCATGATGTTTCAGAAGGAAAAAAGCTAACAGATATCCAAGGCAATATCAATTTCCAAGATGTTACTTTCAGTTATCCTTGTCGGCAAGATGTGTTTATCTTCCGAAATTTTTCTCTACAAATCCCACATGGAAAGACTGTTGCAATAGTAGGAGGTAGTGGATCTGGGAAGAGCACTGTTATATCCCTCATAGAACGTTTTTACGACCCCAATGAAGGTGAGTCATTCTGACAAAGTTTTGCATATTCAGATACATCTGAATTTACTCTTTAGGTCTCATACACATATGTCTGAAAACTGCATGGTCTATTTTGTTTCAATTGCTTGCCCGACCAGGAAATTGGGCCCTTCATTTTCAAGATAAAATATAATCATTGATTCTTTGCAGGACATGTCTACTTGGATGACCATGATCTCAAAACTTTGCAATTAAAGTGGCTTCGTCAGCAGATTGGACTGGTTAACCAAGAACCTGCATTGTTTGCTACAACCATACTTGAAAATATAATGTATGGGAAAGAGGATGCCTCTGTGGAAGAAGTTGAAGAAGCAGCAAATGTTGCAAATGCACACAGTTTCATTACCCTACTTCCAGATGGCTACAACACTCAGGTACGAAGTATGAACCTCTCTTCAAAATTTATTTTTGAAATGCTTATTCGTAGATAAAATCATGAAGTCACAGTTTGTGATTGTATTATGACCCTGCTTCATAATTTACTCTCAATTTCTAGCATTCATTTAGGGGACTATGCCTCTATAAACCAATTAAACTGTGGTAGTAATCACTTAAGGCATTTAATAACTTTGCTCAATACACTATCATCAAATCTTGTTTAATACCTGCTGCTGATGCACATAGACACTATTTCACACTCAACAAAAATTACAAATGATGAATTTGAACCGGCAAAACCCATTTCTTCAGAGCAAAATTTCAAAAAGAGTGGCAACTATTCCACTCATAAATGTATTAGCATGTCCATATTTCAAGAAATTCCTTATACATTTTGTGCACATGCAGGTTGGGGAACGAGGGGTACAATTATCTGGAGGTCAAAAACAAAGAGTAGCAATTGCCAGGGCAATGCTAAAGAATCCTAAAATTCTCCTCTTGGATGAAGCAACGAGTGCTCTTGATGCAGGATCAGAAAGCATTGTACAAGAAGCTCTTGACCGTCTAATGATAGGAAGAACCACTGTTGTTGTTGCTCATCGTCTATCAACCATTAGAAATGCAGACATCATTGCAGTTTTGCAGCAAGGTCAGATTGTTGAAATAGGAAATCATGAAGAATTGCTTGCCAAAGGCAGCAATGGTGCATATTCATCAATGGTTAAGCTCCAGGAGATGGCTATGACAAGAGATGGGAATCTTCCTTTAAGGAAATCAAAATCTACACGCCTCAGCCATTCATTATCGACTAAATCTCTAAGCCTCCGTTCAGGTAGCTTAAGAACTCTTACATACCAATACAGTACAGGAGCGGATGGGAGACTAGAAATGATTTCAAATGCAGATGCAAACAAGATTAATCATTTACCCAGAGGCTCTCTCTTTAGGCTTCTTAAATTGAATGCACCTGAATGGCCCTTTGCTCTACTAGGGGCCATGGGATCAATGTTCTCAGGTTTAATTAGTCCAACTTTTTCCATTGTAATGAGCAATATGATTGAAGTCTTTTACTACACTGATGATAAAGAAATGGAGAGAAAAACAAAAACATATATCTTTATTTACATTGGAGCTGGTCTTTATGCTATTGTCGCATACCTGTCTCAGCACTACTTTTTTGGTATTGTTGGTGAAAATCTTACAACAAGAGTCCGGAAGATGATGCTTGCAGGTAAGTCTAGCAACACACTTTTCATTTATTAGGATTGTTGGAAGACTAACAGCATTAGTAGGCTTCTTTATCCATTTGGTGAAATGTAAAAGCATGTAAGACTTTAAGTACACATTCAATTTGGGGAAAGCATGTAAGACTTGAGACTTAAAAGTACACATTCAAGTAATGCGCATAGAAATTCCTTTATGCAACAATTTGGGGAAAAGCATGTAAGACCTAAGACTTAAAGTACACGTTCAAGTAATGCAGTATGCACATAGAAACTCCTTCATTCTCTCTGAGAGTTTTAAGTAATTTCCCCAGATTCAATTGGTTTCAAAATGTTTCTTTGTGCAAAATCTCACAACAATCTTTGGTGTTGCAGCAATACTCCGCAAGCGAAGTAAGTTGGTTTGATGAAGAGGAGAATAACTCAAGCCAGATAGCTTCTCGTTTGGCAGCTGATGCAACAAATGTTAAATCTTCAATTGCAGAGAGAATCTCTGTTATTTTACAGAGCACAACTTCATTGCTAACTTCATTTATTGTTGCTTTCATTGTGGAATGGCGGATGGCTCTGCTCATACTTGCCACATTTCCTCTTCTCGTCTTCGCAAATTTTGTGCAGGTAAGCTGAACTTGATTCCTTTTATGAGCCAATAAAGAGAGTCTTTAAGTCATGGATTTCAAATGCGATTCATGTGAAGCATCCAAGGCATCACAATAAGTACAGAATTAGAATAATTTAGCATAAAGTAGAAAATAAGTATGTGGACTAGCAAGAAAAATCTCAATAATTCTGAGCTCATAGATGATAATCTTGACAATAAACAAAATCTTCTCTTACTCCTCACTAGAATGACTAAATTACTGATAGGTTATTCATGGGAGCCTTAAAAGGGTCGTTTGCAATCTAGGTCATGTAAAATGTGTTTCTTGTATTTTGAAAAATCTTTGAGATAATAGCGCAAATTTGAGCTTCAGCCAAAGAACAAAGTTTTAGAGAATTGTTAGTAAGGTTGAATAAATCAGTTGTCTTTGTGCCTAAAACTTTGGATCACAAACCTTAAATGTAAATTGAGGAGTTTCACAAAATGTACAACAATGCCAACTTTGAAGCATTTAATTACACAACTGAAGTAATTTGTGAGCTATACATTGAAATGTGCTTATTTAAATTATAGATCTAAAAGAAATTTGTAGACTTTAAAGGTAAATGAAGGCGTTTGTTATGGATTTTATGGAATTGTGGGAAATGTTGGTTGCAGCAACTGTCTCTTAAAGGGTTTGCAGGAGACACAGCAAAAGCACATGCAAGAGCAAGCATGGTGGCAGGAGAAGCAGTCAGCAACATACGAACTGTAGCTGCCTTCAATGCAGAGGATAAAATCCTCAATCTTTTTGGCAAGGAGCTGAAATTACCTCAAACACAAAGTCTTAAACGGGGACAGTTAGCCGGTGCCCTCTTTGGAATGTCACAACTCACATTATATGGATCACAAGCCTTAATACTTTGGTATGGCTCACGACTGGTACAAAATGGGACCTCAACCTTCTCTAAAGTAATAAAAGTCTTTGTAGTTCTTGTAATTACAGCGAATTCTGTTGCTGAAACTCTAAGCCTTGCACCGGACTTTGTAAGAGGTGGAGAAGCATTGAGTTCCATTTTCGCAATCCTGGACAGGGGAACGAAAATTGAACCAGATGATGAAGATGCTGAAAAAGTTGAAGAAACCAAAGGTGAAATTGAACTAAAGCATATAGAATTTGCTTATCCATCTAGGCCTGATGTGAAAATTTTCAAAGATCTGAACCTAAAAATTAAAGCAGGTCATAGCCAAGCCCTGGTTGGGGCAAGTGGCTCAGGAAAGAGCTCGGTGATTGCATTAATTGAAAGGTTTTACGATCCAATTGCAGGTAAAGTTACCATAGATGGCAAAGACATTAAAAAGCTAAATCTGAAATCTCTGCGTTTAAACATTGGGCTTGTGCAGCAAGAGCCTGCACTTTTTGCTGCTACAATATATGAGAATATACTCTATGGGAAAGAAAATGCTACTGAAACTGAAATTATTGAAGCTGCTAAGGCATCAAATGCTCATAACTTTATCAGTAGCTTACCTGATGGTTACCAAACCATGGTTGGTGAGAGAGGTGTTCAATTATCTGGAGGGCAGAAGCAAAGAATTGCTATTGCAAGGGCTGTCTTGAAGAATCCTGGTTTGCTTTTGTTGGATGAAGCTACTAGTGCGTTAGATGCAGAATCAGAGAGTATTGTGCAGGAGGCACTGGAGAGATTGATGCGTGGAAGGACAACCGTGGTGGTTGCTCATCGATTGTCAACAATACGCAATGTGGATTCAATTGCTGTTGTTCAAGATGGTAGAATTGTGGAACAAGGTAGTCATCAGGAACTACTTGCTTCTACTGGACCATATTCCCGCCTCCTAAATCTTCAATGGCACAATGCTTAACCGTGACATAATTTCTCTTATATTTGGTTGCTGTAGATACAGAGATGATAAACCCATCTCCATCGTATTGTATTTGATAACTTCTGAGTGTGTTCTGTGTTATGCTACATATTTTTTCTGTCTTGATTGATGATTTACATTTTCTTCACAATTTTGTACTAGAAGTGTTAACCTTCTGTGAGAATTTTTCAGAACTTTTTATGGGAAATATTGAAAATAGCATTCCTTAAAGCCATGCCTCCAAAACATAGATACTAGCTTTTTCAATTCATATCCCCCAGTTGCTTGTGAATACACCCTTAAGGATGTCCACCAGACTACTCCTCATTCTTAAAAATGAATATATAAATCTTTGAATTGTTTGATGTAATTATTCTCATTTAATACTTTCCAAAATGTGTCTCTATTTTCACCATTGCGAATGGAAAAGACATCTGTTTCAAACATTCAGATATTAACTGCTGTCACTGCAATTTCAGCAAAAAACCAAGATGTTGTTGGCATTTCAATTAGTACTTTCCTCATTCTTAAGGACTTTGAAAATAGAAATATGTGTATATGCTTCTTGATTCAGAGATGTGGCCAGTCCTGTAAGAATTAAATCAACAAATGGCTTTATGACTTGCAAAACTAAATAGAAGCAAAGCAAAAATAATAGAAAAAGATCGATGGTTCATCTTCTTCTTAGATGGAATCCAGAAATTCAGAATTGTTTTTGGTAGATGAAAATGATGGTGTTTCCTCTTGTACACAACTTAATCTACTCATATTTTGAAAATGATGAACCAATACCTGCACTCATACCTGCACATGTACATTTAGGCACGAACAATGATTACTATGATATTCAGCCACAAGCAGGCCAATTTGTTGGTGCAAATGGTAACAGTGCTAGTTATTTTATGAATAAACATTTAAATTGTTCTTCCAAAAATTTTTTTTTGACAAAAGGTGAATTAATATATTAGAAAGAGGTGTTACAACAAGGGATGCAAATGAGAAGACTGGTCATCAGAATCAGACCAAGCAGATACAGAAAAGGTTGCATAGAAATAACCATCTTGGGTAGAAAATTACACTAACATAATTGGAAACTGTTTCTATTTTTTCTGGAATACTTTATGATGCAAAATCAAAGTTATGTGTTCACTTCGGAAAAATACACAAGTGGAACACAGGAATGCTTTGCCTACCCCAAAAGCCGTAGTTTGATGTACTGATTTTTAGGTACTTGGAGATAGGGACAAAATTCCCCTCGTCTTCCCCCACCACTTGGGATGTTTTGGCTCCACTTAGAGCCATTCCAATGAGGCTTCCCCTCTTAAGGCCCACTCAAGGAAATGTAGACGTCTCAAGGCCTTGTGACATTCAGCACTTCCCATGATGTCTTAGGAGATGCTGAGGCATCCCCAACCATCCCAAAAACAAAACTCAAAAACGATAAACAAAGTGTTCCACCATGACCTTCCCCACAACACCTATCCCTAAACTCTAATTTATTCATTGTGCTTGTTTGAGAGGGAATAGAGAGGAAAGGAGAGCAGCAGAAAGAAAGGGGAGAAATTCACAGGCAAGGGATGCAAAGTACAACATATTAGGAGCAGGTTAGAGAGGTAATTAGCATTTTTGTAGTTTACTCTCTTGTTATGCATTTTTTTTTTTTTGTGGCATTTCTTTATAATTTTGTTGAGTTTTTATGGCTTTTCTTTTTCATTTTGTTGAGCTTTTATGAATTTTCTTTATCATTTTTGAGTTTTTAGTTTATTTTTAAGTATCAACAAGCTACAAAATGAGCACCATTAGTGATGAGGAGATGGATATCAACATCCCATTTTGGCAAGTTTTTCCTAGTTTTCCTGAACTGGAAGAGTTCCTTGTTCAGGCCGGTCAGGGGCAAGCGCAGTCTTCAGGAATCACCCCTCGACTTCAGTTTCTACAAGTCTGATAGTGCACCCAGCAGTGGGACCTAGTCTATGTCACTCCTCCCCGCGAAAGATACCGAGCAACAAAGACCCTCTGCTGTTTACATTTAGCGATAGCAAGCCGAATAGGGAATTGGGGTGGGTAGAGAAAGTTCAGTTGGTGGTGCATCCCAATTTGATGGCCCTCACCTTTGTAGAAGCAATATACAAGGGGGTCATTCAAACCATCCAAATTGCCATTGCACTTTTTGATTGGATACAAACAAGGAAAAGTAATCTGGGAAACAAACTGTTACAAATGCAATATCTACAATTTCAACTAGAATGAAAGCATCACCAAGATTAATGCTTACCTCTTACAAATACCTGGACAATGGATATAGTAATGTCATATTCTTTCAGGCATAGTATTTGACCATTGCGCACTTTCGCTTGACATACGAATTGAAGGTCAGCCATTCAGTTGTCCAAGAAATTTGAAAAAATGAGTCCGAAGGTTAAAATTTTGATCAAGAATTGATGCCAAGAGGTTGATAATATTATCTACAACCAAATGTTAAAACTTTGATCAAGGACTGATGCCAAGAGGCAGGTACTATACGTGCAACCAAATCATATGTATACAGCGGTCAAGAAATTGAAAGAGTTGGGGCCAAGCTAAAAGAAATAGAATCAACAAATATCCCAGGAACATCCATGAAAATGCTTAACACTATGAACTAACTCTTTTTTTTCAGAAAGCTATCATTGGCGATGCCTTGCTCACTTCATTGTGGCAAGGGTATCTCCCTATGATAGATTGCTTTCAGATAGCTCTTCTTAATTAGTTCTACATTGAGAATTGGAGTGAATTGGCAAATTTCCAACCAAATTGTGAACACCCAAATACCAGAAACTTCATGCAAACAGAAATCAAGTAATATGGAAATCTATAACATGAGTATTAAATTAATACCATTAACCAGATTGGATTTATGACTACCAGTCATCATCTGGTTTAACACATTATTATCAAGCAAGAGTAATAATCTTGTTTCACTCGTGATGAAACAAATGTGGCTTCCCAATATTTATGTCTTACCCTGAGAAGTTCAAAGAGGTGGATTGGTATATTTATTCAGATTTTATCCTCCTCCTAACAAATGCTTGGGATTACTCTCTTAAAATATATGGAAAAAATGTCATTATGATACTCGCTATTCATGGAAGTTAACTCTACATAGTTTAAATATGCACCATCAAAATTTCTAAAAATCTAACCTTGCTATAGTGCTACATATCTTGAATTTCACGCTTATTAAGCAATTTTTCCTGGGGGGGGGCGGGTGGGTAGGGGGTAATCAATTAATAGCCTATCTTAAATTTAAGACAGAAGTTGGTTGTTGGTTGCAATGTCATGAGTGTGTTCACTTTTAATTTCAATGTTAACTTTGATGTCTATCTGATCATCACTTAAAAATCTTTATTTTTAAAATATCAATTGAAAAACCATAGTATCTTGTCTAGATGGTGGATTTTGGAGCCCTTTTTTGCTACAAATATTTTTTCAAGCCTCGCATCATTGGTGTATCTAGATTGGCACTATTTATCAAGAGTGGTGAAAAATATACCATGAAAGAAATGAAGTTATCACAACAAGAGATGTTTGATAAAAGGGGTGGGTTGTGATGATGTGATTGTGTAAGGTTTTATGATATTAAATTTGGCATTCATCAAACTAATTTTGAGCATAAACATTTACTTAGACTCTCACTTAAAAATAATTTACTTTTTTAACTTTGAAAATTCAATAAAAATATAGCAAGAATTTGGTCATTACTATTGAGTTTGAGGGCTTTTAATATATGAGAGTTACAAGAGCAGGGGCAACCGGAATACTCACGATCCCAAAAAAAAACCATGAGGGCACCACAAAATGCCCAAAGGGCCAACAGAGAACGCCACGAGGGAAAACACGAGAATTACATAAAACCAAAGAACATTAAGCACATGTCGCCACTCCTAGAGGAGGAGGATCATCCCGAGGAGGGATGAAAGCTCCACTCAACGGCTCCGGTGAAGGAGGATCAACTCCGCCACCATCCCGATCGGGTATTTACATCTGCAAAGGCACCATAATTCCCCAACCGAGGGCGAGAGAGCCAAAGAAACATTTGAATTCTATGCAGAGGAGAGGCCCAACACAGAGAACTTGCCACAACCTTTCCCCGCGGAGGAGGACTTTAACCCGACCCCGACGAGGACCGAGTCAAGGGCGACCCGGGAGAGGCGAGCGGTGGTCGTGAGAGCGGCTTCTACGACACGGTCCTTGCGGAGGTGGCCGAGATGGAGGTGGCACAGTAAAGGGTCGGGAGGGACTTGACTCATCGTGCAAGGAGCACTCCCCCAGTGTGCAAGAAATTCCTATAGGTGAGAAAACTCTAGAGCAACTTTTTGGCTTGAGCTTGAATATGTATGTGCACAACAAACAAAATAACCACTTTATCATTAGTGGAAAATAAAAGAACTTGATCACTTTGGAATATAGCAATATTACGAGCTTTCCAAATTTGAAAGAGAATACAAGCTCTAAACAAATGCCACAGAGTATCAATATAAGTAGGCCAAGAACTGAAATCTCCAAACAAATCCATACGCCAATGAAAGAATTCAGGGTGGTAGGGTTGAAATAGCGTATGAATCCAAGACCAAACGACTTGAACATGGGAACAAGACCAAAACAAATGCTTAAAAGATTCAGGTCGAGAGCAAAAGGGCATTTAGGATTGGGAATTCTAATGTGACTAAGATGCTCGCCAACAGAAGACCCTGATAAATAAGGCACCATAAAAAATGGTTGACTTTAGGTTTTAACAAAGGGTTCCAAGACATGGGAAAGCTAACGAAACCAAGTAGTCGGGGAAGATTGTAGACCCCAATGGGCATTGAGTTTGAAATGGAAGGTGAAATAGTACTCAATAACTTGGTAAATGGTGTCGACATTATAGTGAAGAAAGGAAATATTATGATTCCACCGCCAATCTCGCCACCATGCATCCAGAGGTTTAAGACCCAGCTTATGAAGCATGACATCCGACATCAACTCTTGAATTTTGTGGATAGACGAAAGGTCTGAATTGGCAAGATTGAATTTCATCTTGAGCTTGGGCCAAGAAATCCAGTCTCTGCAGGAAACCAAATCTTGAATGGTGTGAATCCCTTTCGAGATAAACAAAGAGCTTTGATGCTCGAAGTTTCAACAAGTGAATAATACCATCTTTCGTGATAATGGAGACCACCATATATTTTGGGAAGTAAAAGAGATCCTAGTGCAAAAGCCATCGCTAATCTAATGCAACAACAATTCCACTTCTTCAAAGGCCTTCCATATGCTTTTGGCGACAAAAGTGCCAATAATCTTGACAAGTGCCTTGGTGATAATTAAGGTATGTAACCCTATATTATTCCAACATCTTTTTCGTAAGGGAACTGAAGCAATGCAATGGCAAAGCAAAATTTTCTAGGCTTGATTACCCAAGAGACATCGCACCACCCATTTAGAACATAAAGTGATGTTTTTCCTGTAAACATCAATAATACCCATGCCACCTTGATCGCGGGGCAGAAAACAAACCTCCCAAGCAACCCGATGAAAGCCAACTGAACCAAAAATTTTACACCAAAGGTAATCCCAAAGCAGCTTTGGAAAGTTGGCAAAGGAAGCTCGGGATGGGCACCAACAAGCATAATAGTAAACATGGGTGGCGCATTAGAATCTTGGTACACACTTGAAATTTTATCGGCTAATGAGAGAGATTTGGAAGACCACCGAGAGACCTTATGCTCAACTTGTCAATCACATATTGCCATAAAGTTGTAGAATCACTATCAAAGGAAAAAGGAATGCCTAAAAATTTAAATTGTTCTCGCGCCCAATCCACTTCTAGGGGTAAGATTTCAACTAGTTAGGCATAGGCCAACAACTTTGTCCGATAGCCCAAAGTTTTAGCCATCTGAATGTTGGATCTGAAGCAAGACAAAAGATGTCAAGGCATTCAAAAACTTCAACCAAATTCTACTCATTTTCAAAGCAAGGGTAAGAAAAGAATCATCAACAAAGTTCCCATTAATGAGATGAGTCAGAATGATTTGGAAAAAAATCCTCGAATGCGACCTTGATCATCTCTTAACAATAAGATATCCAAGAGCATTAACGGCTAAGACAAAAAGAGCAGGTGCAAGAGGGCACCCCTGTTTGATAGAGCGGAAAAGGCCAATCGAAGAGGATTGTTGACCATTGATAATGAGGCAAGCAAAAGCATTGGAAAATAGAGTTCGGATAAAGCCGAGGTAAAAATTTGCCAAAACCTAAAGTTGTGAGCATAGCCAAAATAAAAGGCCATTCAATACAATCATAAGCCTTTTCAAAGTCAATTTTAAGAAATAAGGGCCATTGTAGAGACAACGAGATCCATTCCATTCCTTCCCAGATCGCAATGAGATTATCCAAAATATAGTGACCTTTGACAAATCCCATTTGTTCGGGTCGAACAATCTTGGGTAAAAATCAACAATGCGAAGAACAATGGCCTTAACAAGAATTTTGTAGAAACATTCAATAAAGTGATAGGCCACCAACTAGTAATCAACTCGAGGATCACCCGCTTTAGGGATGAACTTAATGTTTCCTTGATTGATGAAGCTCCCTAAAGAATTGGATTGGAGAGCTTCATTATAAACCCAAAGCAAGTTTGGACCAAAAAAAACCAAGTGGCTTTGTAGAATTCACAAGGAAAGCCATCTAATCCTCGGATATTTATCATCGACAAGACACAACAGAGCAATATATAGCTCATCTAAAGAAAGAGGGGCATTGCATCGAGCACGATCATTAGGAGAGAGCTTGACCAAAACCACCTCAATACATTGCTCAAAGGCAAGCTCGCGCTCATGGTGATCTCTTGTGCTTGGAAAACTAATTGATAATGTTCCATAAAGGTGTTAGTGATCTTGGGAAAATCCATGAGCCGACTTTGAGCAACTTGAATAGCTTTGATATTGTTGATGAGCATGCTTGGCATGGAGGGATTTGAAAAAGTGCTTAGACGCTTTGTCTCCCACCTTGAGCTAATGCATCCTCAATCGATTTGAGCTCCACGAGCCGAGTGAGATTCCATGAGCTTGAACTTATGCCGAATATTGGTAGCTGTAACTAAAGAGGGGTATTGAAAGGATTGGATTCGAGGAGAACAGAGATCCTCCGAAATTATTTATGCAAATCCGAGTCTACTCACTTACGCACTCGAACAACCTGCTTACCAAATTGGCGGAAGAATCAAGTGGTGTGCTAAATAAACGCTTCCCACCACTCAATCCAACTAGCAACAAAAAGGTGGATGTGGTGCCATGTTCCAAACTTTAGCAATAAGAGGGACCACCCTCAAGTGACTCAACAAGGAAACATTAAGAAGGAATTGATTTGATGGGACTTTGAATGGGGTCCGCACCAAATAATCTTAAAAGAGATCGAGATGATGATCTGAAAAAAGTACATCTGACCACATTGTGACAGGGAGAGGCCTTGCGTGTCAAAATCAAATATTTTTGTTGATGAGATAAGTACACAATCAAGCCTTTAAAAACCCGATCACATCCTTCTCAAAGATTGGTCCAAGTATACCAAGCTTGAGACTTAAATTCTCCCTACCGTTGGAGCAAAGGATCAGAAATCCCCCAACAACTTTTAAAGTAATACCAATCCGCATGCTCACCGACACACCAATGCATAGGGAGGGCGTTGAGTTTGTCATCAGGATGTTCAATCATATTAAAGTCACCACACACCAACCAATAAGCAAAAAGACAAGTTATCACCTAACCATTTCCATAACATCATTCTTTCCGTGCCATCATTAGGAGCATAAACATTAAGAATACCAAAAGAAATATCATTAATCACCATAATCACCCACATGACCCAATTTGAGGATCTTGGCCGAGGAGGTGATTAAGGCAAAAAATTTTGGGGTAATGGAAATACTAGTGCCACCTTTGCCATCAATATGTTGAGTATGAAAATGTGAAAAATTAGAGCAATACAAGTTAGCGTATTTTGAAGCAAAAAACCATAAATTTTAATTTCTATGTAAAAAATAATATCCAAGTACCTTAAACGTTAGCGCTAGGCTAGGCTAACCAAAGAAAATATTTGTGAGAGGGGTCTATGAGACCCCTAACATTCCAAGAAATGAAATTCATGAAAAATCAGACATGTCAAACTCCCCGACCATCTGGCACGCCATCCTCCGAGCCAAGGATTGAAAAATTATTAGCAAGCTGGGATCTGGTTTGAATTAGAAATCTCAACATGAATGGAGCGACATTTAACCCCATTATCTCCTCACGATCCGTGGGACACCTCCCGAGGTGGGTGCGTGAGCGACGAGAGAGGTAGATACATCAAGCTAAATTCCTGGAGTTCTCCATTTGTGAAGGAAAAATTGGCTCTACGAGGGCTTGGAAGGAATGGAAACCGATGAGGGGGAAGGACTCGAACCCAACTTATCCTTGGATGGAAGAGGGGAATGTGAAGGAGTAGGGGACATCACCAAAAGTGGATTTTTCGCACTGAAACCTTCTTATTCTCGACTGTAGTCCAACCATCAATTGGTTGATCACCTTTAGGATTAGACATTGAGGGTTGTGTCACACGGGTTTAGAACAAGCTAGAAGATGAAAATCGTGATGCGATGTTTTGGGGCTTGAAAATGAAAGAAAGTGTTGGGGAGGTTGAAATAAACCACCTTCTGAGAGATACACAGGGACCCAACTTGAATATCCAGGTGGTCCCACAGATCTTTCGCAAGGTCAACTTTGACACAAACCCATTTATTAGGACGAGCGTAAAAAAATGCTCTTGTTCATGGCATATCACCCTGCCAATGGGTTTAACTATCTTTGGAAGGAAAGACCAGAGATGAACGGGGAGTCTAGGAAGCTCAATCCAAACTGGGATTTTCAAAAAAACTGGTTGGTGGGGCTAAAGTCGGGAGTCCACTGAGAAAGCACTAAAAGGGTGTTGCCTAAATACCAACAAGCAACCTTAAGAAGGAGGGCTTGGACCTGAGAAGGCTTACGAAATGAAAAGAGATAAAATCCCTTGGTGAGGTTACTGGATTCTGAAACCAGGATACCATTGGAATCCCAATGGTTCTTTATCCAAGTTTTGCAGGTAAGATTATGAGGGGATACGGCCACAGAAATAAGAAATAAGGCAATTTTTACGATACCATTTGACCACATGGTCTAAGAATTCATCAGAAATCACAACATCTGAGGATAATTCAGAGTCCATACCTCGTCGCACCTTCAACAAAAAAATTTGAGCACACTTGGGATCCATTTCCACCACCCGTTGCAATAGTCGTTGCAATGGATGGAGAGGCAGCCATTTATATGCTACTCACTACCTTAAGAATGGGAAAACAACTAATCGATACTATGATAAGACCGAAGGGAAAACCATAAAAAGGCTAATGAGGCACATTATAAACAATGGGATAAGACAAGCACACGCACGCAACCCTAACAGAGCAATTTTTTAAAGCATTGGCTTTATAATAATAATTAAATAAACGCTTTGAAATTGATCTCTTAACATTTTAAAGATAAACATATTTAAGATATTTGTACTAGATTTATTTGTATCTTCATTGTACAAATTGATCTTTTATCATGTGGAGGTCGCGAAAGCTTTTGGGGAACATGTCCTCACATTCTTTTAGTAGGGAGAGAGGCCAATAATGGATCACCCTAAGTGAGGGGTCCACAAAATCAATTGTATGCCATGTAGGTGGCATCGCAGATAATTATTTTGATTTTGCACCAATATTATTTTGATATTTTTTGATCTTGGGAAACAATTGATTTTGTGGACCCCTTATCTCGTGGTGCACCACTGTTAGCCCCTCTCCCCTATTAAAATAATGTGAGGACATGTTCCCCATAAGCTTTTACACCTCCACATGATAAAAGATGTAGTTATATAAAGATGATACAAATAAAACTAATACAAATGTCTTAAATATATTTATCGAAAAATGTTAAAGATATCAATTTCCAACCATTTATTTTGGATTTTTCTTACACCCTAATTATTAACTAGTATAAAAATCTGAAATGCATCTATTTAAAAATGGCAATACATATCCATTTCAAGTATTTTATTTTGAATTTTAGACATATAACATTGATTAATCATCGAAGTTTTGCAAATAATCACCGATTTTTGCAAAAATAAGTGACTATTTCCTATTTTGTCTTATCTTAAATTCAACATTTAATTAACAATTAATGGTGTATCTTAAAATGAAGGTCTATGTTACAATTATTTACCTATCTTCAATTTCATGTTTATGTGACCGTAACATGGCAATTCGCAACTTCAAATTTGATGACCATTTGACCATCACACGGAGTTTTTCTTTTTTGTTTGGTGAAGTCAATCCAAAGATCACTATATATTGGTCATATCGTGCGGTTTGGAGCCCATTGAATTTTCACCAAACAATAGAGTTCGTAACCCAATTTTCTTTTCACAAAAAGAGTTTTTCGAGCACAACATTGGGGGATCTAGATTGAGGCCATTTACCACCAATAAATGGGAAATTCTTTGAGAAGGTTTAATTAATCAATGTGGTATGTTAAAAATTCAAGATATGTTCCATTAGATTAATATCTCTCAACGTTTTTGAGATAGATGTATTCAAGGTATATGCACTAGTTTATATATCAATTTCAATGCAAACATTAATGACCCTATTGTGTGATATTTTTTTGAACTTTCTTTGTATGATCATTCAAAATGGTGGTAGCCCTATCCCTAAGAGTGAAGTACTTCCTACCTCTCATTGTTAAAACGAACCAAACTAGATTTACTAACACTATATATTTATATGCATATATATGTATACACACACGCACGCATGCACACACACACATATGTATGTGTGTGTGTGTGTGTGTGTATGTATGTGTGTGTAAGTATGTATGTATGTATGTATACATATGTATACATACATACACACACACATATGACAATGTCATTAATGTCTAGGAAAATATGGAATGTGTTAGATCATCCGACTCGTAACCCTTATTTGTCAAGATTGGTTTTGAGAAATCTTATGATAGGATAGAGTGGTCATTTATCCTTCTCATACTCTAAGCCTTGGGGTTTAGTTCGAATTTTGTGTAAATTTTTAATATGTTTCAAGATTTTGAGGTTTGCATTACCCTTAATGGTGTTAAATCCAATAGGTTTGGTCTCTACAAATCTATTGGGAAAGGTTGTTCATCAGCCCCTCTCTCGTATGTATTGGTTGTTCAAGGATTTAGTTATATTTTGCCTAATTATTTTGTAACGGGTTTTGTCAAAGGAAATGTTATCGCCAAATCACTGCTCCCCCGAATGGCTTGAATGTGAATGTGACATTCGGTGTGATTGGGTAACATGGGATCACCTCTCAAGTTGTGGGACTTGGGCTCGAGGTGAACCTCCAGAGAAGGTTGGCTTCCTCTTTCTAAACTAAGCACTACACTACTCCTAATGCAAGAAAAATAACTACCTAAACCTATACTGACATTTTCATGGGGTTAAGGGAGAGAGATTTGCAAGAAATAAAACCTATACTAGAAGTGGTTATCCACCAAGAAAGGGTGTTGCTAGACAAAATCCTAACTTGCCAATGAAGAGATATGATCATGAGGGGGACAAAGATACATCACATACTCAATTTACATACAAAACTTCATTCCTTGATAAACACAATGACCTCCAAAACTTACAAAAGACACCAAGGTTGCACAATACACCTGCAGACACGAAGAGAGGAAAATTGAAGAAAAAAAATAATGCATGGAAAAATAATTAGCCGCAAAACAAAATTTGATTATTCCAAGCACTTCCACCATGCATCATTACAAAGAGGGAAAGGCATGTTGTCATTATAATTTTTAGAAGAAAGGCTTGAGAGCCTACAAATTCATAATAACTCACTTGTGAAGAGAGGGGAAGCTTGGAAAAATTATAACTTTTTGGAATAAGCATTCCCTTTACATTTATAGAAAATTCTGAGTTGTTGAGAGAAAGAAGGAAAAATCCCTAAAACTAGGTAAGTTTGTATAATTAACAGCCAACCATGCTTGCCTCATTAATTGCAACTTCACCTTTCAAGGCATTATTCATGGAATGAGGAAACTCTGTAATTTTGGAATACAAAACTTCAAAATCCATTCTCATGATTTTGTTGTGTATTTCTCACTCTCCCGATTCCAACAACTATAATTTTGTAAAAACGGACAACCCGGGAAGAAGTTATGGTTGGATGAGCAAGAGTCACTTTTTGGGTATCCAGGCATTATACTCCATCAGCTCTTTGATAATATCTCCAAAAAATTCAAATGACTCCTCCAAATAATTAAAAAAATTAATATATTTTGTGAAAACACCTTGTGCCTTTGGGACCCACTGGTTTTGCTTTACATTTGGGGAAAGGGTCTTAGTGATTAGATAGCACATGGATCACCAACATTAACAACCTATATCCTTGTTAATTGTCACGTATTTGCATGTATTGGCGAGTTCTTAAATCTTCCTTCACCACCTGGGCACGTTGCTACGAAACACTTTGGCTTCTCCCGAAAATACCTCATTGGATGACTCGACGAGTTCTTCTTATGACACGTCCGCCACTATCCAACACTCCCAACATCTCGTCAACCTCAACAAATCATTTGTTTGCATTGATCATACGTAACAAATTTTGACCTGGTGACTCAGCCAAATCGGTCTACATAATACATCGAGCTATTCATTATCGCTCCACTGACTATGCCGACATTTGGGTTGATCCCTTCAACTCGCCATGTAGCATTGAACTAACTTGTCAGACATCTCCTGATCACCGTGGCATTTGACTCAGGATGATTGTTGACTCAGTCTGATGTGTCAAAGTTGACAACTCACCATGTAGTTCCAAATCTCGAAGACATGAGTTCCCAAACTCCGAATTTCAGAGTTCAGGCTTCGAAACTCCGTTTCAAATTTTGCCAACCCTCTCCGGGTGATCTCCGAAATGATCTCCTGATCCCGAAATCCAAATCCAAATGGATGACTTCAAACCTTTTTACTGTGGGCTTTTGGACATTTCTATCCCTCCACTTTGCACCGAATCTCCAAACATGACAACTCTGAAAGCCCAAAATGGGCAATATCTGAAACATCATGAACTTGAACTCGCTTGGTTCTTTTTAGTGTCATGCCTGAGCTAGCCCTTCCATCTTAATGAATCCTGTGCAAAATCATGTCGAGCCAAGATTCCATCAAACATGCTTTAAGCACTTGCCAACCGTTTCTTTGCCAACTTAACATGGCCTTCACAGATACTTCACATTCACAAGCACCCTGACTTTATTCATTGTTGCAACAAAATTCTGGGAATGGCTTATTTAGCTCAGCTCGGAGAGCCTTCTTCACACACTAAATTGTGTGCATGAATCGTGATAGCCCTTGCTCACCCCTTGAGCTATCTCATCTGAGGTGTAGGCTCTCTACAATGATATTTTCTACAAAATCAAACCCGATTCCCATGGACCCAACGAATCTATGACCCTGCTCGACGCTGAAGCTCTGCCATGCAATGAGTTGAATTCTTTCCTCTGGCCAACATTGCCTCGATTTCAAATACATGTCATCTAACACCTTTGATTCACCTTATTGACGTCAATTCCGAGCTATCACAACCGAGCTCAACGAATCCTACATTTGATTTCCGAGCCAGCGTTTACTGAGCTTCAAACACTACGCTTCGAGGAGTATTCCACTATTGCGAGCTTTTTCTGTCGATTCATTTTATTCATCCTTATTTGCACCATGGATTCTGGGCTCTACACACAACTCAATATTTGGCCTTGACTTAGTCTCCCAAACACTTCTGCACTTTCATTCATTTGTGAAATCATTGACTCGGCCTGTAAACTCCAATGAGTTACTCACTTAACTTGGCCCATGCTGAATATTACTTACATGCATCAAGTCCCGAGTTATACGCCTATGAGCTAGTCTTGTAAATCCATGCCACACGTCTTGAGCACCAAGATCGAGATGAGCTCCCAATGCAACTCGACCCTCATCATGCCAACCCGAGCTGCTTTCTTATCAAGCTCTTGTTAACTTGTCCAACTGATCTCGTTTTCCTTATCACATGTGTCGAGTTGTTCATATTTTTTGGGCCTTCTGTAGTCAAATTAGTTCACCCACACATCAATCTAGCTCGACCGAGTTGTATCAAATGTTAAAACTCCTATGTATTGTGCGAGCTCACCTCGAGCCCCCTCATATGGACCATTCTTGAACATTTTTAACCTTTTTCTTTAACATCATGGAATTCATGGAATTTCCTTAGTTCCGAGACATCATGGAGGTATAGAAAGAACAGTAAATTTTGACCATTTTATAAACCAACTTTGACCATTTTTTTGTAAGAGAAAAAACCCCCGATTACATTTTTGGTGACCTCTCGAGGATGCTTTCCTACTAAGCATTAGTCCAGTAGCCTTCTATATTCATTGGGCATGGAGTCATTTGATATCCCAAAACCGATCCTGAACCGGAGTAGACCACTTGACCTTGTCCCGGAATATGATGTTGTCAATTATGAAGCACATTAGAACACATGATGTATATGAATTAGTAATGCATGAACACACCGCAAATATTCAAGTAAATATTTTTCAACTTTGGGACATCATGGAATTCTATTAAATCCTGGTTTCTCTTTTTCTTCTTAAATTTCCACTTTTGAAACGTTGTGCAAGAACAACAATGAAACACAACACACGCAAATCTAAAAACCATACATGCTTCAAATGAAACATACAGATTGTTTTAGACACTTATTCTACTGAAATCAAACCTATTCCTATCCTACACTAACCAAAAGTACAAGTGAACTAAACAAACCCTGTAACTGGTTGGGAAAAATAACTTCCCTTTCTCATAATGGGCAGCCATGTAGACAATTTGTCAATAGTCATAGTTGAGAAATGATAGTGAAAATGGAAACAATCCCAATCCTCCACTCTAATTACAAAGGCATCAAACTAAAAGAGAAAGTATCCCTCTTTTAGTTGCTCTGCATTTGTTTTGCAGAGGCATAACAACCAATCCTTAGGACTGTGAAACTTATCCTCACATTTTGCAGTGAATGTGACTGGATGTGACCTTTTTCTTGGCCCCAAAGAGGCCAAATACCTTATGGGACATGATCTAACCCTTTTAATTTCTCTTCTACTCCGAGATTCAACTTTGACAATGAAGTGCCCCTGAAGACATCCATGTATGAAAGGTGTTGTAGTGACGTCCTTTCCCTCTTGTTGCCCATCTACAAACAATTGATCTTCCTCATGGATGAAAGGCACCAAAGTGATGTTCCCTTCATCTCCCTTTCCTTCCTTAACAACAAAGAATTCATCCCCAACATGTAGTTGCTTTGGACCACTTACAACCTCCAATGGAATCACTTGAAAATCTTGCAAGTGTTTGAAGAGTATTTCTCATATAGGAGTTCCACTTTCATCTAAAAACAAAGTTGTTATGCATTTCTAACCTCCTCATCCCACATGAAACCTGTGAGATCATATTCATCCACCTATTTATTTTGAGGATCATTAGGAGCAACAAGATCTTCAAGAATACTTTCCTCCATCACAAGTTCACTAACCAAATCAGATTCCATAATTGAGAGCAAGAAACTCTCAATAATGTCATCTCCGCCCAAAGCTTCTAAATTTGACTTAGTTTCTTCCTCGTGCCCCTCTCTTTCTTTGTTCAATGAATGTTGTAGAAGATCCAATTCCTCCAATTCAGATTCAAGAGGACTGTTTGAAACTAGTTGTGCCAAAGGTTCAACTTCTTCTCCCATGGCTTTCTCTAGATTGGAAATTTGTTCCCCATAGCCCTCTTCATCTTCAAACATAAAATTTGCAAGACAAAATTCATCATATCTTTGACAGAAAGAAGAAGGAGAAAAATTTGTAACTTCCTGCATGGTCTCCTCTACTCTTAAAACTTCTAAGTCCACCACGACAAGAATCCCGTTATGGTCATTGTGGCATTTGATGAGGATATTGGAAAGTTTTTGCAATGTTCCATAAATGCAACAAGTTCTCGACATGCCTAGAAATTAGGATCATTGCACTCATAAGAGTCACCTTGTACACTTGAGAGTCTTTCTTCTTCAGCTTGCACATGCTCTTCTTTAACCAACTTTGTAACTTGTGGGGAATCAACAGTCTTCACAAACATAGTGCCAACATGTATGCTACACTGAACACATAGATTGATGCTCATCATCCTCTTGTAATTTTTCTTGTGCAAATTTAGTCTCCACCATTTGTTCTTGAATCTCAACCTTGGATAGAGGTTGAGTTAGGAGGGGAAATTTCTTGACGTTCAATCTTGCAGCCCACTCCTTCAGATTATTTGCAAGCTCATCTTTACTAAGTTCCTTAACCTTCTCCTCTTCTTCTTTGCTATAATCATATTCTTAGTCTTCCCAAAATGGATTGGGAATGTAAGAGGAGAGGTGGGTTGGGGCTCAACTACTTTCCTCACTGTTTGAGGTAGTGAAAGAGGTACAACTTCTTGTCTTGGTGGCCTTTGTAGAAAAGAAGGAATTCTAGAAGAACAAGGAATAGATGATTCAAGATGGGATGGGAAGATAGGAGATGAAGGAATGGAATTCTCAACATGGGCAAAGTTGGTGAAAATCTTGGAATTTGAGGTTTAGACTAAAATGACATTGGTTGGGAAATAGGAAGAGGACTCTGAGGTGGTGGTGGAAAACCAACCCATCGATAATATTTCATTACATCAAACTCATAGGCCTCTATTTCTTCGATCCAACCTTCAAGCTGAGGCAACATTTTAGTCATAAAAGCAATCTTTTCCTGCAAGCTGTAAAAACTTGGCATAGGACCAACCCATGGACAAGCTACCTTGAAGCCAATCTTGAATGCCTTCATTTGAGTTATGGCTCTAGATTGTACCATGCCTACCTCCAATTTCTGCATCTTAAGTTGCAACTTTACATCTTCATCTGTAGGATAGCCTCCATCATCTGCATGTTCCTGCTCTTGAAAAGTTGCATAGTTAAGTGAACAATCAAACTGACCATGGCTCTTCTCATAGAGATATGCATGTTGTTAATTTTCATCATAAAATGGAGTTGGAGGTGGGTTAAAATAGCTGAAGATGGAAATTACTGTTGTTGGTGCAAGTGGGAACTCAACTGTGGAAATGAAACCATGATTTACAACTTCATAAATGGAAGAAAAATGGAAAGATGTGGAAGAAAATAGATGGAAATGGGGAAAAATATAGTCTCGTAACTCAAAGAGTGGGTTACTTAGACCAATGGAGTCGCCAGTTGTGCTTGGGTATACCTCCTAAGGCTGAAATTTCACTAAGAGCACAACAACTTAATGAAAATAAAGTGAACACAAATACACACACCTGTAAAAAAATGACTCTTGTGGTTCCCACTCGGCATGTGTAAAAAAATTTATCGCCATATCACTGCACCCCCCGAATGGCTTGAATGTGAATGTGACATTTGGTGTGATTGGGTAACATGGGATCACCTCTCAAGTTGTGGGACTTGGGCTTGAGGTGAACCTCCGGAGAAGGTTGGCTTCCTCTTCCTAAACTAAGCACTACACTACTCCTAATGCAAGAAAAATAGCTACCTAAACCTATACTAACATTTTCATGGGATTAAGGAGAGAGATTTGTAAGAAATAAAACCTATACTAGAAGTGGTGATGCACCAAGAAAGGGTGTTAATAGAAAAATCCCGACTTGTCAATGAAAGGGATGATCATGAGGAGAATGAAGATACATCACATACTCAATTTACATACAAAACTTCATTCCTTGATAAGCACAATGACCTCCAAAACTTGTAAAAGACACTAAAGATAAACATAGCAACTTCTGAATACACACCACAGTGTAGCAAACATGAAGAGAGGAGAAAGAAGCAACAAAATAATGCAAGGAAAAATAATTAGCCACAAAACATAATTTGATTATTCCAAGCACTTGCACAGTGCATCATTACAACAAGGAAAGGTAGAAGTTGCCATTACAATTTTTAGAAGAAAGGCTTGAGATCGCAAATTCACAACAACTCATCTTGTGAAAAGAGGGTAAGTTTAGAAAATTCTAACCTCTTTTGAAATAATCATTCCCTTTACATTTATAGAAAATTCTAAGTTGTTGAGAGAAATAAGGAAGAATCCCTAAAACTAGGCAAGTTTGTAGCTAAACAGTCAACCATGCTTGCCTCATTAATTGCAACTCCACCTTTCAAGGAATTATTCATGGAATGAGGAAAACCTACAATTTTGGAATACAAAACTTCCAAAAATCCATTCTGATGATTCCATTGTGTATTTCTCGCTCTCCCGATTCCAACGACTATAATTTTGTAAAAAAGCGGACAACTTGGGAGGAAGTTATGGTTGGTTGAGCAAGAGCCACTTTTTGGGTATCTCGGGCATTATACTCCATCAACTCTCTCATAATGTCTCCAAAAATTCAAATGCCTCCTCCAAATAATTAAAATTAATATTTTAATATTTTTTTGTGAAAGCACCTTGTGCCTTTAGGACCCACTAGTTTTGTTTTACATGTGGGGAAAGGGTCTTAATGATTAGATAACACATGTAGCTATATTTATGCATTAATGATACTTACAATTTTCAAAAGATGGCTTGCCAACATTACTAACTGAGCTCCTTGTTAATTGCCACGTATTTGCATGCATTGGTGAGTTCTTAAATCTTCCTCACCACCCGGGCACGTTGCTACCAAACGCTTTGGCTACCCCTGAAAATACCTCATTGGATGACTCAACGGGCTCTTCTTATGACACGTCCACCACTATCCAACACTCCAAACATCTCGTCAACCTCGGTGAATCATTTGTTTGCATTGATCCTACACAACAAATTTTGACCTAGTGACTCAGCCAACTTAGTCTACATAATACGTCAAGCTATTCATTATCACTCCACTGAGTATGTCGACATTCGGGTTGATCCCTTCAACTCACCGTGTAACATTAAACTAACCTTCCAGACATCTTGTAATCACCTCGGAATTTGACTCAACATGATTGTTGTCTCGGTCTAACATGTCAAAGTTGGCAACTCGCCACATAGTTTCGAATCCCAAAGACATGAGTTCCCGAACTCTGAATTTCAGTGTTCGGGCTTCGAAACTTCGTTTCAAATTTTGCCAACCCTCTCCGGGTGATCTCTGAAATGATATTCCGATCCCGAAATCTGAATCCGAATGGATGACTTCAGACCTTTTACTGCGGGCTTTTGGACATTTCTATCCCTCCACTTTGCACTGAATCTCCGAACATGACAACTCCGAAAGCCTGAAATGGGCAATATCCGAAACATCATGAGCTCAAACTCACTTGGTTCTTCCAGTGTCACGCCTGAGTTAACCCTTCCATCTTAATAACTCCTATGCAGAATCATGCCGAGCCAAGATTCTATCGAACATGCTTCGAGCACTTGCCAACCATTTCTTTTATGACTTAACATGGCCTTCACAGATACTTCTCATTCACTAGCACCCTGACTTTCTTCATTATTGCAATAAAAATTGGGAATGGCTTATTTAGCTCATCTCAGAGAGCCTTCTTCACACACTAAACTGTGTCACCGAACCATGATAGCCCTTACTCACCCCTCGAGTTATCTCATCTAAGGTGTGGACTCTCTACAATGAGATTTTCCACAAACTCGAACCCGATTCCCATGGACTCGACGACTCTATAACCCGGTTCGACGCCCAAGCTCTGCCATGCAACAAGTTGAATTATTCCCTCTAGCCAATGTTGCCTCAATTTCAAATATGTGTCATCTGAAACCTTTGATTCACCTGATTGACGTCAATTCGGAGCTATCATGACCGAGTTCAACGAATCCTGCATTTTATTTCCATGCCACTGTTCACCGAGCTCCAAACACTATGCTTTGAGGATTATTGCACAATTATAAGTTGTTTCTACCGAGCCCTTTCATTCATTCTTATTTGCACCATGGATTCTTGGCTCTGCACACAACTCAATATTTGGCCTTGGCTTAGTCTCCCAAACACTTATGCATTTTCATTCATTCGAGTAATCATTGACTGATCCTATAGAATCCAATGAGTTACTCGCTTAACTTGGCCCATGCCAAATATTACTTACACACATCAAGTCCCGAGTTCTACGCCTATGATCCGGTGTTGCAAATCCATGCCACACGTCTTAGGCACCAAGCTTGAGATGAGCTAGCAATGCAACTCAACCTTCATCATGCCAACCCGGGATGCTTTCTTATCGATCTCTTATTAACTTGTCTAACTGAGCTCATTTTCCTTATCACACGTGTTGAGTTGTTTGTATTTTTGGGCCTTTTGTAGTCAAATTGGTTCACCCACACATCAATCTAGCTCGACCTGAGTTGTATCGAATGTTAAAACTCTTATGTATTGTGTGAGCTCATCTCAAGCCCCCTCGTATGGACCATTCTTGAACATTTAACCCTTTTTCCTTAACATCATGGAATTCATGGAATTTCCTCAGTTTCGAGACATCATGGAGGTATAACAGAAAGCCAAAAAAATTATACACCAACTTTGACCATTTTTTCCTGTAGACCCCCCGTTATCCTTTTTTTCCTAAGAGGCAAAAATGGATAAGAGGAACCTCTCCTCCCAATTTAGATCAAGAAATTGTAAATAAGCATTTTTGCATATGAATCCTTTCTCATCCTCTCGAATAATAGTCCTTTGTGAAGAATGTGATAAAGTTCCTTAACAAATTTTGCATTGCTTCAAGATTTTTCATTCAATGGAGAAAGACCGTGTGTTATAGAGAGTCTATCTCTCTCATACCTATTTAGTTTGAGGGATTTAAGTGGAAATGGATTCAATAAGGGGAACAATTCAAATTCTTAAGTATGTTCTTTTCTTATTAGGATTCACCTTCTTACATTTATAGCCATGTGATTAAATGGTTGGGACAAATATTTGTTTTTGGGTCACCAAATCCCTCTTCTTAGTAATAAATTTTAGTTTTTCTCAAAGGTGTTGACTATGACCCATGTCTACTACTTTTCTTGGTGGGATCCTTCTAAAGCTACCTATGTTAAGGTATAAAAGCTTATGGGAAATTTATTATTGGCCAATTCTAAAGACAATAAAGGTTTTCACAAATTTTCTTCAATTATTTGTTGTAGGGAAAATTTTAGTGGAGAATCTTCATTAATTCATGAACATTCGGGTTTTTAAAATTTGGATTTGGAAAATTTTGAGGAGTCGGCTCACATGTTATTTGTCCTAAATATTTTGGGTACGAGTTACATTATTAGGTTGGTTCACCTAACATTTAAACTAATTGTTGATTGTTTATATTCAAATCGCATTTACCATGAAAGAGAAATTTGCCACAGTCACCTTCATATATATATATATATATATAATACTAATTACAATTCCAATATTAAATATTGAATTCCACTCACAATTGCTATACTCGTGGGCGTTGATGATCAACTACATATTGCAACCAAACAATAACATATAATTACCATATGAAAACATCCAAGCATTTTAACCATTCCAATGATCATAGGGTCAATAAGATATGTATGCTACCATTTGGTAGCATATGTTATGTCAATATATCAAAGAACAAGATGAACATCGGTCATTTTTACAATTTCAAAATGTTTTAGTTCCATTCCCCTCCCTAATAGTATACAACATTGACTTAATCTTAAAATTGATTTAGAAATCTTTAAGGTATGTCCTTTCCATCCACTTCTCAAATCTTTACAAGTCATGAAATATTTTAATTCTTTCTCAAACCAAAGGAGGGTAGAGCAACCTTAAAAAAGGGCAAAATAAATGGATTCACGGATATGTGCTCGACCTCCTTTTGCTCGCCTAAGATTTACACATTTCCATTGTGTGGCTCTTTTCTAGAATATATGCATGATAATGAAACCTACACCATCTCCCTTTATGCCCAATAGTGCATGGTTTTCCATGTCGACTGCACCATTAACATGCAATATTTATCACATTCATTAATGCATTTCCCTTTGGTAAAATAATTTTTTAATTTTATATAGTTAGTACTCTTGCTGATAGTCAGACTGTTTACACTGGAAGGAGTAATTTGGCTGGGGTAGGCATTTAAAACTACCTATTTCAAGAGGCTGGTTAACTGAAGTAGCATCTTGACAAGTTTTAGTGCTCTCAACAAAACTCAATTCCTTATGCATCATGGTACCTTGTGAGAGTAAAGGCTCATTACCAACTATATAATTTGGGATCATGTATAACTGATTGAATCTTGGGTCAATTTGAGTTAATATGCATCGTGGTTAATGCCATTTATATAAATCAAACCATATTAAGGTGTTATCCCTCATCATGTAGTTTTGCTTTTATAAATATCATGTGCTTGTTGTTATTATTCTGAAGCAGTAAAACCCAGTCTTCAGAATAGTTTGCATCTAGTTTCTAAATGGCTTCATTATATTCCCCCATGTAGTAATGATTGGAGAGGTAAGTTTAGTACTTTTTTAAAAAGTAAGTCATTTGTTTTTATGATATCATAGTTGAAGATCAATTTTCTTTGGCCTCATTTGGTAGCATTCACTATGGTGTTTGTGAAGGCTGGTGTTATTATTCTGAAGCAATAAGCTTGGATTTTACTGCTTTAGAATAATAGCACCAGCCTTCACAAATAACCTAGTGAATGATACAAAATGTTTTTCAGGCGCACCACTTAGACCAGAAGGAGGCACAATATACACAAGCACAACATCGCTACCATCTCTCTCCCCATTGTTCTTCACCATTATTTCAAGCTCAATGTTAGAAGCATTGCATAAATTTGTATTACAAGTTTTCTTAGCCTCCCCAATTTGTTTACGTTGCTATTAGAAATCATTTCTAAGTTTCTATGGTCTGAAATTTTGCAAATTTATTTGATTTTCTTTCAGTGGTAATGAGCTTCAATTTTTCTAGAGTAAGGTTGTGATATTAAGCTCCAATATTTCTAGAATAATATTGTTGATATTAACTTTACTTTTTCGTATATCGTGAGATTTTGAAGACCTCTCCTTCCCTATACCTTCCTGTATTTTATAGTTTTTGGTGCTTTGTAGGAATTCCTCACAATGTTTTCTAGCCTAATGGTTATAAATATAATTTATAACTTCTAGCTTGATAATTTTCCATCTAAGCATGCTTAAAATTGTTAACAACCTATATTTTCTTCCTGTGAAACTAGGTATCAAGCATACAAATCACTTTCATCAAATCGAAATATAATGACAAGATCCTTGCCTTAACAAGTGGCTGCTCTGCCCTCCTTTGGTTTGAGAAAGGAATTAAAATATTTTATGACTTGCACAGATACCCTGCTGCCCTTTTAAATAAATGTCTTAAATCTGAAAAATGTCTTGGAGAGGGTGTTCTTTGTATTTTGGAAATGGGATCAAGCTACATTCCTGAAAAAAAAATTCTCTTATTTGTTTCACCACCGATTGGAGTAGTCAATAACTTGAATGTTTACATCTAGTCCAGTGCTTCTCGACATGATTGGGGAAACTACTATAGAGATAAATGGATATCCTTGGTTAAAAAGTGGCATATTTTTGGTGAGAATAGATGCTACAATATTTTCCAGCATCCTCTCGGGCCCTTCCAAAATCGAGATCTAGAGCAGAGCATAGACATCCTTTGAAGCATAACGGAAGTAAGTTACTATCAGATGTAGTTACAAGTGTCCTAGTTGCATTCCACGAGAACACATATCTTCAAGGCTATATCAAATAGAACTTCATGTTCCTTGTTTATACATCCACATTTTGCATATGTATCTACCAGGGTGGATACAATTTTCATCTAAATTTTTCCTCTATCCTTTATGGTTTGATGAATGTTCATACCCTGTTCCAAATCCCCCATTTTGGCACAGGAAGGTAGGATGTTGGAAAAGGTTGTTGAATTTAGATTTAAAGCTGATAATTACAATATTTCTTGAAAGTTTCTAAAGACTTTTTAATGAATCCCTATTGTGCATATCCTGTAATCAATTCTATCCATGAGAACACATCTCTTTGAGGCATTCTGTCAAATAGTTCATGTGCTTTGTCTATGCTTCCACATTTTGCATACATGTCTACTAGGGAAGTTGCAACTACAACATTTGGTAAAATTCCTCTATCCTTTATGCTTTTATGGATGTCCATACCTTGTTCCAAATCTCCCATTTTGGCATAAGGTGGGAGTACGTTGGAAAATGTAAATTGGGGTTAGAGACCTATTTGTTGCATATAGTGAAAGCATAGAAAAGAGAGGAATTTGCTATTGCCAATATCAATATTTTGTATATCATCACCTATTTGGAAATTACAACTTGGCATTATTGACTTATAAGTTTAGAGTGTATGCAACAATGTTGTAATCATTATGCAATATGTAATGGTGCATGTTTAAAAAAACAAATGTATTGAATGTGATAAATTGGGAGGTATAGAGTAATGTTTGGTATATTTGAGAAAGTTGTTGCTTACACTAGAGACTGATACATCAATTGTTTAATGTTACAGTTCCATTTAGTTCATGGTATGAAAAATATCGATATTGAGTATACTAGTGTATATTTTATGTTTTGGTGCAGTTATCAAAGTTAGATTAAAAAGAACATTGTCAAAGAGTTGTCAATCGCTATTACCTTTACATTGACAATTACATGACCAAATTGACATAGTTTTGAAGGTTAGTGCTCTCACATGACATAGTTTATTGCATTTGAGTCTTACAAAATAAAATATGGGTTTGTATTTCATTTCATGATTTACATTAGATATTGTATACATGGAAAATATCATGTATTATTTAAGCACATGCAAAATTATGAGTTTTCAAATTAGTAAATATGTTTTCTTTGCATCTTCCTATCTTTGTTCTCTTCCTTTGACACTAGGTGTCAATCCTACAAATTGATTTTTTCGAATCGAAATATAATGAAATGTAAGTATTTGAAGTCAATTTTCATAATATCCATGAATTGTTCATATTTCTCACTTTTTTTTTTATAGTTACCTAGGATTTTAGATGTCTCAAATCAGCTTATAAGATTCTTATTTGTTGGCAAATTGGCTACATTGTGCTCATTATGTGGATGAACCAATGCAAGTTGGGCCCTGTTGCTCATGTTGTAGACTATGTTGCTTCCACCGAGCTTGGTAATAAATTTTCCATCTTCCTCTACTTATCAATGGAAGGCCTTGCTTTAGCTGTTCTAAAGTTTGTATTGTGTGTTTCTGACATTTTATTGACACTTGGTAGTTGTTGGTATATGCAAGCAACAAGGAACCTTTGCTGAAATAAGATATTCCCTTGTCAAATTACATGTGTCATAACTGATAAAGTAGGATTCCTCATTTCAAATGGGGGAATATAACCCTCCTATTACCAAATGCTTCTTTTGTTGCAAATAGACCTTTGACAGTTTCAAGCATTCTCCCCTCTACATGCATGCCATTTACTTTCATGTTGCTCTAACTATGTATCTCCATCACAAATTGATGCAACAATGTATGTCACTCTCTGAAGTTACATTGGAAAAAAAAATATGTCATTTCAATATATCAACATTGTTACCGGTCAATACATATTTCTAGTTCACAATGATACTCATTAACTTTCAATTTTCATCTGTTGTTTGCTTCTCTTTTCTCCACCCCTATCATCGTGTCCATTGCACCTTTGGGTGTAATTGCTAGTTTTAACTCAATAACTATGTGTACCATTGTATGTCAAGGGTTAATGACATTTAGGCACCCTTTTGTATTTTATCTTATTTGATATTAATAAAATGTTTGTGGGAAAAAGATTCAAATCAAATTGTTTTTTATTTATAATATTAATTACCAACCCACTCTAACATCATAGATGATATATAGCCGTTGATTGCACTAGATGATATTTGGTTATTATTTATTCTTGAAATTCAGAAATTTCATTCTTTAAATTCGTATCGTCTCTAGAGAGATAAAAAAATTAAAATTAGTATTGTCTCTAGAGAGATTAAAAAATTAGTATTTTGTATTCTCTCTAGGGAGACAAAAATGATATTGTCTCTAGAGAGACGAAAATCATATTGTCTCTAGAGAGACAAAAATGATATTTTCTCTCAAGAGACAAAAATGATATTGTCTCTCAAAAGAAAAAATATGTATCAATTTAAAGTGTCTCTAGAGAGACAATAATTAGAGAAAATATTAGAGACACCCACTTTGAGACAATATACAACTTTTTTATTGTCTCTATTTGATATGATTTGGTTAAGTATTGTCTCTATTATTGTCTCAAAACACACCCCCTTGTAGTAGTGGCGGGGTCCCCTCTCAAAAAAAAAAGTGGACCCCATCCGTTGTTGGGTCCCCAACCAACACATAACATGGGCCCCACATCGAATGTCGAAGACTACAGGATAAAACCAAAAGCATATTTTCTTGAACACACTCTCCTAATTTTGAACACCTCATTCATCCACTTGTCAAGATCTCATCCCACCTCATCTTCTCGTAATTTTCTCTTTTATTTTTCCAATTGGATAAAAACTTTCGTTGACCATATCTTCCTCATACGACATTTGTTTTTCCATGTTCAAAGTGTGTCGGAAAGCTCTCAACGAGTTATTCCATGTGCAGTAGTTTTGTAACCAACTGCGAGACCATCTAATCAATTTAGAGTGAGGATCTTCTTGGATTACTCCTAATCCTATAATAGGGTAGTAATTCTTTTACAATATTCCAAAAATATAAAATTATGACCTAAACATGGTTTGATCTACTATTTATTTACTTTACATATGTTTTTGTCACATGGTTTGATAGATATCATATTATATACTCTTTATAAATGTGTTTCATGAGGTATATGAACATATTTCAAGACACACATGACTCGCATGCTTATAGATGTTGGACCTTTCCTCTTACATAGTGGCCATGCAACATCTAGAGGCATCTTCTACACTATCATATGTCATTGTTTCATTATGTAGTTGTCTTTTATATCTTGATTATGCTTATATTATACATTGTGATATATGTTATTTATTTATATTTTTGGGACTAATACATATGGACTATGCAAGAACAATATTTGTTCCATGCACCCATTGGCTCTGTATACTTTTTATCATTACACATTTTATTGATTACTTTCATTTTTATGTATGTGGTCTTTCTCCTTCTCTATGTGTGTGTCACTTAGGTGTCCCTTGTTTATTGCCTAGGTTTCCTTTTCTTATGTAGCCATGTGGCCCTTGTTTGTGTGTGCATCCCTATTATGTCCCTTATATGTGGCTCTTAAAATTTTCCATGCCTACCTATGTGACATTAATTGTTGTACTTATATGATTTTGTGCTTATATAATTGTATTATTGTTGTTATGTTTATCTCTTTATGTCATGGCTTCTATTTTTCACTCTCTTGTAGGGCTCAATGCTACATATTAGTCACCTACAAACATCTTCTATGTGATCCAACGATGACTATATGATAAATAATACATGGACGCATTTCAATTCATTTAAGGCAAGTGATCTACAATGAATGTCACTCAACTAAAAATAGGTGGAGTTTAGTGGGGTTATTACATGAATATAAATGTAATTCAAGAACATGGACAAATTACATGATATAAAATATAGTGGATCAAAGTATATGAATACAAGAACATGAATAGATAATAATTATTTACATAACTTTAGTAGAGATAAAACCATACAATAGGGATGGAATCGTCATATGTTACTATCCAAAATGGATGGAATTGTCTTAGATATATTTTCAGAAGAAAATTCATACTTTTTTGGAACATACGCGCTTTTATAATTTTTGATACAAATTCAAGGACAAATTGCACAATTCACAACAAATTTTACTATATTTTAGTACATAATATGGGGGCATGCTTACATCATTCCCTTCCAACTTGTGTATCTCATAAGAATTTTTATAAGACATGGTGTGGGGAAATGAGAATGATTCATATACAATGTACAATGGGGACATATGTATTCATTTCCTTTCCAGATTACAAGTGTTTACACATTTGGGACCTAGATATATCCACAATGGTGTGGTTATGTCGGTTGAAGGACTTTTAGACAATTGGATGCCTTATGCCACCCTTCCTCTCACTCTCTGTAGAATTTTTGGGTGGATAGACATGATGTGCCATATTTATTTGGTGCATTAGAACACCCAATCCCCATCATTAGGTGTATTAGAGCACCCCATTCCCTCATAGTTACGAGTTTCTTCTCCAAATTTGGTACTAATCACCCCCAATCCTTCGTTATCTCAGCTCTAATCCCTCCCTCAAAGTACTTAAAATGGGAATAACCTCCTTTAGTAATGCAAACATGTGTATTCCTTCCATGCTTTGTTATTTTTCAAAATTCAAATTTTAAATTCAATATCAATATAACATTAAATTTTAATTCTTTGTATATGGACATTGATTAAAATCTATATTGTAAGTTTTAACATTGGGACCTTCGCAACCACCTAAAACATCTTAAGAAATCAAGAAAATTGAGAAACTATTTTACACACTCAAGTATATTTTCCTTTAAGAAAGTGAATTTCATTCATTAGTTTAAAGGGGGTAAATATGACACCTATTAGGAATAACCCTTGTTAGTGTTCCACATATTTATCGTAGAGTAAATCTTCCTTATGATGTGGTGAGTTGACTGTATGGTCAATATGGTTATGTTGTTATTCTAATATATTACAAAGTGTATATATAATATATTATTGTTTTTATACATCCACACGATTTTAGGAGAGAATAATGGGTTGTTGACTTCATATTTAGAGGCTATAGTTTGCCCATATATTTAGGGGGCTATCCATATCCCTTTCCAACCTTTTGATTGATTTCTATTTTTACACACGCACACACGATATATATATATATATATATATATATATATATATATATGGCCTTCTGAGCAGAGCCCCTGTATCTATATCTGGGTTTATGCCTAATCTTGAGGTTTCTCTATCGCCCAAACCCCTCTATATATACCTATGGTATGTGCCATAAAATAATAGTAGAGAATATTATTATTTTCCTTGTGCAAATATGCTCCTTCCACTTCATTTGGTATCGAGTAGGCATGGCTCTCATCGGATATTAGTGAAGGGAAATATTGTGTTATTTTTACCGGTATATGGAAATTTTTAGTGATGAGTTTGTGATTTGTTAGTTTGGTGATTTAGATTTTAGAATTTTTATGGGTTTGTGAAGAAGCGAATTCGGATCTTTTTTAAAGGAAAAGAATCCAGTTGAATGTCCTCTTGGGCTGCATATTACATAATTTTCCACATCACGACACTCGTGATCTACTTGTACGTGTTGCTTTATGTTGACAAAGGCTTCACTACAAATATCAATCATAAATTAGATTAACAATAATTTGTATATTAATTTTGGCGAATTTTCTTATTTAATTTATATGCAACCTACAATTTCCATTTTGGTCAATACATTTTTAGATCTAAACCCCTTCTTGTTGATTTTAGCGCTAATATTTATCATCTTAGGTTTTTCCAAAGCCATGACTTATTTTGGAGTAAAATTAGACATTTTATTATGATGTCATTGAATAAATCTAAATCCACAACTCCAACACCTTGGATTTCCTAATTATGTGGTACTCAATTAGATCATATTTAAATACCCTTAATTTATCAACGCCTAAGAAAATGTCCCATACATCTAAGGTTATTTTTTCCTCTTCTATTTACTTAATCCTAGCACAACTAACGGTAATATTGTTTATGTCCATGGGGATCCCATACATATTACATAAATTAAAACTCTCATTGAGACTAAGTCTAACCATGAAGGTGAACAATTTGAGCCTAATAGTAATCATACCTGTAATTCAATAGATGGTGCCTACCATCAAAATGGATATCTTCACATGAGTACTTAAGGATAAGCCACAACATCTTGATCATATTATTACCATGTTACAATCATCTCACCAACAACAAACTGCACAACTCTAAAATCCACCATCTACGAGATCTCCTTCCTCTTTAGGTGCCACTACTCAAGTGTTTACTTAACCCTCACCACACGACTAATGTTTCAACTAGGGGCCATCACAAATGGTTCCTCGATATATACACATAAACATTAGATGGATTCCGGATCAACACCTAATACACCATCTATGGATAATTTTCCTACTATTTGTCTCCAAAATTACAAGCCTTGCAAGAAAAATAAGCGCTATTATCACAAAAGTGATCATAGATTCCCATAAAATCCATTAGATTACTAAATAACCAATTAGAACATGAAGTTCTTAACTATCAATTACCTCTTGATTTTACTCCAAATATTTCATTTTATGATGGAAAAATTGATCCTCAAAAGCACCTTCATGCCTTCATGACCTCTTATATGGATATATTCATGATGACAATTTATTTACCATGTTATTCCCACATAGCCTCAAGCAATATGCACTTGATTGGTCATATAAACTCCCTTTATGTTCAATACAGAAATTTCAAGATCTAGGTAATAGTTTCCTTGCACATTTCTCAATCAATATTGGACAAAATTTATCATTTGCACATATCACTCAAGTCAATAAATAATCCCATGGAACATTGTAAAATTATGTGTTTCTCTATAAAACTTACTCTCACATGGACCTAAATATATACATGAAAATGTGTTGATTGAAGTATTCACTACTAGTCTGATCCCGAAGTTCCACAAATAAGTCCTGTTTCTTAATTGCAAATCTCTTGAGGATATCTATTGAATGGTCAAACTATATGAGAATAAGCTTATGGAATCCAACAGGTTGACTTATTATTAGACCATGTAACCATCTAGTAGCAAAAAAACTTAAGAGAAACCCCATTCAAGGCAAAGTCATATGATATTAATAAATTTGAAACCATTAATGTGGCACAATTTTCTCCAGCAAAAATATTATGACAACTCCTACACCACAATAAAACCATTTTCTGCAACCTCCTTGTGTTATCTTATGAAATATCCTTAAGTTTAATTTAATTAAACTTTCGTCACTTGTTATCATCAATATGAAAAAGCAACGAGTACAAGGATCTCTGCAAAATTAACACATTAAAATTTGCATACAATAGAAATATGGATTGCCATAATTCGGGGCATTAGAACACAGATATTCCCCTTCACAAATCAACGTGTCAATTTTTCAACGTTAAGAATTACCCGCCCTGATACGAAATGCACGGATCTCTGCAAGATTAACACAATAAAATTTTCATACAATAGAAATATGTTACCTTCAATTCATAAACACTATGAATAATTCTCCATCATATTCAACATATGATACGTTTATATAGTCATGGAGATAGTAAAATAATCTTGTAGGAAATAGGATCAAACAACTCAGGATAGTCGTGCGTAATAAACAAATAATATTGTTATAACTATATAATAATATACTCACCATATGTAATCATTAAATAAAAAATTACCATGATTATTTTGTCAATGTAAATGTGAGTAATAATAGTTATTTACTAACAACTAGGACATAAGTTTGATGACTTATTCTCTTGAAATTATCAACAATGTAGTGGACATTCTATGAATAGATGTTTTAGACTATACAAGAAAATATAGGATATTCTCAACAACACTATTTCTCTCCAAGATATTGAGTCAACCACCAACACAAAAATGTCTCAACCTAATGAACGCATATGATTATTCACATGGCCTATCACGTAGTATCTCCTCCATCTACCTATGATAATGATGCTCACCCAATTGATAGTATAATTTTTGTTATACATAGTACACAATCGGTCATACTACATATTATCTTCTCCAATTAAAAGATTTATCCAAATGAGTAAGAAACATATAGACCTATATTCGTTCACACATATGTCGATTCATAACCTATTTAAAGTGTTATGGTAGGCAATAGCTCTAGCTGCAATATTTGCATGATGGAACTTCTTAAATTTTTGGTTATCGCATGTGACCTCATGGGAACAACTCAAATCATTCAAGATTTGATGGATAACGAAAAAAACCACTTGGGACACAGTTTTACTAGTACATATTAGACGTGAGAAGAATACCGGCTAGTTCCTTGTAGTATATTCAAACAAAATATTCAATATGTTACTTGATTCCCTTGGATCCATGATATGCATGTTATTCCTCGACAAAGCATAGATGGTTGAAGTTCATACACAAAAGCATGGTGGTGACTATTCCTAATATACCATATGAGTACCCTATTCACTCTACTTTGATGTCTACTTCAACACCTACTACACAAATCGATGCCACACACTAATACATGATAATTACATCCTACTACACTAAGTAATGATCATGTCACTTAACATATCTCACAACACTCCATGATAGAGAATTAGTGTCATCACACTCCTACTCCTCCAAGTGTACACATTATATGTTGGCTAGCCAATTGTGATACATAGTAGATTATAATTTTTTCATTTGTGACTCTTTAAAGACATTAATGCACTATAACTCACACCAAGAATGTATAGTTACTTCGAATACTAGTGACTTGGGTTTATATTCACATTATGCAACTAAAAAGGATAGTACTAAGCATCATACTTGTACCCTCAATGTAAAATTCCATTGCATATTAGTAAGCATGACTATGTTGCATTCAACACATACTCCATCTACAAATGTGATACACCCCTTAGATGATATCATTAGACTATATAACCTTATCTTATTTCATAACATCTTGTGCACACACGTTAGCATTACTAGCAATTTGTTCATATCCTCTTCCTTAGTTATTAACTAGGTTATTACATGATGATGCAACACATTTAAAATCTCTAATGTGTTTGTTAAGGGTAATACTTACCAAGGACCACATCTTTTTATTTTTCATTGTTTCTAGCCACTAGCCCAAGGCCAATAGTATTGCATTTACATTTCACATCTACTATTCAAAAACAAAAAAAAAAATAGCATTGCGAGAAATACAAAAATAAGGACCTACAAGTGATATCTTCAGTCCTTTTCTAGCTTTGATCCTTCGATCATTCGGGTATAACACTCTACACGAATTTATTACTCAAAATTTGTAGAATGAATTAAATAGTTACAACACATGGACATTATACATATTACCACACTACGGGAATGTGCATACTGGGGACGTTTTACATATTTATCCTACTTTGATTACCTATTTATTACCATATGGATTCTTACAACCTTTTATGCTAAGGGATGCCTACCACATTGGTGGCATCTATACTGTTGAGTTATCACAATAACGTCTCTCTAGACTATTCCATTGGACACACCATACTACTTTACTTTGCTTATGACACATACTATAACATGCTCTATTTGATGATCATATTGTTTACTTATAGAAGTTGATTTTACTATGATCCATGCTTACTTTATTTTATTATTCTTACTAGTTCATTATTATTGGCTCTAGGCTCTTGTTTTGGCTAATATTGACCTATCACAATACACTATTTACTCATACCATTGATTTCTTACATTATACTTCTCACTTATATCATTGATTTTTATAAGACATCAATCACTTGGATTTCTCTATTACTTTGTGTTAATGTTGTACTTGTTATATGGCATTGATTGATTTGATTGGATCATGCTCTTGAGTTTTATATTCAATGATTGCTTTAAGACATTGATTGAGTTTATTGCTTCAAGATCTTGTGTTATATTCCTTAAATTTTGTACGACATTGATTGATTTGATTGATCCATGCTCTTGATTATTTTTTCATGTAGATATTAATTCAATTGATTATTTTTGTACTTATGCAATTGTTATACCATATTTCCCACTTTGATTTCTTTATCCACTTGTTTAATTTGTGATACTATCTATTATGTTTTCTTTATGCTCATATGTTATATGTTGTGTTTTCTATAAAGACTTATGTGCTCTATGTTTTGTTTGCTTTGTGCACTTGTATGCTTTATGCTCTATTTTCCCCTTCACTACGAATGTATATGCCCAACTTCCACTATTTTTTTCCTTATGTTGGTTCACATTTAAGGCATACTACCCCTTTTAATTTCCATGATGCATTACTCGCTAGATCCTTTGGAAGTAAATAAACATCCTACAACATGTTACTTGTTTTATCTTTTAATAAGATCAAACATATTATGACATATTATAGACCTAGCTTGAGTTATCATTGATAAATACACATGATTATGAAATACTTACCTTGAAACTTATATTATTTTGGTATGCATTGTGTCTTGTATACATTGATTAACATGCATGGATTATGGAGAAATTTGTTTGACATGCATTTCTTAATTGAACTTCTAGCTTTAGGCCCTATGGTTGATTACAGTATGATTATTGCTTCATTTGACACCACTTCTTACATATTGGTTTTTAGCATCTTGAATGATATATTATTGGTTATTACACATTTATCATAGTATTTTGACTGGTACACATTATAATTAGATCATTGTTTGTTAGACATTTTTAGGCACATCGATGCCTACACTTCATGATTTCATCACAATGGATCTCATATTGATCATGGCACCTTGATGTCTACACATTACTCTAAAAGCATCGATTGGTATACTTGATTGTAAATTTTAGTGGCTAATATTCATTAATTCATGAATATTTGGGTTTTTGAAATTTGGATTTGGCTATTTTTAGGGGTTAGGTCATTTGCTATTTTGCCTAAATTTTCTGGTACAAGTTAATTTTTGGGTTGATTCACCCAACGTTTACAATAATAGCCAAATTTTTATATTTTAATCTCCTTTACCACATGCACAAAAGAGAAATTTGCTACCGTTCGGTACCCTAATGTTACCATCTAACATTTGATACTAACCGAGAGTATTTCCTTTCAATTTTTGGCATTCACCAAGATTTGAAAGTCAATTATAGAAAATCACCAAGTAATATCTATGGTTGTTTTTTAGAGGGGGCCTTCAAATTTACCCCTGGTATACTTTATGATTATGATATTTCTTGATATAGATTGTTTCTTTCAATGGTTACTACATGTTGACTATTACACTACTTCTTACACACTTAACTTTATATCACTACTTGTTTCATACTTGATTTTGCACACATGAACTAATGACTAACACTACAACATTGGTCAAGTATTTTGCCTCTTATCAGTCATGTCTCATTATGATGGGCATGTCATGTCATGTTGCGCCACGTCGTTTATTAGGTCATTATGGATCCATTGGGCATTGGTTTTTGTGTTACGGTCATGGTGTCCTTCCTATCATTACTATGTCACATTTTTGCTCATTGTTGACTAGTTAAAATCTAATTTATTAATGTGTAATGCATCCTCATACGCGTAGACACTATCTCCAGTGATAAAATTCAATTATCACCTTAACAAGATGAAGTCATAAATAAACAATGAAGCCATTCAAGTTGAGTCATCCTTATCCAAATGAATTCATCCTCCAAATTAATAACTATCACTTTTTCAAATTCACAAGTTAGCCCGGTCATCCTCATATCAAGTGAGTAGGAAAACCTTTTGCAATAGTTACCTATAAAATAAAACTCACACTACCCATCAAATTAGGGCCTCTTATTTCACATATTTAAAGGATTGCCTATGAGATCAATCAAATGCAATAGATTATTAAATCACTCTCTCAAGAACATCAACCAACACTAAGTCTGCATACATCTTATACAACTATCCTAATCCATTTTACAAATATACATCCTATAAAAAAATATAATTTCCAAGTGTCGAGGATGTCATATTGGAATATGCATTGCTAAAACTCATACTATGTACATCGTGCACACATCCATGAGATATGAAACTATGAGGGTTTGATTTCTCTTGATTTTTCTATTCACATATTGTGAAGGAAACTCAACCCAATCAAACTAACTAGTTTCTATGTATTTAAAGAGGAGAGATATGGTTTGAAGAAAAAGAATCCATAATTTGTTGCACAACTATGACCATGAACTTAAAAACACATGAAAGGAATCTACAAACACAAGATCTTAGTGTAAAATGCAAAATTTGTATCAATATTACAGAGGAAAATTATGTCCATAGAGGACAAAATCACTTGGGTGAATTATTACGGAATAGGATACTTTGTTCTCCTCTCTTATTCGAGACTCCTATATTTTTAGTACAGTTCATCAACACTCTGCACAACCTTTTTGGACACTTTTATGTCACCTTTACTTCGTCTCAACTTGTAAATTAGTGCAATCTATTCTAACACTATCCCATACTTAATCTATATTTCAAGAGCTTGTATGTTTTTCATATTTAATCATGACATGATCTAGCATATGTGTATTTACTATATTTCTAATTCTTAATTCATGTATACGTAAATTGATCAATTACAAATTAGATTAACATATATTTTGATATTATAAGTCATTTCATGCCTCACATTTAGAATTTACTTATGATGGTAAAAGTTGCTGACCAAGTTATTTCTACATTTAGAATTTACTTATGATGGTAAAAGTTGCTGACCAAGTTATTTCTACATTTAGAATTTATTTATGATGGTAAAAGTTGCTGACCAAGTTATTTCTTGTATGTCTAAATTGTTATACCCAAGACATGTATTTAGGCTTCACTAACAACAATATTCAATTTTGTTTAAACCAATCTAAAACTGCCATATGGGATTTGATATTTTCTTCTATAAAGTTTGCTAATTAATTTTTTTAAACTAATTAAAAAAAAAAAAACATTTTTTCTTGAATTTCATTGGGTAAAGGCTTATTCCTAGTATAGGACACATTAAATTTGAATTTTTAAAACTGATTTAATAATTTAAGATAGAAACTATAATTTTAGAAAGTTTTTAGTTTTTTTGTTTTTAATAGAAATTATTGAGAGAAGTTCAGAACTGCTAGGTATATCTAATTTGGATTTGGATAGTTTCTTATTTTACCCATAAAAACACCTTAAACTGCTTTTTTAAACCCTGCTTTGCAGAATTTGATTAATCAAAACTTATTTTGCTTTCCTTTGAGTTGCCTTCACAGAACATTGCTGCAAGAAAGAGGAAACGCAAATATAGAGAGTATCACAGGCAGCTGCTTCTGCAGAGAAAGAAGGCTAAACCCAGACGCTTCAGCTCCTAATGGTAAGTTCAATCGTAATGAAGCACAAGCAAAACTACTGTTACTATTCAGATTGTTATGCAGAGGCTTATTGATTATAGGGTCGCAGCAATCCATAAGATTATAAACATCAATATTAGCAAGTGTGCATAACACGGTAGCCATTAGATCAGCGACCTATTCATGTGTTCAGGTTCACAATCAGCTGCCAGAAAGAGTAAAACAAGCTGACAATAAGAACAGAAGCCTGCATTAGCATTCTATATAATCTTACATTTTTCCACCGATGTAACAAACCTAGAAAGGCCGTTAAATCTTAAAAAAACAGTGTACAGACTACTTTATTTTTACTTCATTTAACATAGATACGAATTCTGTAAGGAAATAAATCATAAGTGCATAGATAACATAAATTTGAGCTTCTTCCAAACATCAGACAACTTTCTACATGGAGCACATATGGATCTTTGCTGCAAACTCGATCACTGTGCTAGTCTATATTTCTTCTGCAACTCTTCCTTTATCACTTTTTCTATCTTGCTCTTCCATTTTCTTCACTCCTGTGGAAACTTCTTTTTATTTTTCATTTCTACATTCTTATTTTGAACCATTTAAAACTTCTCTATCTTTTACTCGAGACGATGTAATTTGAAAATATATTACTTCAGTTAAAGCAGTTTCATTGCTTTTCTACCAATAAATTCTTTATTAACAAAAATTGGAAAAGTGAAGAAGTTAACTAATACGGAAAAATTGCTTCACCCCGAAGAAAGAAGGTAACTAACTAATACGGAAAAAAAAATTCGTATTAGTTAGCTTCTTCACTTTTTCTGTATTAGTTATCACTAAATAAATGCCAACATATTTACCGTATTAGTTACCACTGCTCCACCTTGAAGAAAGAAGGTAACTACTACGGTAATTATGTTCGCATTTTGGAGATGTGAAGAAGCAAACTTATTTGTAATTTAGTACCTGATCTGTCATTAAAAACACTTCTCAAAGGTTTAGTTTGCAATAACATTCAATTCAAAGTCAATATTTTATTGCATTTATTTTTTCTTCATCCAATATTTCACCTTACTTATATTTCACAACAAATGCATTAGCTTTTGCAGGATTTACCATATCATGACCTTGTTGGATTTATTCTCTATCGAATTGATTTATACATCTTTCAGATTATATTGATCTTAATGAATTTTATACTTTATTGAGTGGTTTTGTACATCTAATCACAACTGCAATGATGATTTTTTTAACTTACTTTCAAATTAATATTGGTTGGAAGATTTCATTTCTTGAATTAAATAAAATTACATATAAGGATTCAATGAACGCATTTGTGATTAAATACTTAAATTAATCCCATCACTACTAATTGCATGCAATTTGTGTGGAAATAAGATCATTTTACGTCTATAAGGGAATTGTGTTTTTTTCTCTCAAAATCATATGGCAACATAAATGTGGTTCAACTCTAGCGTAAAACATTGGCATAATTTGTTCCACTTTTGCGTCATTTTTTATTGTAGGCAGGAACTCTTGAGGGTTTCATATATACCTTTCCAAGATTTATTTTCAATTGACACTTGTTTCTTTTAGCCGTGGAGAAAAGAAGTGTGAAGGAAACGGAGTGGATTATCATTTTTAGTGGAGTCGAAGATGGTCAGTTAAATGTTTTTTCTTCTTATGGTAATTAACCATTAGGAAATTAATTGGTTAATTTTATAATATATTAGTTCTTGGTAATGTTTGTGATTCAATTAGACTTTTTATTAATATTTTTGTTATTTTATGTTATTAGATTTACAATTTTAGAGTTAGCGATTTCAGACAAGGTTATTACCAATATAAGATTTTGTTGGAATTGGGGATGAATGGTGAATGTAATCCATCATTGTGGGCTTGTCTCCATTTATGATTCAAAACTAAATTCATCAAGTATTCCTTCAAATATTTTTCATTAGTTTGTAGAAAAAATAATAAGAAAAATGTAAACAAAGAAAAACAATACTTGGACCCCAATCTCTAGATTTTGTTATTGATTTTTTTTTTTAAAGAAATTTCTTTTATACCTACCACTTTGTCCCAATATAACAATGCCTAGAAATTAGAAAAACTTTCATGTAAAACTAGGGTAATTAGGATGTAGTTATAGAAAATAGTGTCGATTAGGGGAAAAGATTAAAATTAGTGTAATTAATTGAGGAAATTAGTGACAAATACCAAAAATTGAAGAAAATGATGCCTTTGGGAATTTGGGTAAATATAAATAAGATAGAGTAGTCAAGGTAAATTAGTGAGAATAGAAAATTTACGGAAATAGGAAGAATATTTTGTAAATCCGTGTAAAATTTGGGAAATCATGATACAATTGGGGAAATTAATGTTAAATTAGGAAAAAACTAGTAAGGTTGAAGAAAATAGGAACAAATTGAGGAAATTGAGTAAATTTGAAATATCCCCAATAGATCTTTTGCCCAAATATGAATTTTTCCCACTTCACCAAAATAACAAAATATACTTTTGACAACTAGGGCAAATTGGAATAATTTCTGCAAAATGCGACTAGGGTTTTGTATGCAAGCACACCCAAATCAGCCCACAATAATTATTTTTCACTCTCAAACCCTTGAAACAAACCCGTAGAATGTATGGCAATAATCCTAGGGAAAATCAGAATTATTTTAGGGCAGGTCGACTAGGGTTTGATGGAAAAATACACATAAATGGCTTCCAAAAAATTATTTCTTTATCACAAATGATTGCCACTAATTTTAGGAGTTCAAACATACAAAAATATGAATTTATTGACGCCACAAACGCTTAGAAATCAGATCTAAAATCTGATTTAAAAACTGGTAAAGAAACCCTCTAAAAATTATAAAATTGCTTTGCTTCACTTCACAAAAACCTGTAGATGATTTGACAATAGAAATCAGATTTAAATACCTCATAGAACATGCCAAAACAGTCCCAAACTGGGTCGATCCAATAGAAGAAAAACTGCTGCAATTTATTCTCCAAAATACCCTCAAAATATATTAGTGAAAATGACTGAAAATCAGATTACAATCAATGAGAAATCCTGAGTGGAAATCTCTCACAATACTCTTGGGGTTTTCGTCTGCAAGAGATATAATCCTAAGGGGTTTCGTCCTTGGATTATTTGCACAAGCTCAGAGCTCACATGCAAGAGAAAATATCATATCAAAAATTTGGAATGCCTCTACATAGGTCAACCTCTTCTTTATATAGGAAATGGGACCCAAAGTGACCTTTGGACTTCCAAATGAAAGTGACCTTTGGATTTCCAATGAAAGTGACCTTTGGACTTCCAAATGAAAGTGACTTTTGGACTTCCCATGAAAGTGACCTTTGGACTTCCAAATGGAAGTGACCTTTGGACTTCCCATGAAAGTGACCTTTGGACTTCCAAATGGCATTTTCCATAGGAAGAATACAAGACATAAATAATATTTTATCCTTCCTAACTTCATTATTCCTCTTTGGCCCAAGAATAAAATATAATAACCCCTTCACAATGATATTTGCCCTCGTATTGACCATAGGGATTATTATTTATTTTTATTAAGACAAATAAAGTAATATAAGTGCTTTAATAATTTTATTTTATTTTTTATAGCACTTTATAATAATTTATTGTGACCTAAGTCACCCTTATATTTTTCCTTTAGGCCAAAGGTATTCGATTGGGAAAATGGGACATTATAAAATTTAATTAAAATAGAGTAAAATTAGGGTAAATTAATGAATATTTTGGAAATTGGTAAAATTTGGGGAAATTAGTTTACATAGGGTACAATTAAGAAAAATATTGCAATTGGGGAATAATAATCGGTTGGAGGAATTATTAAAGACTTGAAGGAAATGAGGGTAAAATTAATTAAATGGAGTCAAAATAGGGTGAATTAATTAAAATTTAGGAAAATAATACATTTCGAGAGACATTATTTACGTGCCATGTAGAAACAGAGGGGTAAACAGGTGTGGGGCAGGGCGGGGAGGAGGGAAGGGAGGCAAAGTCGACCCCCCAGTTCAGACGGGTTGAGCTTCCCTTCCCTCCCTTGTTAGCTGAGAGTAGTGAGGCTTACCGACAAAGAATGGATATATTATCCATTTAACGAAGATGAAAACTTCATTCGAGAGGTTTGTCTTTATTGGCCGTTAATAAAGATGACCACCCATAAGGTAAAATGGAGAAAATTAGGTACAATTGTGAAAATGATGGCTAAATAAGGGAAATTAGAAGTTAAACAAGAAAATTTTAAAAAAAAAAGTAGTGTTAAACTCGAGGAAATGGGGTAAATTAATAAGGTAATTAATTAAAAAAATCAGCAACTTAGTGAAATTTAGAGGAATTAGCTAAATTAGAGTAAAATATGAGAGATTATTGTAAACCTAGTAAAATTATATTATAATGGAGATTAGGGTAATTATGGTACAATTTATTATGTGGAATTAAATTAAAAAGATTCAAATTAGGATAAATTAGTAAATATCATATAAAGTAGTAAAATTTAGGAAATTAGGATAAATTGGGCACAAGTAAAATAAGACACAATTAGGGAAAATTAAGGTTAAATTAAAGAAAATGGGATTAAAATATTAAAATTTTAGAAATTTAGTGACAAATTGGGGAAATTAATGAAATCTTAGGGAAATAAAGCATGACTTAGTCAAAATTCAACAAAGTAAAATTTAGGAAATTAGTGAAACATTGGGAAAATGAGGGGAAATCACTCAACATAGAGTAATACTAAGGGAAACTAGTCAAAATTTGGGAAAGTGCAATTTGAATAAATTATTGTACATAGGGTACAATTGAGAAAATTAGTAACATTAAAGAAAAAAATCTAGATTGAAATAGTTAGAAATTATTTTTTTATGTTAGAATTTAATTTTATGAGTTATTTTCGATATGTAAAAAAAAATTACCTTTTATAAATCGATGGCATTTATTTTATTATCTAATTTGAACATTAACTTTTTTAGATTGAATAAAAAAATTTAGGCTCATTGTCCTCGTCTCTTTATAATGGCGACGATCTTATATTGTGACATAGAAAAATATTCACCACCACTACCATTATCCCCACTAGAATAAAGTCCACATGATTGTGCATGCCCGCAACAACATAAAGGATCTACATGAATGCAATACGAACGTGATAAATCTACGATTATCACTTCTCCTAGACATACATTTCGAGGCATATCACATCCACCATATGATATTATCTCATATGCTATCCTTTAGTAATGACCTAGAGTAATACAAACACGGTATGTGTACCTTCAGAACATCAAAAGGAATAAATCTACCTCCACCTCAATTGGATAAATATCACATTATTTCTCATAATGAAAACTTTGAAAAATATTCAATATTTATAGTTATGTAAACAAGTTAAGTTTACATTAATATATGTCGCTTGAATATAAATTTTATCTTATTTATTTTTATTTTACATGTCCATATTCTAATCTAATTTTCCAATAGACACAATACCTTTTGGTGCATACAAATAGCCAATAAGCACTAATGTTTATCACATATAACATGAAAGATGGGAAACTTTGTTACTATAAAATATGTCCATCATCAAAAGGCCAAGTAAACTTGTATACCTAATCTCATTAGAGAAAATAATATGTATTCATGAGGACATTAGAGTTATATCTCTTAGAACTAATTTGTGTACTTTCATTTCACAATCTCTACCTCCATGATCTAAATTTAGATTTTATGTTGTCGAATAACGTTGTTTGTTTCCTCTAATTGAATCAAAAGCTACAATAATTGATCTAAAACTCATGACTTAGACAATCACCCTAACACATAAAACTTCCTAACAAGATGAACATATAAATATCCTTAAAATATTAGGAATTGCGGATCTCTACCAGTTCTTTTTTGTTTTTTGTATGCAAGCCAACACAATGGCTTGCAAATTATTTTTATTAATTTTTCTCAAATACTTATCTAAAATAGATATTATTTTCTTCTTTATCGCTACTTTTTTCATATTAGGAAATGTCAAATTTCTATCTACCTATAGTTTTGTGGGTTGGACTATCCCTTGCCATGATTAAGATCATGACAGACGCCAATGCAAATTATGTGAACACATGCCTTCGAGACTTAATTTCTAGCTAGTAGATGAGCCATTTCCTAATTAAATCTAAGATATGGTAGAAAATGTAAAGCTTCATAATTGAAGTTCAAATGAGAGCATATAAGCATTCAAAATCTCTAACCATAACATGAAAATCAATGTTGATTATGTAAACACATGCCTTCAAACATAATTTGTAGAGTGAACCTAGTCCATTTTTATAATTCTAAAATATGGCAAAAATACAAAACTTCATAATTGAAGTTAAAGTAAGAAAATATATGCATTCAAATTGTCAATAACAAAATGTGTCTTTGCAACGTGACTTCCAAAATTGTAGTTTTCCTAGTCATTGTGTCCTAAGGAGAAGCCCTTGTCGAACCAAAAGAAAAATTAATTTTATCAACATCCACAAAAGACTCGGAAGTAAGTCAATGGGTGATCTGGAAATAATCAAGATTTTATCTACTTGATCTCGGACCCTTATAGGCTTTAATTATTTGCCAATAATTTGCTCCTTTTAATTAATCCATTTAAAATAAATGCAAGACATTAAAGACAATTACACAAAGATTGATTACGGAGTTTGGCAATTGCCTACGTCTCCAGGGTTCTTATCGAACCATTCCACTAGTCAAAATTTGAATAGTACTTTCACAAGAAAACCTAATGAAAACTATTAAGAACTTGCTTAGAAGAATAACCAGACCTTCAGAAGACAAGGGTGAAAAATAGCACCCGACTTCCCCTTTCCTGGCGTATTCAGCAAGCTCGATGGCACCAGCTCCACTGTTCGGAATCCTTTGGTTCTCGATCGGCCTTCCAGACGCTTCGTAATGCCCTATGGCACTCTGGTTGATATTCCAGGATTCACAATAATTTGGTGTGGCGCTATGGGCCGACTAGGTAGTATTAATAACTCCTAGCCACAATAATTTTAATTTACTATTGCCTAAAAATAATAGGTCAATAATAATTAAAATAATAATGCCTAAATAAATTAGGTCTTCACACAACTATGCCCATGGCAACTAACTCTCATCTTGACTCGCTCTCCACCTTTCTAAACTCTAGGAATCAACTTCTCTGTTGCGTTGTGTGTCTTACAAAGAAATGGGTTCCCTATTTATACAAAAATAGGGCCCTAAAATAATGTGATAAAATATTATCTAAGGCTAATAATACCTTAGCCCGTAGCATAGTTGATGGGTTAAATCCCATTGTGGGCGGCTTAGCATAATAATTGGGATAAAATCCCATATTTGGCGGTGGAGTTTAATGTCTTAGGCTTTATTAAGCCTTTCTCCACGCAAGGATAGTGGTCAAAGGACCACGTGAGCTTAACCACCACCCTATCACCGCTTCACCTCCTTCTCCACGTGGAAGCTTGGCATGTATGTTTGGTTGGTGGCTTATGTGGGTAAGTGGAGGTTTATGTATATATATATATATATATATATATATATATATATATGCGTGGCATTTGGAAATAAGTATGGAAAAGAATTATAAAGTAAAATGTAACTCGGTTCATGTATGACTCGGCTGATTAGCTCGATGTCGATCCTTGATAGGCAAATCGATCGTAATCGATTCGTGGCGGCTTGTGGACCCACCACATCGGCTATAATACCATAGTCCATACGGCGGTCGAGCTCCACTCCGTAACAAAAGTTGAGCCTCTTGTTCCAGCGAGCAATCTTTTACGACCATTGAAGACCAGAGATCAAAAATCAACAAACCACTCCCTTCACCTTTTCGTCACGTGTCACAGTGCCATTGGTCCACAATTGATTAGTTGACCATAGTTGACTTTCCCGTTGACTGAACTTTGACTGGACATATCTGGAGCTCCCGATGTCCATTTTTCACATTCTTACGATCAATGGAAAGCTCTCGACATGATCTTGATCGATACCATTTAGGGATGTTTAGGGAACTTTCAAAAATGATCCCCTGATCAATGGGACTTAAAGAGTATATTAAGTTTTAAAATAGAAGTGCTAGGGTAAATGTGTACACCATTTATTTGAATAAATGCATTGTTTCATATCAAACTTTCTTATGTAATTATTATTCACATGTTAGATTTAGAAAGTATCTTAATGACTCTTAATTATGTTTGATTGTATTTGATAGTTATATTTTAATCAAATTTTCTTTAAAACACTTGTCTTATAAATAAAAATGATGCATATTGGATTAAGGGTTTGATGTGATAGGTTTCCCTACACCGAGTTGTATTGAACATTGCCTTATGCAATAAAGTTGTTATTATCTTATTTTGTAGTACTATGTTCTAGTTTATACTTATAATTATACAATAATAGTACTTTCATTGTCTAGTAATTGTCATTGTTTTTGTATTGGTTTGAAAGAGAATGTTCAAATTCTAGTTTGTTTTATTCATTTTGTTTTTTTGTTTTACATTATCATATCTTGTTTTGAATATTACATTTAATTCACGAGATAATTATAAGCTTTTTAAAGATCCAATCAATTTGCACCTATGTGGCAAATTTCCAAATATTAACCAATGAAATTATGCCTATACTCTACAATTTTCCAAGATATTATAGAAAAATTTAGGGATCCATTCTTAAAATTAGTCCAAGTCAATAGCATTGAAGGGAAATTGTTCCCTCTAGGCTTCCTAACATAGCCATTAAAAGCACAACTTTGTAACAATAGGAAAATGGGTGATCACACATTTAACAGAATGAAAAACATTTTAGCAGATACTAAACACCCGATCTAGCAACTTTCTTTGAAAGGGATGAGTTGAAAGTTTTGTAACATTTTTTTGAATGAGAGGGATACCATCCCACAAACCCAATTGGACAAGTTGAGCGAAGGTAACACACTATTTATTGTCTTGTGCCATATCCCAAAGTATCTATGTGGTTGATAATGTTGTCAGTCCCTAAACCAACGAAAAATAAAGAGAAATGTGAAGACGATTACAAACATGTTTAAACATTAGGTGAGTTCTTCATCGAGTTTTTCTTGATATGAATAAAGTGGACATAGTGTAGGGAATATTTATCTGTGTTATTCGTGTGATATATGTTGTTATGTTATGCATGTTGAATTATTATAACCCACGTTAAATTTGATTGTGTAACGCAATAATTATTTGTTTAAATAGAATATATCTCTATTTTCCTAATATCATCTATAACCAAGACTTTATGAACTTAATAAGCTAGCAATATTGCTTAATTTATGTCAATAATAGTAATGTATTTGTGTGCTTATTGATTGTTGGTCTAGAATAGGCTTGTTTTGGAAAATATTCCTTGTGTTTATTCGACTTTTGAAAAGTTTCTCTCTACTCTCCTTTGTTTTATTTTTGGTTTTTCTTTTCCTATTTTATCACCTTAATGGTTTCCACTTTGTCTACATGTTTTCTTGTTTTTGGATTTTTGTCAAAACTATAACAATGCATTTCTAGTTCCCCAAAGTTGTACTTTGTGATCTCTTTTTATGTTGAGGCCCTTTTACATGTATTTGGGTCCAGTTAGGTCCTAATTTGAAATCAAGAAGTTTATAAATACATAAGCACATTAGTGCATTTAGGAAAAAATGAAGGAGGTATTAATTTGAGTGATTGAGAAGCATCCTCTTGTCAAAAGCATATTTTGAGCATTTAAAGAAGAGCATCTATGATTACTTGTATTGATTAGAGCATTGAAAGTGTTAAAGGGTTGGAACACTTACTTTACATTGGACTACTGTTGAACTACAATATAGCTAATACATTATTTTCCAAACAATTTAAAATCATAGGGCCCTAATAATAATGAGGGATAACACGAGTCCCCATTAACTCCCTCCATTTTTGCAATTTTGCAAGGTCTTGTAGTCACTAAGGGTTTCAAGGAGAGAAAATTCATAGAGCCCTTATAATAACTAAGGGATAACACAAGTCTCTATTAACTCCCTCCATTTTTGTAATTTTGCAAGGTTTTGTAGTCACGTTATGATTTCAAGGAGAGAAAATCTCTATGATCCACAATGTATTTTTGAAAAGTGAATAAGGTTTTCAAATCCTAAAGAAAAAGAATATGAGCATGCATTTAGTTTTCCCCTACCTATGATCGCGAGAATTGTTGCACTAACTACGTTTTGGGCTTGCTAATCAAGGAGTGATATGGTTTTGGTTGATGTCCACAATATGAATTGATTTTCAAGGTCTTCTTCACCTTGATATCTTGGTTGATAGTGTGGTGTACGTTTTGACAACTCTCGACAACTACAACAAATCAAATATTCTTCTAAAACCCCCACAAGTCAAGTATTATTACTTAAGGGATATTCTTTGATATAATTACGTTTGATTTTACATATTTATATCTTGTTTAAATTTGAATTGCAATGTATGTGGTTAGGTGTATCTAAATTATTAATGTAAACCCACTTTCCATGTCTACTCATAACTGTGCCATATTTAAACTTATTGAATGTTACTTTTTGCACATGCATTAACCATGTTTTTTAAGTATTGAGTTATGTGATAGAGAAGCATCCCAGTTCCAAAAGCATATTTCACATATTCTAAGGAGCATCAACATTTATTTGTCGCATTGATTAGAAAATTTAAAGTGGTAAGGGTTGGAACATTTGCATCACACTATTGATGACGGAATTGTATTATACCCCATCTATCCTCCTGTTAAGATGGAGGAATTTAAAATTCATGGTTCTAACAAAAAGAGTACGCCATGTTGTTGTGCCTTGGAGATCCACAACTCTAGGTCAAGGGTTGATGATCACTTTGAACTATCCAATTTGGTTGATAGCCTTCACATGACCCATCCACAATGACGTGATTATCAAGGGCGCGCTCTACCAATAAGCTAATAGCCCTCACACTAAATTGATGATTGAATTGTATTATACTTGATGTGTTGTTTATCAAAATGTTCAATCTTAAGACCACGATACTAATTGATGGTTAACATAGGGCCCCAATAACTCCCTCTAATTTTACGGTTTGAAATGTTGCAATCACATTAGGGTTCCATGGAGAGTAGTGTCCCAACAATTCACTCGAATTTTGGTAAAGCGAGAAAATTTTCAAAAACACATTACAAAAAAATATGGTCGTGCAATTTATTTTCCCTATTTGGTAGTTGCCAAAACTACACGACTATTGTTCAAGTCTTGTTAGCTAAGAAGTACTACAATTTTGGTCAAGGTACTTAGTTTGGGGTGATTTTCTAGGTCTCATTCCTCATGCTATCTAGACTGGAATTGTGTTGTATGTTTATGACGACTCTCCACAATTACAACAATTTAATTATTCTTCTAAAAACTCCTCTTATTAATTATTATTACTTCAAAATACTCTTTTATATAATTAGGTATAATTTAGTTATTTCTATCGAGTATATTTGAATAGCAACACGTGGTTAGATGTATTTGCACTATCAATGTAAAATCAATTTTGACATCCATACATGTAAATGTGTCGTATTTAACCTTATCGAATGTCACATTTTGCACATGCATTGAACAAGAGTATATAAATTATAACATGGCCCATGGTGTTCTAAATGTGCATGTTCACCGATTAACAATGTTACATTTTAGCTATTTATCTAACCTTTAGGGTCATAGGAAAATCCATATAACATATGAGTATTTTTACCTATCAACAATAAAGTTAGACCAACACCTCTAGATAAATTGCATAAAATAGTAATTGGAGAATATATGTTTCACTCTTTTATGCAAATTTATCCGGAGGTATTGCTCTAACCCTATGGATTGTGGAAGTTTGAAGTTTCTAGTCAAAAAGTTACTTAAAATCAATTTTGCAATGTTAAATTGTAAACCATCATAGTGGAATTGTGTAACCAACAAGAATGATATAAAAATCAAGGAAACATTTTTGTTACCTTTGTATCGAGATGAATTACATGAGTGATGGAAATATAAAAGTCAATAAGAATGGTTATGCTAATTATGAGGCACCTCGGACCCCCATCAAATTTAATATTTACTTAGTACTTCATGTAAAATGCTCTAGGAATGTTTGACAAAATGTGTCAATCTACGTTGAAGGGTTATGTCCTCTCCTCCACTATACCCCCTCGGTATGTATCGGGTACAAATACGTTTAGGTTATGTAGGGGAAACATCCGGGTATGTTATAGGTACATCCCCATTGTACCCCCTTTAGTACGTATATGGTACAAATACATTGGGAGTACGTGAGGGAAATGCCCCCAATACCCCAAGGTATGTCCCAAATGTACACATGACGTACCCACATCTTTTTGAGTTGTTGCATAATAATTTATTTTTCCATTGACTAAGTCGGAAGAAACCCTAAAAACTCAAAAATTAATTTAAAAAATCAAACTCTTAACTCCTCTAAAACATATAAAAAGGCACTCGGACATATTCTTCCGAAACTACTGACACTGGATGCCTCCATAGCCACTCTAGCCCAACTTTCAATGCTTGATGGCAAAGACAACATCAAAGGAGTTCACAAGGTGTGGAGAGCACAAATAGTGGTCGTGGCATGCAAGTATTTGATTTTGAAGAAAATCTAGATGACATATTCTAGATTTTGTATTCATATTAACTGTAATGAAATTACTTAGATAGATCTAAATATCACCAAAAATATAACACCAAGATGCATATGAATGATCACAATATGAAAGTATAATGACTTAGCCACTTCGAAGGGAAACCTCCAAACCATGTAATAAGAATCAAGTGCTCAATATGATGATTAACTACTCCTTACTACCTCCTATATATACCCTTCCTATACTATGGCCAACACCAAGGCCAACCTAATAAACATATGAAAGCATAAATGAATGACATATGATAAGAAAAAGAATTATGTAATCCACAAGTTAGCCCTAAATATCCAATATAACCTATAGGACTAAGTGCATAACATGCCCCTCCCCTTCGAAGCAACATTGTCCCCTAACGTTGGCAAGATCCTGGATGTTGCTACAAAAATGTTTCATCCTCTCATGTTGCATTTTCTTTGTTCATATTCTTCCACTTGATCAGATACTCAGTAATGACTCTTTTCCTCAGCCTTTTGGTGTGTGTGCGTAAAGGATCCCTTCAAGTTCCAATAGGATCCTTCCTCCTCGTCCATCTCGGGAAGAATTGATTGGGTTGACACCTTCTACCCAATGACTTTCTTCAAGCAAGAAACATGGAAGACTGGATGTATTTTAGTTCCCTGAGGGAGCTCCTAACTTATATGCCACACTACCAATTTTCTGCAAAACTTGGTAAGGACCATAGTATTTAGGTGCGAGCTTATTATCCTTTTTCTGTTGTTTTAAGGACAACTGCTTATATGGCTGCAACCATACAAAAACAAAGTCTCCCACTTCAAAGTGACATTCACTACGATGTTGATCAATATGTTGCTTCATATGGTTTTGTGTCATTGTTGAATTTTCTCTAAGGATATAGAGTACTTCATGTTGGTGTTAAATGTGATCTTCAATTGCTCTCACTTTAGGTTTGACCTTCAAGCTAGAGATGAGTGATGGAAGATGGTACTTGTATAGTGCCAGAAATGGAGACATTTTGGATGAAGTATGAAATGAAGTATTATACCACCATTCTGCAAGTGGCAACCATTGCACCCATCATTCTTGTTTATCCGAAGTAAAACATCGAAGATACCCCTCCAAACATTTGTTTACCACCTCATTTTCCCATCTAATTAGGGATGATAAGATGAACTCTAAGCCAATTGGGTACCCAAACAAGAGAACAAATCAGTCCAAAATTGCTAGTAAATATAGGGTCACGATCACTTACTATAATTTTGGGTGTGCCATGGAGCTTTTGAATTGTATCCATAAAAGAGATGGCTGTACTAGTTGTAAAAGGATGAGATAGGGCACAAAAATGAGCATACTTGGTAAGTCTATCCACCATGACCATGATTACACTTTTCCCTTCGATTTTGGTAATCATGTAATGAAATCCGTTTTTACTATGAATAAACAAAGGTTATAGGAGACCCGATGTCTTAATGGTCTCGCCCTTATTATGTTGGCACACCAAACATTTTGCCACAAATTTTTGAACATCACCTTTCAACCCCTCCCAAAAGAAATCTTGTTTAACTCAATGATAAGTTTTCAAGAACCCAAAATGGCCACCTAGTGGAGGAAAATCAAGCTTTAAAAGAGCATGATGTTTAAGTGTAGAGTTCTTGTATAAATGCATGTCTTTGCACCACAATTTATCACCCTTCCATCTAAATTTGTCATATATGCTCGAATCTTGTTGGAGATTCTGAATGAGAGTGTGGATCTCTGCATCTTTCTGTCATTCTTCCCTTGCGATCTACCCAATCTACCTTCAGTATAGAGATGGCACACAACAATGCTTTTATGGACTCATCCCTCCTAGATAGTGCATTAACGACCACATTTTCTTTCCCTTTCTTATAAATAATCTCAAAGTCATAACCCAACATCTTTGTGACCCATTTTTTTTCTCTTTTGAAGATATTTGTTGCTCCAAGAAGTATTTCAAACTATCATGATTTGTCTTTACCTTGAAGTGTCTACCCATCAAGTATGGTCTCCATTGTTTGATCGCATGCAAGATTGCCATCATTTCCTTCTCATAGGTGGGCTTCAACAAATTATTTTCTTTTAATTAACAACTCTAGAATGTTATGGGATGTCCTCATATGAATAATTTCCCTATCCATTTTCCTAAAGCATCGCATTCAAATTATTAAGGTCTTGAAAAATGGGTTTCTAGCACCGGGGTGGTGCACATCGCCTCCTTCAATTTTTCAAATGCCTTGGAAGCTTCCTCATTCCAATGAAAGGAGTCTTTCTTCAATAATGTTGTGAGTGGTGTTGTTATACTACCATAGTTCTTTACAAATCTGTGATAGTACCTTGTGAGCCCTAAGAAACCTTATAAATTCTTGAGGGTTTTGGGAACTTCCCATTCCACCATGGCCTTGATCTTGCGAGGGTCCACCTTGACACCTTCATGAGAGACGATATGGCCCAAGTATTCCACTTCCTTTACCCCAAAGAACACTTTAAAGGCTTTGCATACAGTTGATGTTTCTTGAGCTTCCAAGATTGTATTTACATGATGTAAATGTTCCTCCCATGATTTGTTGTAGATTAGGATATCATCAAAAATACCAAGACAAACTTTTATAGGAATGGTGAAATATAAAATTCATCAAACTCTAAAATGTGGATGGTGCATTAGTAAGGCCAAAAGGCATCACTAGAAATTCATAATGGATTTGATGAGTTCAAGGTTCTTATAAATACCCTCTTCCTTTACTCTAATTTGGTGATACCCAGAACGAAGATCTAGTTTTGTAAAATAAATTGCACCATGCAATTCATCTAACAAATCATCAATGATAGGAATAGAAAACTATCTTTGATAGTGTACTTGTTAAGTTCTTTGTAGTCTGAAGACATGCACCACCTGCCATCCTTTCTACACACCATCACCACTAGAGCAGAATAAGCACTCTGACTATGATGGATAATACCCATTTCCAATATTTCCTCCACCATATTCTTAATCTCACTATTTTGCACATATGGGTATCTATAAGGCCTAATGTTGGGGGTTGGCTTTCTAGAACTAACTAAATGGCATGATCATGATCTCTTTTGGGAGGCAATCCTCTGGGCTCCTCAAAGACAACTACATGTTTATCAATAACCTTCTGAAGATCAGGATGTGTGATTGTATTTGGTGGTTGAACTTCCATGGAGAACAATCATGTTATGAATCCTTCTGCCCCCTTTTTAAGAATCTTTTGCATTTGGTGAGAGCTAACCAATTGAGGAGATTTTGCTTGTAGTCCTTGAAGTTCAAATTGTCTTCCTTCAGAATGAAAGCGCATGAACAATTCCTAGAAATTTAGCTCTATGGTGCCCAAAGTTGTGAGCCACTAAACACCTAAGACAATATCAACTCCGCCCATGGGAATAACGAACATAGGGGACTCCAATTTGTAGTCACCCATCATAAGTCTGATTTTATGGCATTTCCCTGAACATTGGACTATGCCACCATCTGCAATCATTACTTGAAATTTAGGTGTTGGGTAGATGAAACAATTTAGCCTTGTTACCAACTTATTATTGATGAAATTATGTGTACTCCCAGAGTCAATCAATATTGTCACCTTCTACTTCTTAAGGTAACCCACCACCGAAGGGTTTGCGGAGTGCTAATACTAGATAGAGCATGACATGAGATAGTCGATTGGGGCTCTTCAAATTCTTCCTCTGGTTTTGTGACTTCATCACTTGATGTTTCCTCATCTTCTTCCTCCTCATCGGTCCCTTCAATGTAAAACAATTTCTTCTCTACACATTTATGTCCCTGCTCCATTTATGATCACAATTGAAACATAAACCCTTTTCTCTTTTCTCTTCAATTTTTGAGGAGTCAACCTTGTAGGTTGAGGGAAGGATGGTATTGAGATGTTACAATCTCTAATGCTAGTGACAATATTCCTCTTTATGGCTAGAAATTTTTCCTCTGCACTACATGCCATAATAATATAATCAAAAGCAAAGGATCGATTCAACATTTGTACCTCATGTTGGATGTGATCCTTGAGATCGCCCAAGAACAAATCATTCAAATTTTCATCTATAATTATATCCACCCACAATGACAAGCTTTGGAACTGTTGAACGTAATCCTCTCATCGACCATGTTTTTTCACGGCTTTGCCAATTGGCTAAAGTAGTTCTCAGCCACACTACTACTATAGTGCATTTGCAGCTCCTCTATAAAAATTGACCAAGTGACATTAAGAGCCTTCTTCTTCTTTTGAGTACACAACCAATGATACCAAGTGAATTGTTTTGGTTCTAGATACAAGGATACCATAACCACCTTTGTCCATTTGGGACTTGATGCAAATAAAAAAACTCCATTTGGTTGATCCAAGTGATTAGATCATTCCCATTGAACTTGTGCATTTCCACTTTTGGAATAATGTTACGCCATTGGCTAGAAGATCCACCAAGTTGTGCAGAGGATCCTCCTTGGTTGGAGTGATTTAGATCTGTGTGCACATTGCTTGAGGAACCCTTGTGACTAGAATTAGAATTCATGCTAGTATTAATGCTTGAAAGAGTGAGCATCATCTCCTTCCTAAGTGACTCAAACCCAAGCTACATTTCACCCTTAAGGTTACCTTCCAGTGCTTGAAGGTTACCTTTCATTTTACCTTTCAATACTAGAAGCTTGTGGTTGAGGTCATCCTTGCCATATTATGAACTTTTCCCTGAAGTTGGTTGACTGCCTCTGATACTCCATAACCTAAATATTCCAAATCCATATCTTCCTTATTCAAAGTCATGCATGGAATGGCTTGACCCTTCCCTTGGCATCTAGTTGATCTCCTTGTCATGATGTAGGGTTTGGATCTTGGGATACAAGGATCAGGGTTAAAAATTAGGGTTTGGGGTTTTGTGTGTTTATTGGTTGAATAGAGAGAAACATAGGAAACAAACCCTAGCTAATTTTTGGTAAGCTTTCTAAAAATATAAGAAACTTAGAAAAAAATCCAAAAATGGCAGCCTATGGGATATAACTTGTGCAAAATAAGTCTTGATTGATGTCGTTGCTTCAGTTAAAAAATTGCAAAAGAAATTCGCTACCTTTTTTAAAATAGAGTTGAATCTTCACAATTAAGGTATTAACCCAATTCTGACCAAGATCAAGCTCTAATACCATTTGCAATGAAATTACTTAGATAGATATTAATATCACCAATAATATAACATCAAAGAACACCAAGATAGATATGAATGATCACTCTATGAAAGTACATGACTTAGCCACTTCGAGGGGGCAACCTCCAAACCATGCAATAAGACTCAAGTGCTCAATATGATGCTTAACTACTCCTTACTACCTCCTATATATACCCTTCCTATACTATGGCCAACACCAAGGCCGACCTACTAAACATATGAAAGCATAAATGAATGACATATGACAAGAAAAGGGATTATGTAAGCCACAAGTCGGCCCTACATATCCAATATAACCTATAGGACTAAGGGTGTAGCATTGACATTACATTCTTATATCATATGTATTATGCCGGATGATTAATGAAAATGTTAAATTTTAAGCATATTGAATGTGCCTTGAACCTTGATCCTACAATATTTTTTAAGTTTTTATTTGTCATGGACTAAAAAATAAGTAATGTGTCTGTGTGCATACATATATGAACGTACCCAAAACAAGGGTTTTCGAAAATCGGCATATCCGTGTTCAAACCCAAACCCATACCCATACCCGCATCTTAACAACATGGGTGTCAACAAGAGGAAACAAATGCCTTAGTTATGACATAGATCATAGCAACCACCATAAGAGATAATAAAATAGATGGAACACACATTTTCACTAAATGAATTTGGGCAGTTCACTTCCTGCCAGTTTATCGTCAATTATATTTAGCAGATCACCAAATACAACATGGTATTTCATGGTGATGAAGATACATCCTTGCACCAACCTGTGTAAAATAACGAGAGCTCTTAGAGCATGTTATACACTAATGTTGATAATAAATATATGGAAAAATTATTTGTTAATTATTCCTCTTAAAAGCTTACATTTACAAATTTACAAGCTTGTTCTAAACAAGGTGGTATATCCCACATCGAGGATTGTGTTCCAGTGTAGTATCAAGTTCAACTGTCTTATGATGATTTTACCATTATCTTATTTTCTTTCTACAAAACCAAAAACAATGTATAATACGTACTGAATTGTCATGTATAATATTTACCGGATTCTTGCCTTTTTGAATAACTTTATTTCATTTTCCATGCACTGATTGTCCCTGAAGAATCATGGATGCTTAGATATTTGTTTGCAACAGAAGTGGGAAAAGTCATATACAGCCTAGACTATGGCTTACAAACTTCGATAGTTAGTCCAGACCTTGAAAGTATATATGGGATTTGCCAGATTAGAATTCAACGAGGCATTCAGGCTAGCACTAAAAACTGCTAAGAATTTTGACCATCACTTTCAAAACACCAGTAATTAGAGGAGATTTGTACCATTAGATGGGGTTGTCTCATCAATACAATCAATTTTGAACAGCTATTACTAAGGATGAAATTAATTTCCATCAAGGAGGTTGAAATGTTAAAGCCCTATCAACAATAATTTAAAATTTCTTCTCAAGTTGAAAATTAGTCCACCAGTTCTCCACAGAACTGAGCTATAAACCATATGCTCACAACATAAGAAGAAACCAATCGTGGTACAGATCTCCCAACTGCACTATTCCAAAATTTTGGAAAAGGGAATGTAATTCCAAGTACAAGATGTGGTCTTTCGCAGGGAAGCAAGAAGCACGTAATGCTTTACAGAGAGAATAATTGAAATGCATGCCATGAAGCTAGTAAAAGCATGAAGCACTTCTCTAAAACCATGTAATCCCAAAAAGGTTGTACTTGAAGAAATCAATACAAAAAGACAACCCTTCAAAGAGAATCTTCACCTAGAATTTTGAAATTTTCCAATACAGTTTAACAGCAGACCTTGCCTTAGTTGCCTAGAAATTGGTACATGTACAGCTCTTTTACAATATAATGGGTTATTTCTTGGAAAAGCCCATCTCTGCATTCCGTGTGATTCATTGCAAATCAACAGATTTAAATCACCGGCATGACATCACATGCTTCTAGCCAGAAAATCAGACAATCTGGTGAGGAATGTTCAATAAATCAAAGCTGAAGGGCTAAATCAGGTTGCGAATCAGTCAGCACTCCAGAAGACTGCCTAACTGGAGACTTCGGACACTGAAATCCTACATTCAAATCTGGTGGAATTGAATGTGAAAAATCTGATGTATGCTGAAAAGGGTGTTTAGAAGGTAAAGATTTCCATAAGCATTGTTGAGATTGGGGCGATTCAGCTCCTACTGGTGTCTGCATGTGGTTAATTTGACTAAGGGTATTTGAATTTGAAGAATCTGCCATTTGGCTTCCATTCCCTCTAGAAATGGTGTGAGAAATTTTTGACAAGCTCTGAGGATGCATCCAGCTCAGTTGTGACTGCATATACAATGACATATCCAAAGGTGTCTGTTGTTGCATAAACTGAGGAACACTAGCAAACGGCCTTACTTGAGGCTGCTGTGCATTATAGTATCCATCAGATGTTATCTGCATTTTAATTCTAGGGGTAGCATCTGCATGAACAAGATCTGCAGCTCGTGATCGAGCCCACGCTTCTGCCACAGCATCTCCTCGGCTAACTGCTGTTTGTCTTGATTGAGCTGAGGAAAAACCAAATACTGGAGTATTGGAAGACATGTTGGAAGCTATCTGCTGCAATCCTGGCATTTTGCTTTGGGTTGAATTAACAATCCGATTTAAGTCTTGCATCCCATGCTCTTGACTACTTGTAGATTCAGGTACCCGAGCAACTCTACCTCTGTCTTCATAGTTGGGTGCAGAAGGTTCTACAGCATGTGATGCAACATTATAACTACCAAGATTGCTTGGTAGTTTTGAATCATCGTGTGATTCCTGGCCATAAAATTTGAAGTAACATCCAGTCTCCTTTCAGCACCAATACTTCCAGCAGCACTTGCGTGGAGACTAGAAACAGGTTGTGCCCGATCAACCTGTTTAGTAGACGTCCATTGCATAAGTTTGTTATTTCTTGAGACAATTTCAAGCAATCTCGACTGAGATACATCTGATGCAAAGTTAGCACCTGCCAGATCAATTTCCTTGGACTCCACAACTGGTGAAGCTGACTTCTTGAACTCAATCTCTTTTACTACTTGTGTATGTGGCTTAATAATTTTATCACTGGTCAAATGTGAACCCGTAAATTGAGTTACAGGTAATGCGGCAGATTCTGTTGCAGATACTACATAGGTGGGAGCAACCACAGTACTGCTACATGGATAGGCTTGTCCTTCAAAACCCTGTGTTTTCACACAGGCTTGATCACCTGTTACATTAACCACCTTGTTTGCACCATGGCCAGTTAGAATGGCATTAGACAGAGTTGCCGTTTTTGGTCATTACTCTCCTCACGCAATAGCAAAGCACTGTGAGGAACCTCGTCCTCACCTACCCATCCAGGGCCAAATGGCATACTAGCAGGCAGAGATTTTTCTATCTTCTTGGCTGCGATCTTCCAGGCTGCAGGACCTAGCTCTGCCGAGAAACGAGCAACACTCCTTGCATATGCATATTCCAATTGAATTCCAGCTTGCAAATACTGAAATGCAATGTATCAGATTTTGAACAAGTATAACTAAATGACAAATAAACATCTAGGCGACACAGTTCAGCAAATATTAAACACAGCACATACATTAACTAGCTGCTTGGAATTCCCACCAGCCATCACAGATAGTGAATCATTTCCAGTCATTAAAATATTCCAAGGTTTGTAAGTGGCACGACGGTTCTCTTCTGGCAATAGCTCTCTTCTCCCATCTCTAAAAGCCGTTCCCTTCAACATTGAACCTGAAATGAGGACTCGGAGATTTAAGGAACAATCCTTGCATGGAATAATTCAACAGTAAAGAGAACCATCTAAATATAACTTCAATACAAATAGCCACAAATACTACAGAAAAACCTACGATACACAAACATGTAGTAAAAGATGTCCCAAAAGTTGAACCATAGACTCCACAACACAGAAAGGAAAATATATGATCACCAAATGCCTCTTAAAATTCTAATTATTCCTCATGGAAGCTGCTCACATTCTCAATGCAGGGGTACTCAATTTTCGGGAGATTTTATGTTCACTGCAAGACAGTAGCAAAAATTCACAGAAGATTGAGATCAACCTGAGAGTTCCTCTGACAGCTCAGCTGGACTGTTAACATCTGCATTGAAATGCCCTTGAAGATTTCGTCCTGTTGGCTCCAAGAAAGTGCCAGACCTGTCCAAGCTAGCCCCCTTCCTAAACTTTACTGCATCGTTAGACCAGTCTGCACATTCTCCACTGATAGCAAGACTTGTCCCAGAAGCCAAGTCTGATCTAGTGGATTCAAAACGAGACCTTCCCCAACCACCCCTCCTTGACGGCTTCTTAGAATAATGAACAGACTTTGTTTTTAATGCAGGCTTTCGCTCACGCTCCAATTCAAGTCCTTCAGGATCACATCGTAAAGACTGAAATGTTTTCCTCGCTAATTCCTGTATAGTTCGAGCCTGAAGAAAGGAATCACTATTTTTCAGAAACTTTACATATAAGAATTTTGATAGAAATTATTGATGTCTGCAAATGATCAAAGAAATAATCTTATTGATGGAAGGGTATACTAGCTTGAGTAAAATTAGGTGCAAAAAAAAAATATACAAACTAAATAACCAAGATGAATAATGATATTCAGAATGACATCCTCAGGTATTTTCTTCTCATTTGCATAACAATGCAAAAAGCCAGAATGAGGTACTATTACTTTACCTGTCTGTAGTAGATGGTTCCAGATGCATTATAGGACATTGCATTGCTACAAACCAATAAAACGTCCTTCTGTGGACATGACAAAAAATCAAATTCAGGCAGACATTTAATGACCGCATAGCATTAAATATTTCAAATAAAAAAGTTTCCTAATTTTTCCATATCCTTAAGCTTCCCCATATTTTCTTCAAGCTCAAGGGCCGCAGATATATCATAAACCAGACCTGTGACAGCGAAAGCTACAGTAGTCTATATTCCCGAGTTCACTGAAAAAAACATGTACATGAACCTTGAAATATGAAAATTAAAGAGGTGCAACGAGTACGTGAAAATGGGGCAATATGAATTCAAGAATCCTTGCAATTTCTGAAATAATCTCATGAAGAGAATCAACAAGGTAAAATAAACTGTAGCTGGAAATTAACATGATATAAAAACATTAATAAAGTTCAAATTTTTAGCAATAGATGTTGGTTTGTCTCCTTGCACTTGATAACTTGAAGAATATGCTATACAAATATTGAGACAACCATAAATATGGAGAATAAACGTTTCTAAAAATTGGTAGTATCTTGGTGACAATGCAACCTACCATGATATTTGAACCTTCCCTAAATTGACAAAGGATCAAAGGTGTCTCTTAGTTATTAACTTAGAGTATTAATGCAACGTTATGTCATCAAAAAGTATTAATTATCGCGCAACATAATGCTTATAATCTTGCATATCTATAAGCTCACGTGCCTCTTATTATTTGCAGTTGACATTGAACTTCAACTTTTCCATTTCTGTAAGAAAATGAGCTCTATCTTGCCTGTTGAAAAATTCCCTCAAATGACCACATTTTCTTTCATTTGTAGCAACTATCTATTAACCTGTGCTCAACTCAAACTGTGATTGATAACCTGGTCTCTTTAGCCCAAAAGAATACTTTCTCCAAATTTGACAAGCATTACTGCCAGTATATCTTTGGTTTAAAACTTTGAAAAGGTATTCTTCATGTGTTGAGCTAATATCACATATCAATAAGTTCACAAATTGTTTTAACTTTTACGAATTCCGACTTTCACGCTTTATGAACATCCAGGCATTAGGCCTTGTTGCTTTACCTTATTCCACAAGTTGTGATATTCTTAAGAATGGATCCCTGATCTGAATCTTATACACAGCTGTTTTCACTCATCATTAAAGACCCTTCTCATTCAAAACTGTGGTTATGAGCCTAGGCACCCTTTTCTCCCACTGATATTCGATTTTTTCTCCCACTGATATTCGATTTATTGGTTATATATCTATAACAATAGGGCTTCATGATATGGATGTGGTTGAAATCTTGAAGGCAAGGTTGCAGGATACAGCACACCTCCTGCTAGGGACGCACGTACCTCCATGCCAGAAACAGATACAGGTGCAGAGTAGCTTGGATACGGCCCGGATACCATACCCAATCATATCCATATATGAACCCGTATCTGGGCCATAACAGATACAGCCGGATACAGTATGCAGGCCAATTGTAGCTGTATCTGATTTAAGAGTTTTCAAAATTTTGGAAAAAAATTCAAAAGGCTAAATTGTTAATTAAAAAAACTGCATACGACCATCTAAAATGCACTTGAGCAGCAACAGTTTAATACGTGGGGATGAATGAGTGCTGACTTGCTCTATTACTTTCTTTTCTCTATTACTTCAAAATTTCACATTTCTCTGCTCAACCTGTTATGATTTTATTTGATTTATTTCCTTTCTTACTCTGCTTCTTTTCTCTCATTTCGTTTATTTAACTTTGGCATGCACAACCTGCAAATTTTTAAAATATCCAATTTCCTGCCTTTCCTGTGGGCTGGGAGTATGTAATTTGCTTATAATTTTAATCCAACATGCAAATCTTTTTATATTTTAAAATCGATAAAATTATTATAAATATATATTTTTAAATTTATAATCTAGATTATTATAACATTTTAAATATTTTTATATATATATATATATACACACACATCAATGTTTTAAAAATCGAGCCGGACTCGGCACCAGCCGAGAAGTCGGACTGGTTTAAAACTTATGAACCAATTTACCAAAAATACATAAAATATTACAATTTTAATGAAAACAAGAAATTTTAAAGATTCAAAACCATGATTACAAACAATTAGAGACAAAATATGCAAAGTTTGCACATGCATATACCATGTAAGGGTAAATATAGCAAAACGACACATGAGCACTACATATCCGTAAGCAGAATACATAAACAACGAGGCTCTAAATGGCCTATAGAGTCCAAAAAACAATATGCTACAAGCTACTACATGTTTGATATCAATCATCAAACTCAACACCACTGCTAAGAATGGGATCCTCATCCTCATCAATGTCATCATGTTCCTTTGGCTTAGACACATCAGACTCCTCAAGGACATCTGCAGATGAGTTGTAGTCAAGGTTTTAAAACCGGTCAAACCGGAACCGGAACCGGCCGGTTTGACCGGTTTAATAATTTTAAACATGAACCGCTATGCAAACCGGATCGGTTGACCGGTTTGGGCTAAAACCGGTCAAACCGGTCCGGTTCCGTCCCAAACCGGCCGGTCCATTCCTGTTTTGCCGTATACGGCGGCCAGCATAAAAAAACGTTTTTTAATTGTTTTCTTTTATTTTTTATTGCCTCTAAACCCTAATTTGGTGTTATAAATACACCCCCTCTATCACTTCACACCTCTCTCATTGAGCATTTGTGAGCATTTGTGAGCAAAAGCATTTGTGAGCATAAGATTGAAGAGTTTATTTTTTGTAGTGAGCTTGGAAGTTGGAGGCTTGGAGCTTGTTTGGCATTGCTTGTGGGCTCTTTGTGGTGATATTGGCATCCATTTGTGAGCACCTCTCTTATTTGCAAGGATTTGGAGGATTGGGGCAGCCTTGAATAGTGTTCATTTGGAGTTGTTTGGTATCAAGTGTGGGCTCTTTGTGGTGGCATTTACATCTACATTTGGAGTGTGGGCTCTTTGTGGTGCCATATACAAGCTTGGAGCATTTCCTCACCTCATTTGTGTGCACATTGAAAGGTATGTTACATTTTAAACTTGCCCCTTATTTGTAAATTTTATTAAAAAAGAAATAGGAAATTTATTTATTTTTTATTTGCATTTTCAGATTTGTTTGCATTTGCAATGGCCCCCAAATCAAAAGACCCTACATGGGCCCATGCAGACACAATTGATGATCAAGTTTTTTGTAAATATTGTAAGAAACACATCAAGGGGGATTCATAGGTTGAAACAACACTTGGCTGGTCAAAGAGGCCAAGTTACCCCATGTGAGGCACCTGGTATTGATGACATTAGGTTGGAAATGAAAAACATGCTTGAAAAACATAGAGAAGAGAAGGCTAGGCAAAAAGAGATGGAAGCTGAAATAGGGAGGAGGGAACATGCCTTGAGTGTTGAAGGATCTTGCTCTGACCCTTCTGTGACTATTAGAGACCCCTTTCAGTATATGCCTCCCCCATCCACTCATAGTCAAGAAAACCGGCCTCAAAAAAGAAAGAACATTCAAAGCTTTTTTCCATCTTCCACACCTGCCACTGCTAGTGCCTCCATGCCAACACAAAATCAGCCTACCTTGGATAACCATTGGAAGAAGCAATACAAAGAAGCAACTTTTGAGTACATTGTTAGATGGTGGTATGATGCAGATATCCCTTTCAATGCTGCCCGCTCACCTTATTACCAGCCGATGTTTGATTCCATTGTTGCTGTTGGTAAGGGCTTCAAAGGCCCTAGTATGCATGACTTGAGAGGATCACTTTTGAAGAAAGAAGTTGCATCCATAGATGAATATTTGAAAGGTCATAAAGCATCATGGGCCAAAACAGGATGCACTATCATGTCAGATGGGTAGAGTGATGGCAAGAACCGCACAATAATAAATTTTCTTGCCTCTTGTCCACAAGGTACAATGTTTTTGAAATTAGTAGATGCATCTGATAGGGTGAGATGCAAATTTATTGTTTGAGCTTTTGGATGAGATTGTTTTAGAGGTGGGGGTGGAAAATGTTGTACAAATCATAATGAGATAATGCATCTAATTATGTTCTTCTTTGGTAAGATGTTAGAGGCTAAACACAAAACAATATTTTGGACTCCATGTGCTTTGCACATTGCATAGACCTATGCTTGAGGATATAGGGAAAAAGATTGGATCAGAACACGTAGAGCATGGAAAGAGCATCACCAAATACATCTATAATCACTCATGGGTATTGAACCTAATGAGGAAGAACACCGAGGGCGAGAGAACTTGTTAGGCCAGCCATCACGAGATTTGCAACGAACTTTCTCACGTTGCATCTCTTATTTCCCAACAAATGTAACTTGAAAAGGATGTTTTCAAGTGATGAATGGAATGCATCAAAGTGGAGCCGGAAACAGGATGGGAAAGACACAAAGAAGAAACTTTTTGATAATTTATTTTGGAAAAAACAGCAGAGATTGTGAAAGTTGTTGAGCCTCTTGTTAAGGTGTTGCGGTTGGTGGATGGGGAAAAATTAGCCATGGGCTATATTTATGAGGCTATGGATCAGGCAAAGGAGCAGATAAGGGCAGCATACAAAGACAGGGTAACTAAGTATGGGCCTATATGGGAGATCATAGATAATAGATGGAACAATCAACTCCATCGACCTATACATGCAGCTGGGTATTTCTTGAACCCAAAATATCATTACAGAGCTCAGCTTGGAGAAGATCAAACAGGAGAAGTAAAAGATGGTTTGTACGAGTGCCTAGAGCGCATGGTCCCTGATGAGATGCAACAACTTGAGGTTCACCGACAGATCAGCTTCTTCAGCAGAGCCACAGGTACCTTTGGGAAAAACCTTGCAAAGATTGCAAGGGATGTGGACCAACCAGGTAAGAAATTCTAAGTTTTTTGAAGTTCATTTGATTAAAATTTTTAATGAATAATCATGAATTTTTAGCATAAGACAATATTTTTCTAATTTGTTGAATTACGCTTTAACCTTTAAGTTATAAGTTTATGTTTTACTTTTAATTTTTAACTGTGTTTTTAACTTTTTATTGTCATTGTTTACTAATTAAACATTTACACTTTTTATCGCAGCACATTGGTGGGATTCGTTTGGTAGTCAGTGTCCTCAATTGCAAAAGTTTGCAATTAGGATCTTGAGCCAAACTTGCAGTGCTTCGGTGCGAGCGCAATTGGTTTGTCTTTGAGCGGATTCACACGAAGAAGAGAAACCGTTTGGAACAACAACGGTTGAATGATCTTGTCTTCATGCAGTACAACCTTCGGTTAAGGCGTAACCAGTTGTTGAACCGATGACCTGATACTGATCCCATTGTCTTGGATGATATAGATCCAACTTCAGAATGGGTAGAGGAGAGTCAGCCAACAGAGTTTGATCCCGATGACTTGGGGTGGATGGGTTTGGATCAAGAATCTGATGAGCCATTAGCAGCACCGCCGCCATCGTCACGAGACACAAAGGCACTAGTCGCACTCGTGCTACTCCCACTCCCCGTGCGGCTCCTTTATTGCAGATGGACCGAGGATTTGGATGAGTCCAGTCGAGCGCAGGTCGGTGATGATATTGATGAGGATGACCTTGAGGATCCCATTTCCAGCAGCTGTGCAGAGTTTGATGATTGATCATTGATGTCATCTAGTTTATTCTAGAGTTTTGTAACTTGTAGTATTTGTAATGTATCAATGATCATATCATGTTGCTTTTTGGAGTCTTGAACTATGGAGGCCATTTAGAGCCTCATTGTTTATGTATTTTGTTTCGGAATCTCATCTATGATATATGTATTGTGTATTGGACTTGGAGTTCATGCCATTTTGCTATAAACACCTTTCTTGCATATATATAAGAGAAAACTTTGCATATTCTATGTGTAATTGTTGGAATTATGGTTTTTAACTTTCAAATATATTATTTTCATTAAAAGTATAAAATTTTATGTATTTTTTAGTAAACCGGTTCATTAAGTTTGAACCGGTCCGGTTCCAATCCGGTTTGGTTTGGTTCCGGATCGGTCCGGACCTCGGCCGCCCGAGTCCATTTCGATTTTTAAAACATTGGTTGTAGTAGCACGGCTAGTGTTTGCCATGTCTAGTTCTACTAGTGGTTCATCATCCAAAGCCATCCACCCCAAGTCATCGGGATCAAACTCGCCATGTGACTCTCCTCTACCCATTTTGAGGTTAGATCAATATCACCCAAGACAATGGGATCTGTATTAGGTATCCTATTCAATAATATGTCGCCTTAGCAACATATGATTGCACGAAGACGAGATCATTTAACCGTTGTTGTTCCAAACGGGTCTATATAACATCATTTTAGGGTTAGGGTTGGAAAAAGTAACTTAAAAGCTAAAATTGGAAAAAAATGTTTTAAGGCAAAACTTGCCCCTCAATTAGTTCAGACCGGTCTGTCACGGAACCAGCCGGTTTGACCAAGATTAATCGATTGGTTCGGTATGGAACTGGTCATTGGTTTGGTTTTTCTAACGGTTTGCAAAAAAATTAATGAAACAGTCAAACCGGATGAATCGAACTAGAACCGAACGGTTTTAAGACACCGATGTGTGTGTGTTGTGTGTGTGTGTATGAACGGTCAAACCGGATGAATCAACCGACCCGGACCCGAGCGGTTTTTTAAACACCGATGTGTGCGTGCGTGCGTGTAAGCGCGCGTGTGCGTATAAGTGCACGTGCACGCGCGTGTGTGTTTGAAATTAGCCGTATCCGTATCTAATACTATATTTGTATCCATATAAATATCCATGCGACTATACTCATAGCTGCTTTTCATTTTTTACATTTTATTTTCAAATCTATATAAAATACTCACCGTCATTGATGTCTTATCTCAAATGCTTCACACATTTATCCTACTTGAAACATCTTTTTGTTTTGAGATTACGACCACTCTATCTTAAAATATATGCACGACTAACTTCTTTTCATGTTTCTCTTACATCAAACCTTTAAAATTTGTCTTTGAACTCTCATTATTTTGCATTGTAAATTTTCCCCCACCTACCCAATGAAGTTATAGGCACTTGGTATAGAGATTTTTCTCTCCTGCAAACTGGTGGAATTATAGGCACTAGCTTTGAAAACCTGCAAACCCAATTCTTAGAAATTTCAGCGAGGCCCTGTTCTGCTAAACTGACACAACCCCTTTGACAAATGTTTAGGGCTGCCATTTGGTTTGTTTTTGGACCAGGAATGAAATTGTTAAAGAGCTTCAGCTGTTACTTTGACCCACTACATGAACTAAGTAATAAAAAGTTCAAGGAAATATTTGTGGAGCTAATGGTAGCCCACAGTAACCAGGCCTATAAAATATTCTAAAGATCAAACAAGAGTGCTTCATTACACCATTACACAATGGTTCATACTTTATACATGATCACATACTTCATAATCAAGACTTTGTGATTACATACCTTATGGAACTACATAAAATTCAAGTACAGAACATGGCACAATTAATATTCTAAATACAAAACTAACACTACTATTCTTTACACAAAATTAGTCCAAGTAGAAAACAGTGAACCCATTATAAGAGCTAAGACAGCACCGATGAAAGCTTAAATACAAACAGTAAAGAAGCAAACACACTAAACTGTACAACATTTGTAAGCAATGGTGGATATATAATTATATTATATTTAGCCACGAGACGTCACTAGATTGTTACTTTACCATTGTTATTCGTTGTGGTAGCTTTTATTAGATTAACAAAGAATCAAAGCTTAGCTAGCAAAAATTTCTATATCAGCATACCACATTCAACAAGGATTAGGTGTTGTTAACATGGATTAAGTCCAATGTGTTCTTTAACAGCAATGAGAGCATGCAATATATAACAGCGGAAATATAACAGTATGAACAGTAATATCAATAAGCAAAGAAAGCAATTGTAAATGTATTAATGATCTATAGCTTGAAAAATTCTTCCCACTGATACAAAACTATTTTTAAAAACATCTCTTCAACCTAAAGTTTTGCATCTTATCCCTTCATAACTAAATTAACTTCACTTTATAATTACTTCTTAACAGTCTCCAAATAGATAAAACAATAATTTGAAAAATCGGCAAGGAGTAGACCCTCTTGCTGCCTACACTACCTTTCCTCCCAACCACCCCCAAAAAGAGAAAATGCCAGTCTCTTGACTAGCAAACCTAAGTTGCCTCAGGGCAGTTCCTGTTGTGGCATTCCCTTCTGCTGGGTTCTCTGAAGTAGCATCTATGGTATCATCTTTTGTAACAATCTTGAAAGGTTCGTTCAAAAAGTGCCACAGATGATCCCAATATCTGAGCTATTCCTCCCTTCATTTCTTCCTCTGTGATTTCTTTAAACAATGTAGTAATATTGACATCATCTGGTTCATTCTCCAAGTGTGTTGATCCCATGGACACCTTTGCAAGTGCTGCAAGTATTAAATTTGGTCACCAACCATATTTACTAACTACCATAATAATGATATATTTACCATATGGTAAATCCCATGTAAATACTAATATTCCTAACATTCCCCCTTAGTGTTTACATGGTAGAAAAACATTCACACTTTTTTTTTAGCTTGTCGCCCGCGCTTGCTCATGATCTTGGCACACACTCGAACTGAAGGTAGAAGAAGGAACACATCAACTTCTTATCAACCAAGCATTGTCGAGAACACATCTGACCGAACTAGTGTGGGAACATATACAAGAACCATCTGCTTTTTGACCTTCAATGGTTTTACAAAGGTTTACCACAAACCTAGGTATGAACAGGAACACATTTGACTGTTCAACCTCTTCAAGAATCATGATGTTGCATTTCACTATGCTATCTGTTCTTCACTATGTTATTACATCAAGGAATTATGTAGGAATAGCCACATACACATGTGAACAGGAATGAACATCTGCTCTTATTTTTCACACCACACTGAAAAGCTGAAAAATTGAAATCCACACCACACAACTAAAAAAACAAGTCACCATACCAGAAGTGTGGCCCCGTCGTTGGCGACCTAACGAGAGGTCGTTGATTAATCTCCAACCTCATGTGCCTCCATCCTCCCAGTGGCATGCTACTAGGTCATCTTGATTTGGATATGAAGCTCAACAATTTCCACATTGGGTTTATTTGTATAACTTCCCCCGCAATGTGAAATCTTTTATTTTTCGGACATCAAGTAACACCGAAAATGCGTCTTTAAGACAAGATTTTGACTCTTTTGACAATGTCTCATGAATTTTACAACGACACTTTGACTCGGACAAAAGGTCTACATTGAAATGGACTAGACACGGACAACCGACTTTTGATGACAAGACATTTCATGATAGCAATGATACAATGATAAATGACAAATTGTACTGCTATAGAATCCAATTAAATATTGTACTTACTTTTAGGACATGACACAAATAAACATTTTACACATGATAATGACACTATTACAATACCTTGTGATAATGCCAATCGACTTGGACTTTGAATAAAGCTTGATTTCCTAACACAGACTACTTGAATAACACTTATTAAATTAAAGATATGTAGTTGACTCAAACTATACAAAAACTATCTTGCGAGACTCTAGACTCGAGACTAATGAGAATGAAATATGGCTTACACTCTAATAACAATAATTGACACTTTATTTTAATTACTTGACCAACATATAAATCTTATAACATAAATAAACACTACCATATAAAAATGACTTCAACATGAATATATTACCAGCCTTACATGATAAAATAGCCTAGAAGTCGAGTTGACAGCTTGTGGAGGATAACACTTGCATGGATAGAAGGTCATACTATGGTGCATGAATCTTTGGTGGTTTATATATCACAGACATGACCAAGAAAACTGGCTTGTAGATACACAGATCTGCATGTGGGGAGACAAATATCAGTGCAGATTTGCAAAGCATTCAATCGATTCTTGTTTCCTAAATTATAGCCCCGCGTTTCGCTCCAATTTATAACGCTAAAGGATGCATCTAATGCGAGGTCGATAGGGTTGCAAGATACAGTGGCAGTAATGCGTCGGGCACACTGGTGTCAACAATGTCAGAAGTATGGTCGAAGAGCAATGCAAGTCGCCAAAATCTGCCAACAATGCAGGTTGATCAAAAGTGTTGATGGAGCTTGAAATTGATACAGCTGCCAAGGAGTGCATTCCACAATCTTTACCAAGTCTTCCAGGAACTCATCTCATGGAGATATCAATATTAGATACAAGAATAGACCAATGCAAAACCTGTGAACAACACTAAGAACAACGTTGTGTTGAGCCAGCCAAATTCCGATGCAGGTCAAGAGTGACATCAATGCACAGAATACCACTCAAAAACTATACATAGATTTCTGATTGGATAGTTACGAGGACATATATTTTAGTCGATCCGCCTTTGTTTGTCGTGGCCATTTATAATAGATTCATATCAACATAAACCAGAAGACAATCATCTGCAGGGGCGAGTAACAATAATAATGCCCTCGAAAATCATTTATTCTTGCATTATACACAAGAAAGAAAGTAGCTCTGATACCAAATATTAAATTTGGTCAGAGTCTATGCAGCAGGAGTGCCAAATCAACACAATATAATAATATATTCAGGATACATTATGGAGAACATTACAGAGGCTATTATATAGCCATAGAGGTAGCCAAACAACCTCCTAGAAAATAGGATCTAATAACCTGGAATTGACACGAGTCATAACTAACAAATTATAACCTGTTTAAATATATATATGGGTATAGCTACGGACCATATTTACTAACTACCATAGTAATGATATATTTACCATACGGTAAATCCCATGTAAATACTAATATTCCTAACAAGAAGTAGAAGTGGAATGATAGTAGTCACAAGCCCGACAACAAAAGTCTATTCCACTATTGTCGGGTAAAATGCCATTCCTCAGTGTTGAGCAGACTATGTCGACAAGATGACAAGGAAACAGCTTTTCAAGACTAAATATTCATGTTTTACTGCATGTGTCTCCTCCACACTAATTTTTAGAGATCCATACTTTCCTTTAATTTCACACCATGTATTAACATCATCAAATCCATTCAAGCTGACAAAAACTAGACAGTTCTAATTGAAATAATGAAAAAGTCACATGAGCTATTTTATTAGTCACGTGAACTATTGTATTTTATTCTATATTTGTATGCTTATCTCATTTTATGTACTTATCTTCTTCTAGAAGCTTCTTTTCTAGAAGCTTCCACTTTCTCTATAAGCTTCCTATCTTTCTTCTTTTAAAAGCCTCATTTTGTTTAGAAGCTTCCTTGTAATCTATAAATACATAATACTATATAAAGTGTACAACATATGTACAGTTGTAGCAATCTCTTATTTTCTCTCTTTATTGTTGAAATTGGGCTCATATCAATTGGTATCAGAGCCTTCAATCACGGCCTCATTATCTAGTCCTCTTAAGGATTAATCCACAAACCCTACTAGATGTTACACTTAGGCTTGTCCTTTGATCTAGGCCCCGTAACTAGTCTCCTTAGGGTTTTACTTCTTACCACGCACTTTGAATCCTTTTCCTATTAACTATATTGCCAGAAACACCCCCACCCACCCCGTATCCATCTTGAAAAGTTTTTGGTACATGAACAGTACGAAACGTCCCGAAACACTTGGGACGCGTTTCCGGAAATTTCAGGACATTTTTGGAAACGTTTCGGCATTTTTGGGAAGTTTTCGGTGTTTCAGAAGTTTCCGACGTTTCCAAGAAGTTTCCGGGACGTTTCGTGGCTTATATATTATAAGAAAGAGTTTATTCCAGTTTGTTGTTGTGTCACTCCACTTAATCTTTTCAAATATAGCCTATATTTTTGCTCAGAGAATTTTCCAAAACCAAGTTAAGTTACTGGTGTGCTCAGTTGTAAAGTCTTATAACATTAAAACTATACTAACAAGGAGGCACATTAAACAAGCCTAAAGATAGTTTGGGTCAGAATAGTAATCCAAAGAAAGTAGGAAGAATCTAGCAAAACCAAGAAATGCCAGGCTAGAAAGCAAGTTTTGACTCAGTGTATTACTTCTCCTTAGAATAGAATTTTCCATTGGAATCCTCAATCAAATGAATACAATGAAGCGGGTTACAACAATAATTTTTGAAACATGGATGCATGACAGATGATTATGAAGAAAATCTAGATGATATATTCTAGAATCTAGATTATAATCATGTATATATGAAACATTGAAATTGTGACCATGTTGAATGATGAATCTTTAGAACTTCAATTAATACAAAATATTTTGAGTGCTTTATCTCTTATGGCCCATGGACTAAAATTTTGAAAATGAGTACTATGCATATATATAAATATATATTTTTAAATTTTTTATTCTACGGACGTTTCCCGTAACATTTCGTACCCAAGGTGTTTTAAAAATCGTCGTTTCCGCATTTCGAACCCGTACCCATTTCTATTTCCGTTTCCTGACAACATAGGCTATTAACACACTTCAGAAGCATAATGGCTTTATTTGTTGCCTCCTCTATTTCTAAATAGCATAAAATCAATGACTTTCAGCCACCACTATGGAGGTATTTCCGTCTCCATGCGTCAATGCAAGATGGGGTTCAGGGAAGCACCCCAAAAATTATACTAGAAAAAAAGACAACAAACCAGCAGATCACGCATTCGTTCCAAGTTTTGTACATTGTTGCATTCCGATTCAAATCACACAAATCAGGTCTTGCTCCTATTGACGCATCCCAAATCCATTTCAAACTGCCTCTAAAAAGCAAATCTCTTGAGGAATCTTCACAAGAAACTATGAATACCAATGCCCCGAGTAAATTCTTGCCAATCACGCCAACATTTTAGAGCAAATTCTTGCAAGCCAAGTGAGAACCGGACCACGTTTATCTAAGAAATGATGCACACCATGCAAACCATGATGTTTCATGAATCGAGTTACAACACCATCAGCTCAAACAAGTATCCAACTCACCGCCAAGATCCAAATCCCTCAATTTGACGGCAGCTTCAATGGTGAGAAGCTTTACTCTTCGCTCTACTGACCTTGAGGTGTATTTCACGATCCACCCTAGAACCATTGATGTTGATATGATCCAAACTATTGAATTTATATGGAGGCGATTGCTCGACTAGTGGCCAAATTATTAGAATATGTTGTATGCTACAAAAGATGTGTAAGCATATGCAAAGAGAAGAAAGAAATCATAGAAGGTTGAATGCACACTCAAACAAGTGTGACATCATTTATTATGTAGGAAGAGGTGGTTACTGATTCGGTTGGACATTACCAACCGAATAAAAAAACATAGCCGCATTATTATATACACCCCCTCTTAATGACTAAACCGAAAACAAGACCAAGTTTGTCCCAAAATTTTACAAATGTCCTAAAGCCCATATGTTTAGTCATTAGATTTACAAACTGTGTCATAGGTTGTACTTCATAATCAACAGTCCATGATTGTGTTGCGGTTACCAAATGCAGAAGAACCGCAAAACAAAAATCTGGTAATGTGAACAAAGGATGTGGCAAGTGGTCCACTTTGGTTCTTTGTTACGTGATTCATTGACCATTGATGAATCATCAATTGCTAAGAGTGTCAACCCCATCTCCAAAGTGTTGGAATCGAACCTTGGAGAGGTGGATTGAAAAATTTGTTCCAGGCTTGTGTAGCTCACCGGGAGTCTGTCTGAGAGACTTAGTTATCCTGCAATCAAAGTCACCTCAATCATGTCCTTGCAACACCATGTAGTGCTCATCCACCTTTCTCAATAAGAGAAATGTGACCATCTGTGCGAGGAGTTAGAACCAACTCTGCAATAGTAGGAGAAGTAACCATCTTCGTCTCATACATATCAGCAGTGGGAGAAATAACCATCTCCGCAATAGTAGGAGTGAGAACCAACTCTTCCTCCTAATCTATTTGCTCATTTATCCCCCTCTATTGGGAAAGATGGTTCACAACACAATGAGCAAATTTTTCATGCTCTCTGTCCTTGAGCAAGTACCTCTAAGTGAGTGGCTTGGCATGCCATCTCACAATGTACCTGTCAATGCCTCTGGAATAGTGGAGTCTCCATCCACAACAAGCTGTTTCTTCGAATGAGGAAATCCATCCTCCCAAGGCATGTCCACCTCCCGTACATCCGGCATAATGGATACTCCCTCCACAATAAGTGCATGTAGGGTTGATCTGTAACCAAGTCAACAGATCCGTGAGGAATGGCTTCCTCCCAAGGCATTACTGACTTCCTACACATCCCGTATGGTGGAGTTGTCCTCCATATGTGCACTCATGTTGATCGTAGCAGGATCAACAAGCCGATATTGGCCATCTTCCCCAATACCAAAGGGCTCTGTTTTATATTAAAAACAATACACTTCTTCCCACAAAAATCCACAGAAATATTGGGATTTTCTATTAATTGTGAATAGATAGAAGATTCTTTTGTAAAGAAGGTACATATCTAAAATTCCGTACAACAGTTTATGAGCATTATTCAATACAATGCATATATCTCCTATCCCTTCTACTGCAAGTGATTCTCCATCAGCTAGTACTACTGATTCAAAACACATATTTGCAGTAAATGAAACATACCAATCCTTGCGACATGAAAAGTGTGTGGATGCACTAGAGTCAATGATCCAAGAACTAGCACCACTGTCATGCGAGCATGATGTCATAAGACAATAAAGAGCATGCACGTCACCCGAATCCTGTTCTTCTATAATGGTTGCCACATGTGTCTCATCACATGGCTTTTTGTTCTATTGCGAAAGATCATACTTCCGCTTTTGACAATCCTTCTTAAGGTGCCCAACCTTGTGACAAGTAATAGCATGTGACCTGATACCGAGTGGAGGACTCACTAGAATGACGTCTCCACTTTCCTTTTGACTGTGTGACAAGAGCACTCTTTGATTGGTCACAATTAGATTTTGCTTGAATTTGTCTCCGCTCCTTTTGCAACAAGTAGGAACTCACCTTGTCAAACGTGAGTGTTTGACTTTCAGCCATTAAATGGAGTGCCTCCACAAATGACTCATATGAAGAAGGTAAGTTGTTCAGAACCAGAGCCACCATATCATCGTTGTCCACCTTTTTGATGATGGAAGATAAGCGGTCTTGGAAGTTTTTCATCCAAAGTAGGTGCTCAAACAACAATCCATCTTCTTGTAACTTTACGCAAAAGAGCATATTCTTTAGGTATAAAACCCAACTCTTTTCGACGCGTCCCGATATTTATCCTCAAGTCGACCCACAACATGCTTGCCACAGTAGCATTCCGCACTTCCGATATCATATCATCCGACACCGATAACTTGAGAAGCAATAACGCTTCCTTATGACGTTTGTCATAATCCGCAAAGTTTGTCATTGGTCGAGCTTCACTACCCGTGATTATTTTATCACAATCACAAAATTCTACAAGCGTTAAAATCTTATGGATCTATACATAGAAATTAGTGCCCGTTAATTTTTGCGTTTCAGACAAAATCAAGTGCGAAATATTTGCCATTTTATTATTCCAAAGTAACGGAAATAATAAAATAATATTTTTCCCACACCAATAATATATTACTTATTCCAGCAAATAGTATGAAATTTATTACTCACATGTAAAGCACAAGGTGAATACCTTTGTTGCTGAAAAATAATAATATTATTCTGCCCAAATAACATTAATCTTCCTTCGAACCCTTCGAGAGTATTTAACTCACATTTTTCCTGCCCTCGAAATCATGTAACAGTAGTGCAACAACAAACTGGTTATGGCACTGCTTCATTTACAACTTGTCTTTTTGGTTCTTGTGACTGTATTTGCCCACAAACTACCCTATTTTGCTCCACGACTTTGCTGGCCCACACGACTGTGCTATTGGTGAACTGGATCGACCACAACTCTACCCAACGTTTTGCAGGAATGAAACGAATCGTGCCCTCACGTTTTTCCTTGTTCGCACCTCGCGATGGAATTTGCCTCGATCTACGACTTACGGGTCTTGAACCACACCTTCACTGACCTCGATCCGCAATCGCATCGGTCGTTCTTTGACTAGACATCTTTTCCTTCCCGTGAATCTTTCCGCAATAAGCGACGGAATAACTTCTTCAATTTGTGCCCTTCTAGGGCTTCCCAAACTTCCACCCGTGCCTTTTGAAAGGCTTCTCGAACTACAAACCGACCGCTTTGATACCAATGTTAGCATATGCAAAGAGAAGAAAGAAATCGAGAGAAGGCTGAATGCACACTCGGTTGAACCATTACCAACCGAATAACAAATACATAATCGCATTATAGGCTATATAATGCTCTATATTTTAACAAGATGAAGATGGGGAAAATCATTAGATCATAGAGTGGACCCAATTCAAAGGTGCAAGAAAGCAAAGGCTTTATCTGGTGATTATCAACACGGTTTATAGGCAAGATGGCACCTTTTGACTCAGAAAAGATACACTCAATGTTTCACCAAGCCTCAAATCAAGTTGGAGATCTAGGATCCGGAAGCAATACTTTAACTCAAATTCGCTCCTCGTTTGCTTCATAGTTTTAGAAAAGGAATAGCCAATTCTGAAATGGAGTCTTTAGAAAGGGCAATAAAATTGGCTACTTATACTTAAGTTAAACTTAGGAAAATTTCCAATGAAAGGATCTAGTCCCAATCATGTAGGTTCTTCTTCCTCTAACATTTTCCCTTCTAAGATTTGGTCCAATTGACAATCCAAGGGTTTGGGCCAACCTCCATCTACTGGTAATGGAAAGAACGTTTGCTAGTATCATACGAAATATGGCCATTATACGAGAAGAATGCAGAGCTATCTAGGCCAAGGAGCCCAAAAACCCTCATAAACCATCAATCTAGAAATATAGATGGAGAGTTTGCTTGAGTACAATCCGATCACTCCAGATCCTTTAGCTTACCTTGATGATCAAAATTTATTCATCCAACCAAAGCAAGATTGCATGTTCACCAACAAGCTGTCGGAGTAAAGAATTTATAGGTTTTTAAATAAATTAATTATTGATAATGGGAGTCTAAAGAACCTAGTCACTCAATAGTTGGTTGCAGTCATAGTTCAAAAAATCGTAAATCGGGATTAATCGGCAGGCCAAATTTTGAATCGAAAATCGGGAATCGGCAAAAAATCGGCATTAATCGGCAACTTTATCACTACTTTTAAAAACATTTAAATTCATAAAATATACTTAAATTAAATGTAAAAACAATGTTAAATGATGCGAGAAGTGACTCTATAGAAGTGACTTTACATATTGTATTACTATTATGTAATATAATAATTAATTATTAAACTTATAAATATAGTTATGTAATATATTATATAATTATTAAACTTATAGTTATAAATTTATATATTATTATTAAGTTATTAACTATTATGTAATACGTATTTAAAAAAACCCTATTATTAACTATAATATATAAATACGTATTATATAATATATAATATATAAATACGTATTAACTATATTACATATAATACGTATATGTAATATATTATATAATTATTATGTAATACTGTAGTATTAAGTTATTAACTATTATGTAATACGTATTTTAAAAAAAGGAAAAAAATTACTGTGTAACTGTAGTATTGCGGATTACCTGTTAGCGGCCACGAGCTCGGAAAATAGGGCTGGAAAGACTCAAAACCACCTTCGCTGAACTCGAAACCACTTTGGTAGAATTCGAAACCACCTAGAATGCCCACGCAATCACGTCGAAGGCCACGATTCCAGGTTGAATGCATAAAAACGAATCGATTTGGTCTATTTTCGTGTTATACCCTAGGCCGCGATTTTCGCCACGATTTTCGCCGATTTTAGCCACGATTTTCAACGATTTTTGCAGGTTATTTGATCAAGATTTATCGGCGATTTATCGTATTACAAAAATCGCGATTTTTCAGAAGTTTAATCGTTTTGATGGAGGAACACGATTTATCGCCGATAAATCGCGATTTTTGAATCAAAGGTTGCAGTTAAGTAGCCAAAACGTTTTGGATACGGGAGCAGGTACAGAGTATCCGATACGTGGAAATGGCCAAAAAAAAAAATTTGACCCCGAATACGGTGTAGGATATGGCAGTACAAAAACTATATAAAAATTAAAAAACATATAAATTTCAGCCTTCTAAATAGGAATTTAATTATTAACCACATATTATGAATATGAAAGACAAGTTATGTGAATAACCACAACAAACAAGCTAGGATACCGATAAAACTTAGAAACATGAAAAAGAAATAGATGGCAAAAGGTCTGTCTATGCAATTTAGATATTTTTTCCTTGTATGTTAGTTTTGATATGCTCTCGTTGCTACATCTAACTATGCATGTGCAAAACAGCTCCACTTGTTTGATAAGAACAGTCAGCTTTTAAGGTGAGAAGGAACTCTGTTCTGTCATTTAAACATCTTTTAACAATGAACAACATTGCTGATTTTGGGTAATGATTATGTTATTTCGGGATAAAAAATAAAATCATGAAAATCTGAATCCTCGATAATGTGGGTCTTCTGGTCAGTAGATATAGGTATAGGTATATTTGGTTATGGATTCATGGCAGACTTTCTGGTATATATTATTAGTTTCTATAACACAGTATCTTCCCTTCACGAATGATATTCATCTCTATAATTACTTTGAATAGAAAATGGCTTTGCATTTTATTAAAAACATCAATTAATTCCATGAAATGTTCCTTTCTTATTTAATTCACAACAGAATGATGTAGAAAAATAATTCTAGTTCCTCCACCCTGACAAAGAATGTATCTAGTAACTAAAGAAACAACTATGCAATAACATGAGTACACATGATTAAAAAAAAAAATTAAAAAATCGTATTTTGGCCTTGGGAGCGGCGAGTACGAGAAAGACCTGCAGAAACACCCGCGCACGGCACAAGCCGCCGGACGTTTCCAAAGGGTCTTTCTCGCACTCGCCGCTCCCAGCCACTCCCGCTCCCCCGTCGCTCCGTAAACGTTTCGAGCCCCCGGGGTGCCGCATCGATATCTTAGGGTTGCAGAGCTACGGTTTCCCATAATAGCTCACCCTAGGCCCCATCATTTGGGTTGGTTCAAAGATGCAGCTAATCCAACCATATGGTAACAGCACCATGTGTAGTCATCTTTGCTATTGGAACCCATTAATATAACATTCTAATATGATGTCACTTGATTGGCTATCCCGATCTACTCCTAGGTGCCCTTGCTAACCGAGAAACACATGATTCATGATGAGTGGTACAATACATACAATATTTAGAAGGATGGTAAAGCATATAAACACACCTCCTCTTCTCTACCTTCTTTGCTTTCTGAAAATCCTATAGGAAACAAGTTAATAATCATAAGTTTTTAACTCTATGCAGTGAAACAAGTTAATATTCAGAAGCACTTAAACTCTCTACACCAATCAAAACAAGATAGCATAGAGAAGCTGCCTCCTTTGGAGATTCAAGCTATTATTGACACATATTCTTGTGTTTGAAGAAATCTACAGGATTGCCTCCTCTTCAAGCTATACAACAGTGCATTGATCTGGTTCTCAGTTCTTCACTTCCTAATTTTTGCACGTATCCTACCACAAATATTGAGTGTGCGGAGATAGAGAAACAGCTCTAGAAACATTTTGAAGCAGCTCAAATTCGACCCAACACTTCTCTTTGTGGTTCACCTCCTTTCATAGTCCCTAAGAAAGAACCAGATGAATGGAGATTTGTCACAGATTACAAAAATTTAAACGAGGTCGCCATGACAAATCAGTACCCATTGCTCAACATTGATGATCCCATAGAAGAGTTAAAGGTGGATAAGTATTTCAAAAAAAGCTATCCAGCTTCTGGATATCACCAGGTATGTATGGAACCTTCATATGTTTGTAAAACAGCTTTTAAAATGAAATATGGTCTTTAATAGTGGCTAGCCACACCTTTTGGTATTACTAATGCTCCACGTACATTCATGAGAATAATCAATGATAGTTCCATCCACATTAAGGAAAATTCATAATTGTATATCTAGATGATATTTTGATCTATAGAAGCAGCTGGAAGACCATATCCAACATATTCAGATTGCTCTTAATCTTCTGAGAAAACATAAATTGCAAGCCAAAATGAAAAAGTCTTTCTTTGGGCAGACTTCCATTCAGTATTTGAATTTTTTTACTGACCAAAATGGTGTACGTGCAGATCCAACAAAACTCGAGTCTTTCAAGATTGGCCAATTCCTACAAAGATTACAGATCTGAAAAGTTTTCTAGGTGGTATGAATTTCTACAAAATCTTGACTGGCCCTTTTTCTCACATTGCTAAGGCATTACACCAGCTTTGCAATTACAAATATTTCTCACGCAAAGTAGCAGTAACTAAAGGATTTCAACAACTCAAGGATGTTTTTTGCTTAGCTCCCATGCTAGCTGTTCCTGATTTGCACCAGCTATTTGAAATTGAGACAGAAGCATCATATTATACCATAGAGACTATTCTTGCACTATTCTTAAATAGGAGGCCACCTGATTACATATCACTGTGAAACTATTTGTGTAGCAAAGCAGAACTACAGCACTTGTGGTAAAAATTATATGCATTGATTCAAGCACTCGAGCAATGGAGTCACTAAATCCTTGGTAAGGAAACAATTCTTCATGTTGATCATCAACCCCTTTGTATTTGAAATCACAATCTAAGATTCAAGATAAAGGCCACCTTAAATGGGCTTCTCACATTCAGCACTTTCATCTTTCATAAAGTTTTACAAAGGGACTAATAATAGAATGTTAATATGTTGTGTAGACCTCCTTCCAAGATTTTGTATATTCTCATTACTAGATTTGCAGCATATAAAGATTGGAAGTCATTTTATTCTTCATCCACACCTTGCGCCAATGTTCACTGCTATACAGCAACTTGCAGTGGTAGATCAAACTCATTTTTCTTGATTATACATTAAGATATGATTATCTGTACAAATTCAATCAGCTGTGTTCCAGCTGGTTCCCCATGCCTCTCTTTAATTAAAGAGGCGCCTTTTTCCTTATATGGTGGTCATTTTGGCACATTGAAATCTCTGTGGCATTTACAGAAAATACTTTTATGGATCTTCAATGTGGAAGCATTTATTAGAAGGCGTTCATTATGCAATCAATCTAATCCTTCTAATAGAAAGCTTGGTTTATATAAGCCACTTCCAGTTCCTTCTAAACCTTGGTAGTCTATTTCCATGGACTTCGTTAGCAGGCTTCCTGCTACTTTTAGGAAGCATGAGTGTATTATTGTTGTTGTATGTCGATTTTCTAAGATGGTTGTCTTTATTCCATGCAACAAAACTATAGATGCTTCCAAGGCTGCTGAGTTGATTTTCCAACATGTATGGCGCCACTCTGGCTTACCACTTACTATTATTTCTGGTTGTGGCTCAAGATTTCTGAGCCACTTTTGGAAGACATTATCAAAGTTTGTGGGTTGCTAGTTGAGGTTCTCGACATCCTTTCATCAACAAATAGATGGTCAAAATGAGGTACTTAATCACTCCTTGGCTTATGATCTCTGCATACATCAACATCAGAATAAGTAGTGGGACATTTATATTCGAGTATTGCAGCATGGTTACAATAAAACTATCCATGTTTCTACAGTACATTTTCCTGTTAAGGGTATCAACCCTTAATTCCTGTGAGATTCCAGTAGCTCTCGGCTACTTCATTTCATAATCAAAAAGAGCAAGCTAATACTTCTTTTGTCCATCATTTGGCTAAAGTTCGAGCATAGATTTGTGATACATTATTGAAGACTCGTGCCAATTACTAAGAGCTCCAGTACAGGCATCGGGTTCCTACACATTGTCGGGTTGGTGATTAGGTTTGGCTCAAATTAGATAAGAAAATATTTAAATCTCAACCACATCATTAACTCAAATCTATTCGGTATCAACCTTATACTATCTTGCAGCAGCTTGGAGAAAATGCTTTCAGGTTTGGATCTTCCATCTCAACTTGGCATCCGTGATGTTGTGAATGTCAGCCAGCTTAAGTTGTATGAACCACCATATTTGGAGGAAGAAGTTTGTCTCTCATCATAAGGATAACATTCAATACTTTCAGCCTCCACTGGATAAAGATACTATTCCTAATGTCTGCACACGCACTACTAGATGCTGCTCCATTACCACTTGGTTGCAGAGGATATTTTCCCCCTCAAGCAAAGTGGATGTCCCAATCAACATTTCTGCAGCATTTTTCACATCTACAATAGAAATTGCAAACAATTTTGTAATGGGATTACTATATTGCTAAAGCAAAATTACAATAATAGATTGCACCATAACATATCACATAAGAAAAACAACAGCAGTCACTTGCGATTAAGAGCAAAATAGAGCAGATCCACACAATATGAATGTAATGAAGAACAAAATACTGAAATACGACTAAGCCACGTTTGAGAGGGAAACCTCCACAATCCTTTTAATAAGAACAAAATTTGTACTATGATAATCAAATACTAATCACTACGTTCTTTATACACCCTAATTAGGCTATGGGGACTCCATATGTGGGCTCCTACTAATGTGCAAATAGGGAAATTATCATATAATTAACTCAGAGGCTATGCTTGCCATAAATCGCCACACATATTCCCATACACGCCATAGGCTAAGGGCATAGCATGTCCTACTTCAAACGAGCATTGTCCTCAACGTTGACCATCTATGGATGCTTTTGTATGAAGGTTTCATCTTCCCATGTCGCATCCTATTTTGGCAGGTTCTTCCACTTGATAAGATGGTCTATGATCACCCTCATATGCAACCACTTTGCAAATTCTTCCACTTGATAAGATAGTCTATGATCACCCTTGTCTGCAACCACTTTGTGCAAGCATGGAGAATCTCTTCAAATTCCAAGATTTTTCCCTCTTCATCAAGCTCTGGTAACTTTGTGTCTAGGTTGGCATCTTTTGGCCAACGACTTTCCTTAAATACAAAACATGAGAGATAAAATGTAATTTTGCCAACTTAATTACCTCCAGTTAGTATGTCACATTGCCAATTTTCTGCAAGATTTGACAAGGACCATAATATTTTGGTGAAATTTTGTTATCCTTTTTTTGTTGCTTCAAGGACATTTATTTATAGACTTATGCATGTTAAAATATAAGAGCATTATATAGTGTTCCTGATTGGTTATGCAGTTATACCTGCCTCTAACTACCAACTGTTTGTAAACTGTTGTAACCACCTCTCTCTAAATAAATATATCCTGTTGCGTCCATTCTGGACAGTGTGCAGATTTGCCTTCTCTGATTTCTTTCTTCTTGCATATGCCAACATTGGTATCAGAGCAAAGGTTCACACTTAGAGGAAGATAGAAGCCATTCAGTCTGAGGAAGCTCTTGGCGGAAGAGTACAGACAAAGGGCAAAGCCACTGTGGAGGTCGTGCAGACCTGTAGCATCCAGTTCGTGGTCCAAAACCTGCATGTTTTCGAGGGCAAAACCTGTGATACCCCCTCCGCAGAAGACATGGCGTTTTCAAGGGCAAAATACTGGTTTTCGAGGGCAAACAGTCGCAAATACTGAATCATATTTTGAGGGCAAAAATACAATACAGTCGCATGCATTGGTGAAGGTTTAACAGTCACGTCAGGGTATTTTAATACCTATTCCGCAAAACGTGAAGGCATTTCTTACTGATTTACGAGGGCAAACTACTATTTTCTTCCATTTGTGAGACAGGAGAAGTCTGTTTCGAGGGCAGAAGTCCCCATTAAAATCACGGAGGTTGCAGTTTTTACAGTTGCTGCACATTGGATGTTTTTCACAGTCACTGGACGATATTCTCTAAGGGTATGAAACCTGTTTCACGCTTGTTATGCTTGTGATTTTGAGAGGGTATATTTAGACTTTGTTGTTCGTTACATGTGTAACACATTTAAATAATAAATTCATACTATTTGTTGGAGCGGGCAAAACATTATTTATTATTTCTGTTGTTTTGGAGTAATAAATGGCAAATCTCTAACCTCACTCTGCCAGAGACGCAGAAATTGACAGGCACAAATTTCAATGTATGGAGCCATAAGATTTTGACACTTGCAAAATTTCGTGATTGTGATAAGATAATCACAGGTAGCAAAGGCAGACCTGCTACAAACTTTGTGGATTATGACAAACATCATAAGGAGGCTCTATTACTTCTCAAGTTGTCGGTGTTGGATGATATGATACTAGAAGTGCGGAATGCCACTGTGGCAAGCACGTTGTGGACCAATCTGAGGGATAAATATCAGACGTCAAAAAGAGTCGGGTTTTATACCTGAAGAATATGCTCTTTTCTCGTAAAGTTACAAGGTGGATCACTGTCGAGCACCTACTTCGGATGAAAGACCTCCGAGACCAGTTATCTTCCATCAACAAAAAGGTGGACGACGATGATATGGTGGCTCTGGTTCTGAACAACTTACCTTCTTCATATGAGTCATTTGTGGAGGCACTCCATTTAATGGCTGAAAGTCAAACTCTCACGTTTGACAAGGTGAGTTCCTACCTATTGCAAAAGGAGCAGAGACAAATTCAGGCAGAATCCAGTTGTGACCAATTAGAGAGTGCTCTTGTCACACAGTCAAAAGGAAAGTGGAGACGTCATTCTGGTGAGTCCACTCGGTATCAAGTCACATGCTATTATTGTCACAAGGTTGGGCACCTTAAGAAGGATTGTCGAAAGCGAATATCATCTTTCACAATAAAACAAAAAGCCATGTGATGAGGAACATGTGGCAGCAGTTGCAGAAGAACGGGATTCGGATGACGAGCATGCTCTTTATTGTCTTACGACATCATGCTCGCATGACAATGATACTAGTTGTTGGATCATTGACTCCAACGCATCCGCACACTTTTCATGTCGCAAGGACTAGTATGTTTCATTTACTGCAAATATATGTTTTGAATCAGTAGTACTAGCTGATGGAGAATCACTTACAAGAGAAGGGATAGGAGATATATGCATTGTATTGAATAATGCTCATAAATTGTTGGTACAAAATGTTAGATATGTACCTTCTTTACAAAAGAATCTTCTATCTATTCGTCAATTAACTGAAAATCCCAATATTTTTGTGGATTTTTGTGGGAAGAAGTGTGTTGTCTCTGATGTGAAACAGAGACGGATGATTGCCCTTGGTATTGGGCAAGGTGGCAAATATCGGCTTGTTCTCTGCTACGATTAACATGAATGCACATGCGGAGGACAGCTCCACCATACAGGATGTACGGGAGGCCAACATGCCTTGGGATGATAGATTTCCTTATTCTAAAGAACAATTTGTTATGGATGGAGACTCCGCTATTCCGGATGCACCTTTGAAGGTGCATGGTGAGATGGCATGTCAACCCACCGAAAGGTACTTGCTTGAAGGACAATAGGGCATGAACAATTTGCTCATTGTGTTGTGAAAGGATTTTCCCAACAAAGGGGGATAAATGAGCAAATAGATGAGATGGAGGAGTCGGTTCTCGCTCCTACTGCGGAGATGGTTAATTCTCCCATTGCTGAGACAGAGATGCTTATTTCTCCTACCATTGCGAAGTTGGTTCTAACTTCCATTGTACATATGGTCACATTTCTCTTCCTGAAAAGGTTGGATGAGCACTACACAGTGTTGCAAGGACATGGTCAAGGTGACTTCGATTGCAGGCTAACCAAATTTTTGTATAGACTCCAGTAGGCTACACAAGCCTAGAACAAATTACTCACTCCCTCTCTCGAGTTTCGATTCCAGCACTCACGGAGATGAGGCCGACACTCTCAACCCTTGATGATTCATCAGCGGCCAATGAATCATGTAACGAAGAATCAAGTGGACCACTTGCCATATCCTTTGTTCACACGACAACATTCTTGTTTTACGAGTTCTTCTTCATTTGACAACCGCAACACAACAAAGGACTATTGATTTCAAAGTACCACCTATGGCACATTCTATAGATCTAATGACTAAACATATGGGCTTGAGAACATTTGTAAAATTTGGAACATACTTGATATTGTTTCAGTTTAGTCATTAAGGGGGTGTTAAAATATAAGAGCATTATATTTTAAATTCTACTCGCCTCTAACTACCAATTGTTTGTAAATTGTTGTAACCACTTCTCCATAATAAATATATCCTATTGCATCCATTTTGGACAATGTGCAGATTTTCCTTCTTTGATTTCTCTCTTCTTGCATATTCCAATAATACAAGTAGAACCTCAAAAAACTCGAATCTCCTAAGTCAAAGTGTTTTTTACTCGTGTTGATCAACTTGTTTTATATGGTTTTGTGAAATGGATGAGTTCTCCTTGAGACTGGATAGTGCCTCTTTTTGGTGTTGATTGTGCACTTCAATAGCTCAAACTCATGGTTGCACTTTCAAGGATAAGGTGATGGCTGGTGGATGGTAACCATATCATATGCCATGAGACATTTTGGATGGAGAATGGAATAAGTGTTATAACACCATTTTGCTATTGGCAACCAATTGACCCAATGTGCCTGCTTATCAAAAGTAAAACATTGGAGATAACCTTTGAAGCACTTGTTGACTACCCCTATTTGCCAATCAAATTGAGTATGATGTGAACGGCTATGAGCCAATCAAGTACCCAAAAAAGAGGATAAATCATTCCAAAAATTACATGTAAACATGGAATCATAGTCACGTACTATAATCTTAGGAGTCCCATGTAGCTTTTAAATTGTCTTCATAAATATTGCTACTATCATACTAGCTATAAAAGGTATGCCAAGGCACAAAAATGCATATTTTGTGCATCCACTATGACACTAGTTTTCCCTTCAGACTTTGGTAATCTCATAATAAAATCCATGGAGACCTCCCATCATTAGCTAGGGATAGATAAAGGTTGCAAAAGACCTGGATTCTTAATTGTCTCACCTTTATTTTGCCAACATACCAAACATTCTGCCACAAATTTCTTTACGTCACCTTTTAGCCCTTCCCAAAAAAGAATCATGCTTGAACCTATGATAAGTCTTCGAGGAATCTTGAATGTCCACCAACTCAAAAACCATGGAACTCCTCAAGAACCTTGTACTTGAGGCTTGAATGTTTTCCTAGGTATAGCCTATCCTTTTACCACAGCAATCCTCTTTCCACACAAATTTCTTGAAGTGCTAGGATCTTACAAATGTTGTTGAATGAGATTGTGTGTATTTGTGTCATGTTGCGAGTCAAATCTTGCCTCATCCACCCAATCCGCCTACAATATGGACATGACATACAACAATCCTCTCGTGTTCTCATCCCTCCTAAAGAGTGCATTTGCCACTACATTTTCCTTCCCTTTCTTGAAGATGATCTCAAAGTCATATCTCAACATCTTCATGACCTATTTTTGTTACTCTTTTGATGATAGCCTTTGTTATAAAAATATATTTAGACCATTGTGATCTATCCTCACCTAAAAGTGTCTTCCCATCAAATGAGCCCTCTATTGCTTGACCGCGTGAAGAATAGCCAAAATTTCCTTCTCACAAATGGCTTAAGAAAATTCTTACTTTTGAGTTAGTGACTCTCGAATGCAGTAGGCCTGCCATCTTGTATGAGGACTGCACCCATTTCATGCCCCAACGAATCACATTCTACAATGAGGTTTTGGAAAATCAAGGTCAGCCAAAACCTAAGAGTGCACATGGCCTCCTTAAGCTTCTTGAATGCCTTGGTTGCCACATTGTGGAAGGTATCCTTCAATAGAACTGTGAGCAGTACTACCATTCTGCCATAATTTGACAAATCAAAATACTATCCAATAAGTTTTAAGAATCCGAATAGTTTGTTTAGGGTTTTAGGTACTTGCCTCTCCATCATGGCCTCTATCATATGAAGATCCACCTTGACTCCTTCATGAGAGGCAAAGTGACCCAAGTACTCCACCTCCTTGACTCCAAAATCACATTTGGAAGGCTTCAAATAAAGTTGATGTTGCATGAGTTTGTAATACTTGAAATATCATCAAAGAACACCTAGGCAAACTTCTAAAGAAATGTCTTGACCATGGAATTCATCAAACTCTTAAATGTAAAAGGCACATTTGTGAGACCAAAAGGAATAACCAAAAACACATAATGGGCCTTATGTTCGGAAATTTTTATTGGGAATATCCTCCTCTCTTATTTTGATTTGATGATACCCTAGTCTGATATATAGTTAATAAAGCAAACAACTCCCTTTAACTCATCCAGCAAATCATCAATAATAGGAATGGGAAATTTAGCTTTGATAGTGAATTTATTGATTCTTTGTAGTCCAAGCACGTCGTCAATTGCCATTCTTCATATGCATCATCACCATTGGAGAAAAACATGCACTTGACTATGACAAATAATACATGCTTTCAGCATCTCGTATACCATCCTCTCAATCTCACTCTTTTGCCCATACGAGTATTTATAAGGTCAAATGTTGGGTGGTTGGCTCCACAATACAAGTTGAATGGAATGATTGTGATCTCTTTTGGGAGGTAAATATTTCGACATATCACCTGAAAATTATTGAATGCCTATCCACAACAGCTTGAAGATTTGGTGGTGTTGACACAAGCTTGTTTTGCTTCTAATGAAAATAAGTGTGCCACAAAACCAATTGAGCCCTTTTAAGAAGCTTTTGCATTTGATGCGAGCTTACTATATGTGGCATCGGTGCTTGTAACCCTCTTAATTCAAAATGTTTACCATTAAACAAAAACACATCAACATTTCCTGCAAGTTCATCTCTGTTGTGCCCAAGATAGTGAGTCATTGGACTCACAAAATTTTATATGCTCCTCCCATGGGAATGGAAAACATAGGACTATTCAAAAGGTAATCCCTGTGGTGAGTTTAATAGTATGACATTTGCTGGAACAACTGACTGTACCACCATCAACAATCATGACCTAAACTTTTGGAGCTAGAAAAACAAAACAATTCAAATATGTGGCCTACTCAATTATGAAATTGGCCATGCTTCCTTCATTAATAAACAATGTCACTCATTTTTTCTTCAAAAGTCCCACAACCTTGAGGCTTTGGGAGTGCTAATCCTTGATAGTGCATGGCAAAAAAGGCTGGTTGTGGATCCTTTTATGCTTCATCTAGTTCCTCCTCGACTTCCATTTCTTCTTATTCTTCCTCCATTGCTCCTTCAAAGCACAATAGTGTCTTTTCAGCACATATGTCCTCTACTATATTTGCTATTACAATTAAAACACAATCTGTTTGCTCTTTATTCCTCGGTGTGTTAAGGCATTAATCTGGTAGGTTGAGGAAAGGACTATGTAAATCCATGGGCTACAATCTTTGATGCTAATAAATCCATGTCTCCTAGTAGATAAATTATTTTCCTCTACTCTTCTTGCCATGGTAATAGTATGAATTAAAGAAGACGGTTTAAACAAGTATACCTCATGTTGAATGTTGTCCTTTAGTCAGCCTAGAAACAAGTCCTTGAGGATCTCCATAACATTATCCATTTTCAAGGATATCAACTAAAATGGTTGAACATAATCCTTGACCCTACCAGTTTATTGTAGCTTGGCCAATTGGCTGAAGAGTAATCTAGTAAATTGCCACCATAGTGTGCAGAAAACTTCCTCTGTAGAAACAAACCAAGTATCATTGCCATTCTCCTTTTGCTTTTGAGCACATGACCAACGATACAAAATGAATGGATACGGTTCCAAATACAAGGAGCCCATTGTAACCTTTTGCTCGCATGAAATCTAATGCAGATGAAAAAATAGTCCATTTGGTCGATCCAAATAAGCGGATCATAAATGGGATGTTCCACTGATTCATTAGGAGTGGTCAAAGCACTTGTTTCCAACGTCTTTAGAGGCTGAACCAACTTTTGAAATTCAATCAAACCCTTGACAGATGTTGTGAGATCTGCCAAGCTTGCAAAGTCGATATCTATGTTCTTTTCCAACTGATTTATATCCTCTTTGAGCTCATTCTTAGCCATTAGCTGCAGCTCTGCCATGGTATCCATGGTAGCTTTCCATTCCTTGATCTGCTCTTTTGCAGGTATATTATTCATCAGTATTTGCAAAATTGATAAGTTTCCTTTTATCTTGCTTAACCAATCCTTCAATTCAGGTGGAATAGCTTCAAAAGTATCTCCGTACCCCAATTCTGAATCTATATCTTCATTGTTCAGCATCTTCCCCAGTGTAACTGTATTATTGTCCCTGCCTCTAGTGGAAGCATCTGCCATGGTACAGCTAGCCTCAAGCCAAAAATTAGGGCCATCAGAAACCCATACCAATGTGATTGCCTTGTCAAGACAAAGTCACTAACTGCCATATTACCCAAGGATGAAAAAATACCCGAAAACCCAAAAATCATCCAAAACTTAGAGGTTCTCCGAGACCTATTGTTGTGATTGCCTCAAAAGAAGAATGCAACAACTGCTATATTGCTCAAGGGTGTAAAAACACAATACCCAACTTTTTAGGCTGGAATGCCTAGTGCAAACAAAAACCCTAAATTCCCTTTAAATCAAAAGTTTTCATTTTGACCTGCAAGCAAGACTGAACAAGCAAAGCAACAAGATTTCCTTTCCAAACAAACAAAGATCTAAGCAAGTAAAAAAAATTGCAAGAAAAGGAACTGATTTGCTAGGAATAGTGATCTTTACTTCCCTAATGTGCCACAGAAAATTGTCCCAAATCAAAGCTCTGATACCACTTGTCATGAACTTAATATATCGCTAAAGTAGAATTGCAGCAATAGATTGCAATATAATAGATTACACAAGCAAAACAACCACCACTCGCAATTAAGAACGGAATAGAGCATATCCACGTAATATGAATGAAATGAAGTGCACAGTACTGAAATATATGACACAGACACTTCGAGTAGGGTAACCTCCACAATCCCTACATTAAGAAGAAAATTCATAAGATGATGATCCAATACTGGCTGCTACCTTCTACATATATAGAGAAATTATCATATGACTAGGTCAAAGGCTATGCCTGCCATAAGTCGGACACACATATCCCCATACACCCCATAGACATTCATTCCATCTCAACATGGCATTCATGATGAGCCAACTTAAGTTGCATGAACCATCATATTTGGAGGTAGAAATTCTTGTCTCTCATCCTAAGGATACCACTCGATATGTTCATCCTCCATTGGATGAAGATACTCTTCTTGATGTCTGCAGACACAATCCCAGGAATTGCTCCACTACCACTTGGTCACAAAGTATATTTTCCCACTTAAACAAAGTAGATGTCCCAATCACCATTTGAGCAGCATTTTCCACATATACAACAGAAATTGGGATCAATTTCCTCTAAAGCTATAGTCAAATAGGCACACGGGCTATTTTTATTGATAAACAAACTATTTTGTGTTATCCTAAGCTTATTTTATTTTATGTGCTTCTCTTCCTGTAGAAGCTTCCTCTTTCCTAGAAGCTTCCTTGTACACTTTTCTTACCCTAGAAGATTCTTTTCTCTTTCTTCTTTTCGAATCTTCATTTTGTCTAGAAGCTTCCCTGTAATCTATAAATACATAATAACATTAGAGTGGACAGCATATGTACAATTGCAGCAATCTTGTGTTCTCTCTTTATTGTTCCAATTGGGCTTATATCACTCAAGTACTTGGATCATTTACTCGAAGGCTGTACTCTGTTGATCCAATTCACTTTGTTTCTGTAATGCCTTGGCATGTGCTTGTTCTGTCAAAATCATCTTGTTTCTGAAAATACCCAATATATACATAATATTTAGCATAGTTCGAAAAATCGTCATCGGCAATTAATCGGCAGGCCAACTTTTGACTCGGAAATCGGGAATCAGCAATTTATCAGCATTAATCGGCAACTTTATCGCTACTTTTAAAAGCATTTAAATTCGTAAAATAAACTTAAATTAAATATAAAAACATAGTTAAATATTGTATATTATTATGATAAATAAATATTGTATGTATATTATTATGATAAATACTGTATATTATTATAAATGTATACAGTAATATTACTGTATATTACCGTAGATTACTGTATAGTTTAACAGTTAACTATATAGTGTACAGTACACTGTATAGTAGTATACAGTTATACTATTATAAATTTATTTATATTACGTATAACTTATTTGTAACTAAATACTGTCATAGTAATAGTTCTACAGTAATATTAATAGTTTGTAACTATAAATTTATTTATATTAATGTCATAACTTATATACTATATAGTTTTTTATTTATTAATATTACTATATAGTTAGTTTATAATAGTAAACTGTAATATACTATATACTGTATACGTATTACTATATTACTGTTTCATACTGTATACGTATTAACTGCCACGAATGCCCATGAAACCACCACGAATGCCCTCGAAACCAGACACAAATGCCCACGAATGGAGAAAATACGAGTCGCAGGAGCAAAAACGAGTCGTGCAGGAGAAAATTCGAAGTGATTTGGTCGTTTTTTGCATTTAAACCCTAAGCCAAGCGATTTTCCACGATTTTCAGGTGAGTTTCCACGATTTTTTAGGGTATTTATCACCGGAAAAATCGCGATTTATAGAAAGTTTAATTGTTTTGCTTGCTGTAAACGATAAATCGCAATTATCGGGCGATTTATTGCGATTTTTAATACTATGATATTTAGCATCTTGTGCTGCCAAGTGCCAACTTATCCGGTTTTCACCATATAGGGCTCGACAGAGAGAGGCGAGGGAGAACCCAAGCAGGACATAAATGCATCCCCTCTTCTTAGAGCATGATAGTAAAGAGAAGGGTCTGGTTGGAGACAGGCCCTTCTCTACCAATATAGATAATTGGCCTGCTTTGTCACCTTCTCTATGGCCAAACATAAATGGTGCCTCTATCTAGATACTATATAGCCATGGGAGAGTGTTTTTAATAATCCTCGGATTCTATTATATTATAGTATAGGCGTAGCAGAACTCCCAGTTATCTATATGGCTGTAGCCGGGTTTGGGGAGTTGGCCTCGAGGAGGACAGAAGCACGAGGAGGCAGAGGAACTACTATAGATAGAGGCAATAGCAACTCAAAAATTTGTTGTATTCTTGTGATCAAATGTGAGGAAATTGTGTACTTCATCGAAAATACTTCCCCTTTATTGGCTTCTGCTAAAAAATTGATAGCATGTGGTTGTCTTAGCTCGTCATAGTCAAAAATGATTGCCCTGCCTAACTCCAACTGCAGTTTAGTATTTAACATTTCCTGTCAATTGGACAATTTGAGCTAACACATCCACCAGTTTTTTTCATTTCCATAGTGCACACCTCCTCGATGTCATAGTCCTAAAATTCCTCATCTTGGTCACTAGGTGACAATGGTGGTGTCGGGTTTCTAGTTTCAATCTGTGGTTGTGATGTAGATAGTGTGGGTCTATTAGTTGTGTCACGATTATGTTTTTGTACTCATTGCAAGACATTGGAAAATTTTCCTTGCAAGTATGTGGTCAGGTAAGCATCAGTACATACCTCTAGCAGCCACAATTCATCAAACCTTTGAAAGACAGGCTTTTGCAATGACAGCATACATGTGGTGGCTGTAAACTTCTATGCAAGCTTGCTATTGTCCGTGCTTTCATTCTTACTGTTGTTTCCAGTCTGCTGACCCACTCGTGTCCCCATCAGAAAATCCAGTGGTATTAACCGTCTTTTTGTTGGTGCAGAGTTAACGTTTGTGGTACACTGTTTGTGGTCAATCTCAGTGCACTTCAGGTAATTTCCACCAATTCCATATCCTTCAAATATTAAGAATTTTCTGTGACTTCCTGTCGATGGGTGGCAGTCAGTTTACTCTTTCTTCTTGCCAGCATTCCCTCATATCTCCTTTTCAAACTCACAAAAACAATGGTTAATTCTTTAAACTCTTGCTCGAAGATTATACCATGAGTGCCGCCATTTGGACCTTTTCCTAGTTGAGCCTCCACAATCAAAGAAAAGTATAAATTACCAGTAAATAGTTTTCTTCACACTCTTCCGAATTTTCTCCAGCTTTTTCTTTATTTTCCTTTCATTTTTTTCTCCATTCTTACTAAGTGGCCCAATCACATTGTTCTCCATTTCTCACACAATTCAAAAATACAATATTATAAACACCATACAGGGAATTCATTCAAGCAATATCTGCATAACAATCTTGATAACATAAACTCAGCCATCATCACTCCATGATTATAAGTAAAGGAACTCAGTGAGATGCCTTAGACTATTTGGATTTTAATAATTCATCCTAAATTTAGCAGTGCTTACACATTGAAATATCCCTTATAGGATACCACTTTAAAATATGCAAAATACAGACAAATTGCAGCCAAACAGAAATCTGATTTTTGCAGAAAATTAAATCTAGGGCAGCGAACAGAAAATAATGGATAACTCCAAAAATACTTGCTCAAATCTCTTGAAATTTTAAATGGAGCTTGCTAATACAATAACAGATATTATAGAACTGTTTTTGGAATTTTTCGAATAACAAAATGCTGCCAGAAAATTACAGCGTGCCCTAAACAGCTGAAAACTTCTAAAATTAATATCTTCCGGAATATAGATGCAAAAATTATGAAACCTTGGAAATATTATCTATAAATATAGGAGATGATATCCCAACCTTCAAATCAAAATTTGAGGAAGTGGAAACCCTCCAAAACAAATCTGCAATCTTCAAAACAAGTCGCCCCACCTAGGAGATGGCTGGAAACCCTTGCAAATGCCTTCAAACTGATGCTAGACCTTGCCAAAGAGGTTGCCGTAGATCTGCCCTGAAAAACCCAGAAATCTCTCCTCCAAAAATGCCCAAAATCCTCCAAAACCCTTCACTGAAACCCTCTGAAAATATCTCTAAAGAACAGCCCTGATTTCAGCTCCAAAAATGACAAACTAGGGTGGATCTCTCACCACCGAAGAGTGCCCTACTAGCTAGGGATGGATCTCTCACCACCGAAGCTAGGGTTCCGTGGGATCTTACTCCACAAGCTGGATATTTGCAAACAACAGTTGCACATGAAAGGAAATATAAGTGTATGCATGAATGATCTTCTTTTCACCCCTCCACTCCTTTTATAACTTTTCCCATGCCAAGGAACCCTAAAAAGCCCAAGTCGCATTTTCCCCTAGGGAAGACCAAATTAATAAAGTAACTTAAAGTTACTTTTTCCTTTTCAAGTCGCCATGGTCCAAAAAGGTGACCCCAACGCAAAATTAGAACACTAGGAGTTAAGTGGCCCCTTCCAACGATAAAACATAACATCTAGTCCCTTCAAAAGCATTTTATAATCTGTCAACGGAAAAATTATAAACTGGACTAGATATTCATACCCAATAGCTCACAGCGTCCGTAACCCCTTGGGCATGACTAGGGTTAGGACCCGTCTTGCCCTCGGGCACGTGGCGAGGAAAGGAGACATTACACACATAAAATCTCGTTTTGAGCTGGTGTCACTCGTTATTTATACCATAGAGGCACTCGCCATCGGTAAATCAAATAAGCTATGGCAATCCTCCACTCAAAAAACACCACCAAGGGTTGTGACCGTATCTTGAACGTTGCCATCCCCACTTGTTGCTCATACAATCAAACAACAACCGCAACTCATCGATTGGACAAATGATTGGCATGGCCAATGCATACTGTTATTTTGAGTCTTAAGTTTTCCACTTCCTCGTGATGAATTCTTCCCATACCATTGATGAAGTTGATAACAATCCAATCATTTGATTTTTATCTTGAAGTGTTTATGTTGGTCGAGTGCCTGCAACTGCTCTCATTTATCCTTTGAGTTCGCTTTCCTACTACCTATGCCTCTCTATGTCAGTCCGTTTGGCAGCATTTTATTTTATTTTGGACAAAGTTCAAGAGTAATATTTTGTTAGTATGAGGTAAAATACAAAATCAGCATATGCAGTTATATAAGACAGATACTATGAATGGCAGAAACAACTTGAATATAATCCATGAAATTTATAGTCTTCTGCATTCTTACTTAAAGAAGGAATTGTAAGTTTTCAAAGAAAAACATGACTTCTAAATCATCCATGTATCCAAAATGAAGCAAAAAGTTCAAACATCATCACAGGTATTTAGTACAACTTGATTACATCGCCATTTTCTTTCATCACCGCACCATCCAAACTACTGAAAGAAAAGCAATGTTCTGACTACAAAATCTAAGAAAATATTAAAAGATATCGCAACGATCAAGTTTTTGAGTCTTACACGACTCTGTCCATTCACCGAAATCAACCCAAATTGTTTTGAAAAGCATGCCAAACCTCCTCCCCTCTTCCACCCTCCTAGGTCTTTGTAAAATGAAAATCCCCACTAATAAGAACAAGGCCCAGCTTACCTGTCCTACTCCGGATACGGGACTGCTTCCATCATTTCTTAAGCCCAGGCCTGAGGGGGCTGGCAAGGCTGAGAGTGAGAATTGACTGACCCTTTTGTGTCAAAGTTGTCCTACACTGAGGATGCACCGTAGGTGGCATGACGTTTTGATCATGGGGTCTTGCCTCCACGCTCTTGCTTCATTTCCCAAGCCCATTTTTTGACATCCTCATGAACGATCAATTCTTCAGGTCTGGCCATGCGTTTTCCAGAATGGTCATTCTGTGGGCCTGTTGTTCTGAGAAGCAAGGGGCCCCAGAAAGCATTGTTCTAGGACAGTATTTAAGAACCCTTTCTCCTTAATTTGATGACCGAGATGATTCATGCTTTTCTCCATGGCTTGAATAGCATTAATCAAAAGAGCATCCCTCAAGGCAGGATTCAGCTTTGATCAAGGTCTAGCACTACCCCTGGGAGAGCCAAAGATGCACCCTTTAAACAGTTGTTGCAGGAGAAAGCCTATGGTCCAATGAACAAGAGCAGACGTTGGAGAGATAGTATCCGGTCCAAATTTAGAGACTGATGGGCTACTTGAGAGGTAGAAGTTTGGGAGGGGGATAAAGGGTTTGTTCCTAGAGTGAGGAGAGAGATTTAACACCCTAGGAATGGGAATAGCAAACTCAACCATTGTTTGCACATGGAGATGGTGTTTTGGAGGAAGGGGCGGTAAATGGGTGGAAGAAGCATTATACATTGACTAGGATTCATATTGCTGAACTAGGATTCTGCCCTAATACATTTTGGAAAATAAGTGCCACTAGAAGCACCCTTGAAACGCCTAGGCAAATGCCAAAAGTATACCATACATTTATGGGGCATTTCCAGAGGCACAAGTCTTTAAAAAGTTTAAAATAAAATCAAAAATAGCTAAAACATTAATCCTCAACCAGCTAGAATGTACATAAAGATATGGATATGAACATTTACTTTCTATACTTAAAGTTATATTTTATGTATACACTTCTAGGATGTTTGAGTGGTTCTAGACATCTAGGATCTATAATGCAAATTCTAGGTTTTAGAGGCTCCTATCTGATTTCAGACTTAGCCAGATTTTAAGGTTTCAGACTGTCATATTTCAAGATATATAGGGGTATGAAGGTAGCATGAAGGAATAGATAGGTATAACAAAAAATCCTATGGACATCTCTCCTACAATATCACGAGCCGATTCCACCCCTTTCCGGTACACTCCTTAGGATGTGCACTTAGGGATATTGATGGGACAATGAGTCTTGCAAGAGAGATCATTGGTAACGGAAAAATATAGGTGTAAACCTATATAAACACACTACGTGCAATGGCAAAACACACTCACAATTATGTCACATGATTCATGAATGTGTGAAATTTTAAGCATGTTGAATGTTTTGAACTTTCATGAATACTATATTTTCAAGTGCTTTGTCTTATCGACTAAAAATGAGTATTATGAAAAAAAAATATATATATATATATATAGTGTACAGATGTTTCCGTGTCATTTCATACCCAAGGGTTTTTTGAAAATCAGCCTTTCGCCATATTATACCCATTTCCATTTCCTAGTAACTTTGCTTATGACACTACCATGATGGGTTATGATATATATATATATATATATATAGCTGATTGGCATTACATTAATACTTGTATTTTAACAAGGAGATTTGTACCTAGTGATGGGGTACCTATGTGTTGTTTGGTCGTTTTATGAAATTGTTACTAAGATGTACCTTCTTATTGATTGTGTGGTGTATTTGAGTACCATATTAACTCATGAATGTTTAATTTATATGCACATGAGATTTGGACCTATTGATGAGTACAATAAATGTAAAGTATATAAATACAACCAAAAGAATAAAAAGGATACTAACGGCTCAAATAAATTATGTGGCCACTCCATTGATAGCTTAAACACCCGTGATTTAACCTCTAGACCTTGGAATGTGTAAACTATGTTTTTGTACCTTGTCACCATCACCTTGTGATTAATTAGGATGTCTAAACCTTGTAAACACTTAAGAGACCTTAAGTTCTTATGTGAATCCTTGTGCTAGTTCCAACTATAGTGAAACCCATTCATGTGAATAAGGATCCTCAATTCTTTTCTAATATAGTAAAACTCGGATCCAAAAAGATCCTAATTTGGGAAGTGTGTAGAACAAATTCTTCATTTCTACATATGACTTTGGGGTGGGAATCCCTAGGATATATTTAGAAGCATTTTAGAGGCCTAGACAAACCCTTTCATGCTTGGAACCATAGCCACCCAAATTTAGTACAAGACTTGCTTACACAATGCTTTCAAAGACTTTGCATGTGTAGACTCTCACTCCGGAGTTAGACACGTATTGGCACATTTATCATGGTCTTTCACTCTTTGGCTTGCTTAATTAGATCACACATACCTCCATCTCTTAGCTTTTTCACTCTGTCACAAAGATCCCTGATCTATACAGTCCATTTCTCCGCTAGTCTTCCTACCAGGACTCTCCGGGTAAAGTCGGACATTGTTGGTTTACGGGGAGGGTCTAAGGTTGCCAACAATGTCCTGGAAAGGTTTTCAATATTTTATGGGGGTTGACATTCTTGATGCCGACTCCATTAATCTTTTTGGGTCTTGTTGAGTCAACATTGTGCGCCACTAAGTCCCTAATTCAAAATGAGATCACTATATTAACAATGTCCTTAAAGGCATTTTAAGGACAAGCATTTCATTGATCTATAGGAGCACCTAATTGATTATAATTTATATCCTCTTAGACATACATTTTTGAAGTTTCTACAGGATAATTTTGACTACATATGACACTTGCATGCTTGTACCAAGGAGGGCTTATGAGAAATTACATTTAGTCTGCTTTGACATGATTCGGCACAAACACATATAGGTGGGAGAAAGAGTTTGAGGCCTCTTGGGGTGGTCGGGATCAGTCCAACTCAAAAACTAAACCCTTTTTAAGGGTCCCTTGTCTCTCGCAAGCACAATTAAGGTTTTGAGGAATATAAGAAAAATAATGTAGCAACACGAGAAGATAGTAACGAAACATATCTAAAAGTAACAAAGCCCCAAATTGCTTGGGGACACTACCGACAAAGCCTAATTCTTTTAACCTATCATAGGGGTCTACACTCACCAATAGCATCCATACACTGTTAGCCTCCTCTTCATGGTCTAAACATTTGAGTAACCGCTTTTGGATCCTCTGCAATTATTGGCATCTCTCTTGTGACTAACGAGATATTTAGAATCAGCTAAGTAACCCATCTTTCTATTGTCTTGTCAATTCCAAATAGTGTAATTGCTAAATCAAATTCACATTATTGTGTTAATGTACTTGGATGCCCTAATTACATAGTCAAAATTTATATCTCAATTTTATTACATTTTATGCATATTATGTAAAATTGGTAATATAGGAACCCTTTAGAGAGTGTTAGGGTTATCCTTTATTTGGATTATTTTTATAATCCCAATGTTAGCGTAGGTGTGTGCGGTCTTACTCTATATGAATTTTTATATGAATTTTTAATTCATATATTTATGAAATATATTATGTGTCTCACCTCTTTTGTCCCTTTTGAAGGGAATCTTGGAGTTTCATGTCATATGTAACTCCTACAACACTTGGCACACACTTCCCCATCACCTCATTGGGATTAGGGACACTAAGCACACACACACTAAGAAGGTTTGTCGAGGTAATTCCTTTTGGCTTCTTCACTCTATTTAAAGAGTTCTCTCCTCTCCTCTCTTCTACAAGCTAGACCTTTTAAAATTTATTACGAATATTCACTCTCAACTAGTTGTTCCAACTTTAGCAACTCAATTGACGTTTGATCTTTGTAATTTGTTGCGTCAAGGAGGACAAAAATTACTTCAGTTTGGTAATCCTAAGGAAAATGAACGCTCATTTGTGTCTAAACACCATCACAAGAATTTTAGTAGTAAATATCATATGCACTCCAACCACAAACACAAAAATGAAAACCGAGACAAAATCAAAGCCCAATGGTAAATTAATTTGTATTTACTATTTATTGTCATAAAAATGGTCATAATGAATGTCATTGCTTTCGGAAACAAAGGGGCATTAAAAATGGTAAGAAACCTGGAAACACTAATGGGAGTGTTAATAACAAGACTCAAAAATCTCAAAAGCCTAATAATAGGGCCGTTGCCTAATAATACGGCTGTTTTGAATTGTGCTTTGCATCCTCCTTTTCTTGTTGACTGGATTATTGATTCTGGTGTTGTTCAACATGTCACGTCCAATGTTGATCTCTTACATATTTACTTATTTAAAACCAAATCATTTTAATAATGAATTAATTCTTACAAATCATGTTTCATGCAATGTAGAAGCAATTGGTATTGTTAGTATTCCTAATGGTGAATTACATGATGTTTTGTTTGTGCCTGATTTAAAGTTATATTTGCTTTTTGTTCCTCAATTATGCAAACAGGATTACAAAGTTGAATTTTTCAAAATATTCATTATGTTAAGTTGACAAAGAAAATATTTAAAATTGTTGCTACAATAATTTAAAATAAAGATGATTTGTTTAAATTTACTGAATTTTCTTCTCTCAATTCTAGTCATGCTTTATTTGTTTCTATTGATGGTAGCTTATGGCATGAAATATTAGGTCATATCAATTACCAAAGCATTGCACTTATAAATAAATTAGATATGTGCATGGATTGCCTAAAATTCCTGCTACCAATTATGTTTATACTAGATGTATGGCTGGTGAAATTCTTATTGTCTTTTTCCTAATAACAAATATTGGCATGCAACTAAAAACTCCACCTTGTTCATAGTGATTTTTAAAAGCAACACAAACTCCTATCAATGGTGCTAAATATGCCCTAACTTTTGTATATGATTGCATTAGGAGAGTTTAGATTTATTGTTTGAAATTGAAAGATCAAGATTTAGATACTTTCATTGAATTTCAAGCCTTTGTTGAAAAACAATTTGGTTGCTCTTTGCGTGTTTTTGTATTGACAATGGTATTGAATATGTCAATTATGATTTCCTTGCATATCGTAAGAAACACAATATTAAGCATAAAAAAACAGATTCTAATTCTTACACACCTAAGCAAAATGATGTTGCAGAACGTAAACTTAGGAACATTACTAAAATGGGTAGGGACCATCACTGAAATGGGCAGGTGTATGTTACAGGCTAAAAAATATGCATTCTAAGTTTTGGGCTGAAGTTATGCATCAAATTGTTTCTATTATTAATAGGGACTCCCACTTAAGTTGTCTTAAACATTACTCCTAAGAAGCCTGAACTGGTAGCAAACTAAACTTAAAGGATTTGCATGTCTTTGCTTGTGATGTTATGTTCATATTCTTGAAGAAAAACATAAGAACATAGATTCTAAAACAAACAGGCTTATCTTTATTGGTTATGATGAGCAATCTAAGGCTTATAGGGTTTATGATCCTCAAACTAACAAAATCAAGATTAAAAGAGATGTTAGAGTTGCTAAAAATGGTGTGGCTGATTGTTCTACTACTGATAATTCTCTTGATATAGTTTCTACTTGTTTTCCTTTAGATTCAAGTTGATGATCAGGTAGATGTGCCTAGTAGTGTTGTTACAAGTGTTACTCCTAGTCTTGCTCCACCTAAGCTTATGCCTAAGTGGGCAAAAGCAAGTATAGAAGCATCTAGAGCTGACGTAGATGTTAATGGTTCTCGTGGAACTAGGAAACAATTTTGTAACTACACTTTGATGTTTGAACTTATGACTCACAATTATCCTCAATCTCTTAAACAAGCTAAAGGTCACAGGCATTGCGAAAAAGCTATGCATGATGAGTACAATTCTTTGGTCTTGAATCAAATATGGGACTCGGTCCCTCTCCCTAAAGGTCAAAATTTGGTTAGTTGTAAATGTAATTCAAAACTAAGTTTTTCTAATGGTTCTCATGGAACTAGGAAACAATTTTGTAACTACACTTTGATGTTTGAACTTATGACTCACAATTATCCTCAATCTCTTAAACAAGCTAAAGGTCACAGGCATTGCGAAAAAGCTATGCATGATGAGTACAATTCTTTGGTCTTGAATCAAATATGGGACTCGGTCCCTCTCTCTAAAGGTCAAAATTTGGTTAGTTGTAAATGTAATTCAAAACTAAGTTTTATTAATAATCAAGTAGACAAATATAAAGCTAGATTAGTAGCAATAGGTTTTTCCCAAATTGAAGGACTTGATTATAATGAAACTTTTACTCCTGCAGCTAAAATGCCCGCAATTAAAGTTGTTTTAGCTATAGTTGTTCATATGGATTTCCCTATTTTTTTTTATTATTGGTAAATAGTTATTTGAAAGGGACTATACCCTTGTACAAAAAGCTCGAAGCCAGATATTACAATAGTATCAGATCAAAAAGTGATCAAAATCAGGATTTTACAATAGAGCCCAATAGCAGAAAAACAATCTGCCAAGAAAAGTACCACAATCAACAGCAAACAGAGTATAGACAGTAAAATAACAGCGATAAAACAACAACTAAACACAAGACCAGACGCCAAAAATTGAGACAGTGATATCCACTTCACTTGAAGGTCTTTTCAATTGTCTACTTCATCTCCTGAAGGGCAGTGAATAGCACCAATGCTAGATCAGTCTTGTCCACCTGGCTAAAAACTTGGTCTCAAACTGGCCCATCCCTCCAAATATTCTTAGAAATGTTGCTCAACATACAAACATTCTTCAAATGAACTAAGAGTGTATTTTTGAAAAGTGATTTGCATGAAGAAATTTATGTCACAACCTCCCAGATTTATTAAGAAAGGAAATGAGCATCTTATTTGCAAATTAAAGAGAACTATTTATGGTTTGAAGCAATTACCTAGATAATAGTACTCCAATATCTATCCTTTTTTGTAGATCACGGTTTTACTCATAGCTGCAATCATCCTAATCTTTTTGTCACAATTACTCCTAATAGCATAGTTATCATAGTCTTATATGTTGATGATTTGATAATTACTGGTAGTAATAGTTCATTGGTTTCTTCTACTAAAAGATGCTTTAAACAAAACCTTTGAAAGAAAAGATTTAGGTCTTTTGCATTGTTTTTAGTCATGCAAGCTTGGCGAGAAAAAGATAGTAGTTCAATTTCTCAATCCAAGTATGCATATGACTTATTAGTTAAATTCAATATTCTTGATAGCAAACCCATTGCTACTCCTTGTGAAAGGTGTAAAATTGCTTAATGATATACAAACTGAAACTATTGATCCTACGTTATACAGGCAGCTAGTTGGAGGTTTGAATTATCTAACTCATACTCCCCGACATTGTTTTTGTCATTGCATTGGTTTCTCATTTATGTCAAAACCCCAAACTACCCATTTTAAAGCTGCTAAAAGAATTCTTCATTATACTAAAGGTACTTCAACCTTTTGCATCAAGCATACCTTGAATAGCAACTTTTCTTTGGCAGCTTATATAGATTTTGATTAGGGTGGTGATTCAAATGATCATAGATCCACTTGTGGCTATTGTTTTTAATTAATATTTGGCACAATTTCATGGAATAGTAAGAAACAATGAATTGTATCATTGTCTTCCACAAAAGCTGAATATAAAGGATGCAATCATGTTGCCAAGGAAGCCCTTTAGCTTAGAAGACTTCTTGCAGATTTGGGGCATCCTCAAACTTCTCCTACTCCAATTTTTGGTGACAACCTTGGTGCCATTGCCTTAGCAAAGAATCCAGTTTTTCATGCAACGTCAAAGCACATTGAGATTCAACACGCCTCCAATAAGAACTCCTTGAAGACTAACAAATTCTTCTTTCTTTCAATCATACTGAAGAGCAAGTGCTGATATTTTCACTAAGCCATTTGGCATTATGTAAAGACAAACTTGTTTTGTTTTGTAATATGTTAGGATTGAAGACAGTTGTCATCAAGGGGAAAGTTAAGCTATGCCACCCCCTTCTTTGTTTAGGTTGTTTGTAACCCCCAAATAAAGTTTAAGGGGGGTGTAAGAATTTTCCATTATTTGGTTTATTTTTAAATTCTAATATTAGACTAGGTGCATGTAGGTTTTATTCCAATATGAATTTTTAGTTCCTATATTCAGGTAATATATGAGTAGTCTTGCCTCATTTGTTTCTTTTGAAGGGAATCTTGGAGCTTCATGTCATATGCAGCTCATACAACACTTAGCACACACTTCCCCCTCACCTCGGAGGGATTAGGAACACTAGGCACACACGAAGAAAGTTTGCAAAGGTATGGAGTTATTTTGTAACTCCTTTTAGCTTATTCACTCTATTTAAAAAGCTCTCTCGTCTCATATATTCTACATATTTAAGTCTAGTCTTCTTTTCTATTCTCTTATTTCTTATAATCTCTTCGTATATATTGTAATTCGGAGAATAATGCTTGTAAGCCTTCTTAATACAAGAGGGGTTTCTTGCGTTGATTCGGTTTCCCACTTACCAATTGGTGTCTCATTTTCATCGTTTCGCTTTTGTGAGATAATATTGAAATTTTTATGCATTCATTTAGTTATACTTTCAATGCTATTTGCAAAGATCATGTTGCTTATTCTTACAGAGTGTTTGGAAGATGTTTGAGGATTAGAATGAGAAAAGAAAAGTCAAATGAGGGGACACATGCCACCCTCTCATTGGACAAGAGTTGTGGGCTTCCCTAAATAAAAATCTTAATGGACTTTTGTCATTCTTGGAAAGAGGCACCTGGGACCTAGAGAAGGGATCTATAGTAAGAGGTGGACATTGAGGTGGGTCTATGAATCATGAGATTTTGGTACACCACTAAGTATTTTATTATGGATGGACAATGGATTTTCTCTTTGATTTCATTGCCTATTTTGTCTTGGTTGATGCCCCTTAGGCATATTTCTTGATGGAAAAGGAGCAATTTCTCGTCTACTTTTGAGGGTGTTAGTTGTCTTGTGGCACAAGTAGAATTGAAATCCACTTCCTCAATTTTCTTTCCCTTGTTTGATGTTAGCGCTAGAGGTGATGCTTGCATCTCAACCAACAATTGTCTAACACGACGCTCCTCTCTTAAATCTTTGTCACTTGCGAATGTCATATCATTTGTTGGTCTGAATTTGCAACTTCTTATCTAGAAAATTTTCTTTGGTGTATGATTTGACAATTGATTATGGTGTTTGGGATCCTTACTATTTTCAAGCTTAGCACCAATCTTCTCTTTCTTGGGTTGCGACTCACGAGTGGAAGCACTTTTGTTCGTAGCCTTATGTTTTGATTTCTACTCAATCTTGACTACATACTTGTAGACGGCTCCTAATGTCCAAACCTTCATAAAATACGGGTTCATTTTGGGTACAAGTTCACGTATGGCAAATTGGGTTCAGCAATATAGCAAAAACTTTTAACCTCGGCTATCACTTGGGTATGGCTGTACAAAAAATATATATATATATATATATATATTCTAGCCTAGCTAACATGGACTTATCACAGATGTATAGAATAAAGAAAATAACCACAAAAACACTATTGATAGACGGATAATGATAATTGAATGCCAATGGCATGATAAATATTAATTATTAAATCAAAGTTAGTTATCGTCATCAATTGCTCTTCAATGAAAGTGTCTCCATCATTATGTAGGTCATTTGAACTACAAGTAGTAGCGCTCCCACTAGCTACGCCATGTGAATCCTACAAATTTGAATAAGTATCCATATCAAGTAGTGAAAGGTAGGGAATAGAAGCATCCAAGCCGACACACTTTGAGTCCATATCCCAATGCTTTGCTGCCCCTTGTACTTTTCCTACTTGTGCGATAGAAGGCATAAGTTGGAATGCACATAGACCCTAAATAAGCAATGAGAAGTAAGTATGCAATGAGAGAGGTAGATGTGTTTTTGTGCTTTTCTTTTGGTATAATGAGAGGCAAGTGTCGTTTTATGTTATCTTTTTAATTTTTAGCAACTTTTAGGGTTTGTAAATGTGATTTTTTCCGTCTCTTTTAAGTCTATTTGTGGAAAATAGTTCAAAAATAAAAAAATGGAAAAACTGTGTTTTTCATAGTATGCCCGAGTTCTTCAACAAATGAACTCACGTGTACATGGATCATCCCAAGCAAACCCACATGCAAATCAAGCCTATACCTAAATTGTGTATGTCCCATCAGACCATGTACCGGGTGGGTGGGTGGGTGGGTGGGGAACAAATCGGTAACATGGTTCAAGAACTCCATTTTTGCTTGAATGTATAGGAGCCAACCACTACAATACTTGAGAACTATGTCCGTCAATGTCATGTATGCAAAGTTCTATAGACATATCATGAAACACATTGATATATAATCTTGCACTAATTGATCTTGACCCTAGGGCAATTAAGTATTGATCTTCATAAATTATCATATGTTTGTATTCTTAGATGGCATCTATAAAAACAGCCCAAGTGTTGATTTAAATATCCTTAATTGAGTCATCAACTTCTTGGCTATTTGGGAGATGGTGATTCTCTAGCCAATTTTTAACACGTGAGGCACTTTCAAAAATTTAATTGTGATCTTTACACTATCATAAAAATTACAGACAAAAAATATGATTCCAATCGATCGGGCCCTTTTTATGGATCTACATCGATTTTCTTTTTAAAATAGGTATTTCAAAATTTACTTGTACCTTGAAGGGTTTTAAGCCCCCAAAAGGTTTTCTTGTTGAAGGAGACCAAGTTGCATGTGTGAGTCATAGAAGAATTTGGGAGAACTGATCTAGCATGTCATTCCTCCGCTTCTAAATCACTTCCTTGAGCATCTCTTGGAAAAGTATTTTGTACCCTCATGTCATCTTCCATCTCACATCATTTGATAACAAGGTAATTTGAAGGGTTGCATATCTCGAGACCATACACCCTATGGCCTGACCTTCGATAAGACATAAACACAAATTGAATTGTTTTTATGCCACCGATACTAATATGGCGGGCAACGCACTAAATAATGAAATCTAGTGTATGAAAAATAAATATTAATTTAGTTACAATAATCAGAGTGCAAAAAGATAAAATTAGACCATTCACATAGAGAGAATAATATTGAAAAATAGGGACTTGAAAAAATCAATTCATGCAATAGCTTACTGCGCAAAGCAAACCTCTTACAAGAGATGTTGAACTATGCAAAATTGTCTTTTTGCAATTGTGCAGAACAAATTTATGTACAAACCATGTGTAATAGGAATTGAATAGACATTAGATGAAGATGAAATAGTGTATCTTCACGCAACAAAGACGTGGCTCCAGTTAGTAGTCATTGGCACCATGTATAGATTTCTCTATTGATGGAGGGCTCAGCCCCACAGCTCCTAATGCACATTGATGAAAATTAGGCTGGAGCCAGCACACTTGAAGGCCCTTGTGTTGAGTTAACCAGGATAAATTAGAGTTTATTATTGTCTTTAACATCTAGTTGGTATGCAAGTAAATCCTTGGGAGCTTGCTACACATACTTCTGTACTTAATTCTATTTTTCTGGAATTTTCATAAATTCTTACATTTTAAGGGCAGAAATGCAATTTGTTTAGAGATTGTAGGCCTAATGTCAAAAGGGACTTAGTGAAAGAAAAATAAAGTGTTTTAACAATATAAAGTAGGATTCAGCATAAACAATTTTATTAGATATCCTTGGAATCATGTATAGCTTTATCCTTTAAAGTATGTTGAGTTTTCATTTGATTCGATCTGATGTTAAACTCGAGGAACATGGAAAGGATTCAAGGGTAACCTAAGCCTAGTAAGGATGCAATGTTCAACAAGAAATTATATGTAGATTAGCTCAGAAAATTTATGCAGTAAATGAAGTTAAAGATATCTTAAAATTTTCAATTCAATTTTAATTATTCTTTATCAATAAACTAGACCTGGTGGGGTATCTAATTTGATTGAGGACTTATTCCCATGTACTAGTCTCGTGTTGTACAAGTTCGTACTAGGCTGAATTTGTCACCTATGACAGTTTCTTCAAGTGGTGTGGGCCCTAGGATGTCTGGATCATTCCTGAGCATTCACCTTTCCATTATGTTTCTGCACTCTGTTAAATTCTGCTTCGTGGAGTGAATGAGACATGTCTTTGAGCACTTTGTTAGTCGCACAAACTAAGAAGCTAAGCTGATCAACTCAATCAACTGCATTGTTTTTCGAGGATCCAATACAGATCTAAACACAAAAACAATCACCTAAGTTTTATTAGGCAGATGTGCATTAGAATTTTCTTTCCCATTCCCTTGTTTCCAGCGATTTCCTACTCTTTGCTGTCATTTCCTACTTACAATTTACTATAGATGTCTCCCATTTTTCCTGCTAACATTGGTCCGTGGTCACCCCATTTCTTGAAACCTAGTTGCCAGTCTTTTCTAGTTTCTCTTTTCCAATTCTTGATTAGTGAATGGGGACAGTATACACAGCACATTATCCTTTCCAATATGGTAATACATGATAGGTAATTCCAAATTAAGTAATTAGAGTTAGTTTTTAGAGATGGACTATAGCTGTGAGTAATTCAAGAACTCCACAACAAAACTCATTCATCATGTATTAAAGTTCTCAGGTGAGTCTACTTTTATATGTAGTCAGCCATACAAATCATATTAGCTTGATTAGCCCAGCAATGTCACTTTATAAAAAAAGTGTAACAGTTTCTTCAAGTGGTGTGGACCCTAGGATGTCTGGATCATTCCTGAGCCTTCATCTTTCCATTGCCTCCGTTATGCTTCTGCACTCTCTGTTAAATTCAGCTTCGTCGAGTGAATGAAACATGTCTTTGAGCACTTCGTTAGTCACACAAACTAAGACAGTAAGCTGATCAATTCAATCAGCTGCATTGTTTTTCGAGGATCCAATTCAGATCAAAAACAAAAACAATCACCTAAGTTTTATTAGGCAGATGTGCGTTAGACTTTTCTTTCCCATTCCCTTGTTTCCAGTGATTTCCTACCCTTTGCTGTCATTTCCTACTTACAATTTACTATAGATGTCTCCCAGTTTTCCTGCTAACACTGGTCCGTGGTCATCCCCATTTCTTAAAACCTAGTTTCCAGTGTTTTCTAGTTTCTCTTTTTCAATTCTTGATGTAGTGAATGGAGATAGTATGCACAGCACATTATCCTTTTCGATATGGTAATACATGATAGGTAATTCTAAATTAAGAGATTAGAGTTAGCTTTTAGAGATTGACTATAGGTGTGAGTAATTTAAGAACTCCACAACAAAACTCATTCATCATGTATTAAAGTTCTCGGGTGTGTCTACTTTTATATGTAGTCAGCCATACAAATCATATTAGCTTGATTAGCCCAGCAATGTCACTTTATTAAAAAAATGTAACAGAAATCCTACAGTATACATGTGGAACTGCTTCGTCAAAAAAGTAAATTGGTTAACAAAAGGGCATATATAACAAACCCACTTAACTTGGTAATATTCCCTTTGAACCCATGAATGAAAAGCTATATAAACCCAACTGGCACAGTAATTAATTTATAATAAAAAAATTTACTATTTGTTAAATTGACAATGTGACTAATACTGTAACACAAATATTTACATTTTGTCACAATGTCGAAATAACAATATTGTAAAAACTCTGGATATATTACTTGCACATATACTCAAGAAAAATTCAGCAAATCAAATCAAATTCCCATTTTTTATAACGAACCTCAAGTTGTTCCAAGCTTGTATAGTTTTCCCTTTCAAGATTGCTCCTTATGGTACCAAAGTCCATGGGATTTTTAATAACATCAAAATAGTCCGGAAGCTGAAAGCACAGGACAGTGACAGTTTTTCTTTAATAGTTGGACATATGAAAACATTAAAAAAATTCATTAATTATAAAAACTGGTTACATGAACTTATAGAATACCTCCTCAGGGTTCACCGGTTCTGAAAACACTCCATAGGTATCCTTTCTGTTGACCAAAAGGATAGAGGATTGAGCAGTAACCTTTTGGCAGGAAGAGAACTTAAGCATATTTTGTGGGAAAAAAATAGAGTAGTGAGTATATAGGACGTACTTTTGAAACTTATCAAGAGCAGTAAAGAGCACATTTTTAGTTGGCATCGGCGTTGCTGACTGCAGTTCAGATGGTGTACCTGTTGCACAACTACCCATAGTATTTATAAGGACCATTTTGCATACAATGAAACAACAGACCATGATAGAATTTGACAATGAAATCAAATTACTTTTGTCAAACAATGAACATGTCATTTTCCTGAGGTTACGTTGAGATCCAATCCTGTTTTATGCAAATTGTACATTCAACAAATTACCGACTTTGTATTGGCTTAAAGAAGAATAGTAATTTAATATTGCTGCCAGTTGCAATTACATGTCTAATGGTTTTTAGCCAAGTACATACTCGGGTGATGCAAAAATGTCTTGGTGGGCAGAAAACGACAAACCTGGACCAGACCCTGTAACATCTGAGCTTTGATTCCGTTTGTCCTTCTGCCAAAAGAGAACAATCGTATCAACCATAATTATGTACCATAGCAGTTTCAGAGAGCAGCATTGCAAACAATTATGTAATTCAACACTTAATCCAAAGATCTCTCATTCTATTTCATACAAATGGTGCTGTTTAATAATACTGCCAGTTATAAAGATACAAAAGATAAGGTCAAGGCCAGCCACACATTAACAATCTCTAAATTATTAACAAGAACACTTATTTGTATGTTCATTTGCATCAACAAAAATACTTTTAGAATGGATTGACAGGTTACTGATACCTGACTTATAAAGGTTACTGCAGCAAATGCAATCAAAGATTTAAGAACTTCTAGTTAAAAACTATGCCGCATGCCTCAGTCTCAGAAATGTAAATATAACAGAAACAAATGAGTTGTATCAGTGCCATGGCCACCATCCTAAACATTTTCTAAATACAAGGTAGAACAAAATACATCATAAACTACTTGGCAGTTGCAGGCTTATTCTTGGAATCCAGAAAACACAAAAATCATGTGTAATGTCCCCTTTTCCCATTCGAAGACCTTTGGCCCATTTCGTCAACCCGACGGCCAAAGGAAAAATATAAGGGTGACTTAAGTCACAATGAGTTATTACAAAGTGCAAAAAAATATTAATAAAGCACTTGTATTAATTTATTTGACTTAATAATAAATTTGTAATCTCTAAATAGGTGCATTGGGTCTAATATTATGTTGTATCCTTTCTAGGAGAGTAGAAAGAGACCCATGCTGTGTTTGTCATCCCTAGGCAAGAAAATGCAACTTGGACAAAGGAAGGAAAGTAAGTTTAGAAAGGATAAAAGTTATCACTCTTCCCAAGAAAAGTGCGACTGGGCATGGGAGGCCAAATAGACCTTAGGGAAAATAATAAAACATTATTTAATGTTTATTTATTCAAGGAGGAAGTGCGCCTAGGTTTGGGTATACTTTTAGGGTATTTTGGCACTCTTTTCTCATTGGATGATGAAAAGGTCATTTTGTAATATTTTTCCTATAAAAAGGAGAGGGGCAGCTTGGGTAGAGAGGCATATTGTAATCACTTATCATTTCTGAATCTGATCTTAAGCCAAGTGCTTTTGTATTAAAGTATTCTAAGGACGAAAACCCTTAGTATATTGCCTCTGGAGGACGAAAACCCTCTTAGAGAATGTGAGGGATTTCCACACAGGAAATTCTATTGTGCTAGCATGAGTATTTTCAGTATTTTCAGTCAGTAGTTGATAGATCTTGTACCAGGGTGTGAAGAATAAAGATTGTAATTGGGCTGTGCCATTTTGATCCAATGAAGCGACCCATCTTTTGGCCATTTGGAGGTATTTTGAAGACATTTCAGGTCTGAAACTTATTGCTGTGTGTTACATTAATTTGTGTGGATCAAATAAAGTGTTTTCTGTAAATTTTGGGAAGGTTTATACTGCTGTTTCAGTCATTTCAAATCTGCAGATTTCTGCGTGCAGTCCCAGCCTGTTTATATGTTCAGAAAGGTCAATTTTTGCTTTATAATAAACTGTTACAGTTCTGAACTTGTTGTGGCAATAATGGATAATGCTGGAAGTAGTTTTGTGTGGACTTTCATCATCTAAACTAGTCGCCCTTGCTGGAAATCTTCTACAGCAGTTATATTTAATGTTGCATAATCTTCAAATCAGTTTGGGTATCATTTCTGGGTCTGCTAATATAGAAAAGCTTGCATTGTATTGCTATTTGAGTGGATTCTATTCAAAACCCTAGCCGCATTTTATTCAGATCTGCATTAGTATGATTGCCCTAATAGTCATAAATCAACCTTGAGTGTTTTTTATTGATTTAAATTGTTGGAGAACAAGAGAGACCCAATTGGGGATCTTTCATCATGTACAGAAAATACACTCAGTTGAACACCGTCATATGCAACAGAACATGGGAAGAAAAGACTATTAAATAGAATCTAATAGAGAGATGACAAATTGGTGAAATGCTTTGACGAGTGATTTTAAAGCTTTGTTCAAACATACAAAAAGGTTATGGAGAAATACAAGGCATACAATTTATACTCCTGCAAAATGTTAAACCACACTCCAAACTATGCTCAACTACTCTTGGTGAAATGCTTCAAAGAGTGATTTTAAAGCTTTGTTCAAACACACAAAAACGTTACTAGGAAAAACAAAAACAATTTATACTCGAAAATATTAACCACATGCTCCAAACTGAGCTCAACTGCATAATATGTAACCACGCATAAGCTCAAAAATTTAAATGAGATGTCTACTTTTCTAATATTAACTCTTCCAAAAGTACAAAAACATCTTAACCCACACATACTGCAAAGAATCCCATTTGAGCATTCTAGAGCCCCATTTGGCATTGTCAAATTAAAATCAAATATTGCATAAAATGAAATGCTTCTCGGCATGTAGTTTATTTGAATTTATAGCGTTGTATGTATTTCTTGAAAACCCTTGGGTATGATACGTCTTGGATACGTCCGTACATATATATATTAAAAATTAATATATATATATATACATACATATATTCATTTTACTCATTTTTAGTCCATAAAATACTGAAATAGTAATACAAATCCTTGAATCAATGTTCAAAACATTCAATATACTATGTAATTATGAATTTAGAAATTATTTTTTTATTATTAATAAATAATAAAACAAATACATTAAAAACTAAAACTATATAATAATCAAATCATTAATAATAAATAATAATACAAATTTATCATGCAAAATCTAAAACAAATATATTAAAAGACTAGCACCACATAATAGTCAAACTATTAGTATTATCTATAAATTATAATGCAAGTTTGTAACTAACCAAATATAACCTAACAAATTAAAATCCTAAACAATTAATTTATTAACTACTAAATAGTAAACACTAAACTTCATTTATTAAAATGTAACCCGTAAAGATTGTAACCTAATTTCTTAATATATTAAGCCTTTACGAATAATATTTTTAGAATGGAAAGGATAGTCGAGGGTTGGAAAGGGGGAATGAAACGCTAGAAAATGGAGGATGCACTGAAAGTTTAAAACGCGGAATACACAATGCATGGCAGGCGGACAGGAGTTCGAGTACTCAATGCATAGCTCAATCAAATAAATCCTCCGCTTACAACAGTTCCAACGCTTCAAATGCTTTCATTCTACAGGCAAATAAATCCTCCGCATCTGCATTCTTTAGTTTGAAACTCGAGTAAAAGATTTAGCCGCCGTAAGGGTTAAAAATCGTGAATGATAGAATTTTTAATAGGGTTTTCAATAAAACTGCAGAATAATTTAAATAAGCGAATTTCTTGTCAAATTTTAACGAATTTTTGTTGTTTTATCTTAAATTTTTGCTTGGGTTCTTAGCAGATAGGTGGGGGTTCGTCTCTGGTACATCCAAACATACCCGTGGCAAACCCTCTGGACAAACCCCACATACCTTGTGACGTATCCGTACCTAAACCATGACGATATCTGTACCGGTTACATATCGGGCGGGGTTCGGGGGTCTAGGACGAACCCCGGCATCATAGTTAATTTTCTTTCCGCCATGAGGGATTAAGACCGCTCCATGAAATTTTTGCCTCTTCTTCAAATGTAAACACAATGTGGCCTTTCGCTACTTGAGCACAACTCTCTACTAATAAATATGGGCTCTTCTACTTTCTCCGCAATGCTTGAAAGATGAAACATTGCCAAAAACTTAATACAATTTTCATTACATTAACACCTCCATACGGCATGTAAGTATGCATTTGCCTTATAGAAAGTAATTCAAGGTTAGACAAAAGTGATGTAAAGGTTATGAGATGACCTGCCCTAATTTTATCTAAGTGGAAACCCCTTATACAAACATGTCAATACCAATGTTGGCGATGGATAAATACGAAAAAGAAGATTTGACTGTCCCAGATTGTTAGGAAAACTAAGGTTTAGTTCTACACATGGTAAACATTTGTTATGGTAAAATGTAAAAGAGTGTGGTAAGTGTGGTAAATGTGAGGTGGAAATATAACAACCGTTGTTATATTGTTATATTGTTTTATATGTATGTTAGTAATTTGTTATAAGTTGTTTTATATAAAACAACTATAACAAATATATTTGTTGAGTGAGTTTCAACAACTCACGTTAATAGAGTTGGGAGAGAAATACATGGAAGGAGTAGTTTGAACTACATCCTAAAATATAGGAATCATATTCCTATATATATGGTTTGTATTGTAAAGATGAATGAATGAATGAGAATATTATGAGTATGTTTTTATTCGTAAATAACTTTTGTCGGTCTCTCTGCACATGTGAAGTATTATTTTCATTTGATATCGAGCGAGTATGGCGCTGTGAAGAGATCAATGAAGGGGCAGATCTGCTGCAAGTTATGGTTGCCCCACCTATGTGAATCTTTATTAGTTGTGAGAATGAAAGTTTAGTATTTATAATTTTTAGCAATCTTTAGAGAAGTGCATGAACTACTTTATTATAGATTATTTTTGTGAGAGTGGACTGGTAAGAAGTGTGCATAGATTAAATAAAGGAGTCAAAGTGATTTTTTCTACATTTGAAATTGGCATCATCCTTTTCAAAGTTGTTCAGATTGCATCGAATAGTTTTGATTGCAATTCTTAAGTTGTTGATTCATCTAGAAAAGCTATTTCATGTTAACATCTGTCTCGAAAGCAATCCAAAGTTGAACAGCTTTGAACACGTGTAAAACGCAAACTGGAATGATCTATTTAATTTTGGCGGTGATCGTCAATGATTTTTACAATCACCAACAATTTTGATAATCGTCAACACGATTGAGGGCCAATCACCAGCGATCCTTTCGATCTCCCACGATCTCTCGCACGGATCAATTAAGATTTTGAAGGTTACAATGAAGAAAAATGTGCACGGATTGGGGGCTTTGTCCTTGACCCCACCTGCACCGTGACAGAAGTGCGCTGTGGCGATGCCCGGGACCCTACAAGAGGGTGCTGCCCTTGACCCCAGGTGCTGCCACCCCTGCACCCCCACTTTGGAATTTTAAAGCCAAAGAAAAAATTGGTGGGGAGCCGCGTCAACGAAGAGAATGAAATTTTGAGTCTCATGAGCTTCATCCGGCTGAACTAGAAACATCACTTCAGAGGATGGAGGCACATGAGGTTGGAGGACAATCAACATCTTCTCGTCAGTCGCCAACGATGGGGCCAAACACAAAGGTTTTGTGACATGTGTGTTTGCAGTGTGATTTCAATTTTTTCTATTGTGTTTTCTGAGTTGGAGTTTTCTGTGTTCCCATGTGAAGCTCAGCTAGTTTTCCTATGTCATCTCCTAAAGTAAAGATGTGATGAGAGTTGATGGATGTACCTGGCACATCATGATGTGGTTGTTGGTAAACCACTCGAAAACCATCATCATTTGCGGTTTGTGGAAAACCGCCATTCTCGGTTTTTGGTTAGCCGTATGAAAACCATTTTGTCTTGGTTTGTGATAATCCAATGGAAAATCACCTAATCACGAAAGCAGAGATGCAGGTACAGGCTTGATGTTTTCTCCATGTTCGAACTACGGAGGGGATGTTAGAAAAACTAAGGTTTAGTTCTACACATGGTAAATATTTGTTCTAAATGTGGTAAATGTGAGGTGGAAAATAGTTGTTATATTGTTTTATATGTATGTTAGTAATTTGTTATAAGTTGTTTTACATAAAACTATAACAAATATATTTGTTGAGTGAGTTTCAACAATTCACATTAATAGGGTTGGGAGAGAAATACATGGACGGAGTAGTTTGAACTACATCCTAAAATATAGGAATCATATTCCTATATATATGGTTTGTATTGTAAAGATGAATGAATGAATGAGAATATTATGAGTATGGTTTTTATTCGTAAATAATTTTTGCTATTGGTCTCTCTGCAAATCTGATGTATTCTTTTCACAGATCAACCAAAGAGATTATATTTCAACTACAAATGTTATGTTCTATTGCATGTGCATACACACAAGTACATACATTTGTGTCTTAAAGTGTAAGTATGTGTGTGTGTGTGCACATGTGTGTCTAGCATATAAAAGAACATACAATAAGTGGCACGACATAAAGACATACCTTTTGATGTGTCTTGTAAGGACCAAGCCTACTAATCAGGGATCAGTACTAGACTTTGATCTACACCTATTACATGTGTCATTTTTTAATCTGAAACAACTTTAAAAGGCCTATAGTTTGTCTAATACCGCTTAAGCTAATCAGGGATCAAGGAGACACAAATGATGTTTTGGAAGATGCTTGTTGATAATCCAAGGCATGTTAATTATATAAATCAGGAGAACAGAGAGATGCAATTTACATACCACGGGATACTGGTTGCCAACATAGGGGATAGGGGTGCTAACCGTGTTAATCGTGGAAGGGAGGGAATGCTATTTATATACTAAGGATTTTTTTATTTTATTTTTTGAGTAACATGGGGATGCCTTCAAGAAACTACATAAGGAAATATACTATTATAACTGGAAGAGAGGGGCATTGACCATCATATGGGCCCTCCTCCCCCAGCTATATAGAAGCTAGAGTAGAGGCGTCGGGAGCCTCCAGAGTTCAGGGCCCCCCTCTCTATCTAGATGGGAGAGTTCAGGGCCGCATTGGTTAGTCCAGTCTACTATATATATTATAGAGAGAGGGAAAAGTACTTTGGTAACTAAAGATCATTTGGTAAGAAGACAGTGGTTTTCGTGGCACAGACTATATTATAACTGTAGAAGATGGCATCACAGGAGAACAGATTATTTTGGAATTAGATTACCAAAACATATGGATATATGAATAGATTTTGCCAGGAAAGGATAGAAATTGGGATCAATTCTGATATTTTGAATGAAATAAATGGGTGCGAAGATAACTAATATTAATGTCTATGGAAGATATCCGAATGATAACTATAGGCATTTAACTATTACTATAATCATTTGACTATCTCCCACATTTCTATGGGAGATATCAGAACCATTTCTATAATGCCACAACAAAGAATTTTGAACCTGATGCCAGACAGGTGTGCATTGAGCGGGATTTAAATCCTTGACCTACATCACCCAAGATGCCATGCTACCGAACTGCGCCATGTTCCATTATACTGACCAACATCATGTTTACTCAATGACTGAACCAAAATAGAATGACACTTACACGGTAATTACATAGCATATAGCTGGAATGTAAGTGTTTTTCAATTAATAGAATTTGAACCAGGAAAAAGCATTTTGTTTTATGATATTTTAAAATTTAAAAAGTTTTTCCCCATTCCTTTCATGTTCTTATCTCATTAATTCCCATGTAAGTCACATTCTTTTCACAAATAATTGGTGGCTCACGTGTATATGGTGGCTTGTGTGTGAGTGGTAGTCACATATTATTTGTGTTACCGAATTACACACCTAATATTTCATTCGTTCAAAAGTTTGACCAAGCTTTTCCCAGATTTGATTGTCGTGACATTCAGTGAATCAAAACTACACGGGAACAGGGTTGGTCACATTTCAAAAGCAAGTGTCATATTTGTTCACAATGCCTACTTCTAAAGTCCAAACTAATATTTGGATATTTCTAATAGCAACTACTCCTTTATACATATCACATAGAAAATCTCAAAAAACTAACTATTATAGTGACTCAAAAATACCAAGCCACTATGACAAAATTAGCTAGGTAGCCAATGCAAGTACGGGTAAGGGGGTCTAGTGCAGCGGTTTTGGGGCCCAAGTACAGCTTTGGGTATGGCTGTGCAAAAAAAAATTGTAAAATATAGCCAAATAAGCAAAAATAACCATATAATATGCATCGAGTGAACAAAATTAGTTAAATAAGTAAATAATAATAACCATCAAACATACTGATTATTCAATGCCAAATGTCATGATATTTATTAATCGAACTTAGAACAAGTGCACTACGCAAATGTTACAATGTATACACAAAAATCAAGATAAATCAGCATATTCATCATATTGCTTTCCAATGTCTTCATTGAGAGCATCAACACCATCATAAGGATGGAGTTTCAGCCCTAAACAATTGAAAATATGAAGGTGAGCGAACAAATGTGCATTGAGAGGTAAGTACACAATATGACATAAATGTGTTGTTTAAAAAGAGTTTGGGAGTGACTTTTATGATTTAGGATGGTTTATAAATATTTTTGAAGTTCATTTTTTAAAAATAAAACAAAAAAACTATTTAAAAACCTTTTTGTGTGTAGATATGACCGGGGTATGGCATGACAGGCCCACTATGCCTGGGTTTGTCCCAGCAGCCATACCCAAGTCTACCATATCATACCATGGGCGTACCCACAGACAAACCAGACCTATCCAGTACGTATCGTACAAGGACCAGCCCCCTGCAGATTCATACCCAGCTTCATAGAAAAATAGTACAAACATTGTTCTAGGAGGAAGCAAGGCTAGAGTATTTTGGCTCAAATCAAGTGGTCATAGACATGGTAATAAGATACAACGAATTCAATCCCTTCCCTATAAATTAAACTATAAAGTACTGTTATTGTTTGGTGTATGCCCATTGTTTTATGACATCTCTCTCTCATTGATTATTGTTGAGCCCAAGAATGGCATAGGAAGGAACATGCTTGCAATCAACTAAGTAGGATACCCACAGATGAGACGCACATAGACCCTCAGAAGGACTTAGTTGTTCCTAAGAGTGAAAGCTATCGGGCTGGGAGAAGACACGAACACCCAAGAAGAGGAAGACAAGGAGCCTCACACAAAATCAAAGGAAGAATATTCCACGAGCAAGGTCACCAAGAGGAGACTACATAGGAGTTGACAAGTGGCAAATGGTGAAATCGGGTTGCAAATGACCTGAGATCACGCAAGTAGACAAGAGCACACAAGAGACTTCTAGAAACATCCAAAGACAAAGGTTCACAAACAGGTTTTAAAAAGAGGAAGAGAGACTGTAATGGTTTACAGATAATTCATGTGTGTTAGCTAGGGTTTATATGAGTAATGTTTGTGCATGAAAATCTTGGTGACTTATTCTCGTAGCAGGGAGTCTTGTTGTCTCTTGTTGCTCTTAAATCGAGTGCTTAAAACTTAAAGCGTCGTGCTTGATTAAAATGCTAGTGTAGGAAAGTCTATTGGTTGCACTAAGGTCACTTGCACAGAGTTGTGTGTGATGACCTAAATAAGCACAACACTTTGGTTTTGTTGTCAATACCCTGTTTGAATCAATTATGAGGATCTGTGAAGCACATGATAGTTTGGATTACATTGGAACATGTCGAAACATGGTTTAAGGAGAAAACCTAAGTTTCGCACACAAAAGAGCGAAAGGATGGGAGGTAGATGATCATTCATATGGTTGTAAGATGAGTTATACAATGATATATACAATATCTTTGTAGAATTGTTGAATCGTATTTGCATATAGATAACAGTGTACGCTGCAAGAAAGAATCATTGACGCAGAATTTGGGGGCCTGCGTTGTGAGAGAATTTAGAGATTGAAGTACTAAAGAGCTTTGGACTCATGCACATGATGTTTGGTGATGAGGTGCAATAAATAGTTATTTACTAGAGTTTCACTGTCAACATGTGCATGTCCTAAGAAAAAGGAATCTGAATTCTTGTGCAAGCCGTGAGGATACTTTATTGTATAGATTCCTCTTTGGATAAAGATGCTCTTAGTTGACTAGGGAATTGAAAATCTGAAAATAAAGAGCTGAATTTCTTGTCGCAATAGAGCTAGGCTGTTAAAGAAAGGCAAGGGTTTCGGCTGTGTGGAAAATAGAAAAATGCATGATTCAGAGAGGGAACTGAAACTGCATAAATACGTTGAAGGCAAATGGAATTTTTGGATGCCAGGGACCCTAGCAAGAGAGAGGAGTCAAATCAAGCGAACGTCACAAGTACGCATGAAGTTTGGAAAGGGCACATGACTGGCTCACATGAGGAGAGACACTCCAATGATGAGGATAAGCTGTGAGTGGCAAGTTACACCGGGAGGAATATCCAGGTTTTGGTGGGGATGATGCGCTACCAAGTGAAGAGGAATATGCAAATACAGAGGAAAACCCCAAGTTGGAGCCAGCAACAAACCAACGGATGTGCACATACACCTTTTCGAACAAAAGAAGTTTGTGAAGTCAATGACAGAGCAAGATTAGCAAGTTTCGCACAAAAGAAAGAGAAGGTTTTGTGTTAAAACCCAAGCTGGAGCTAGCAACAGTTTGATGCTTGTGCATGTACACCTTTTCAGGCATAACAACATTGTGAAGTGGAGGATGTGAGCAAGATTAGTGAGTTTCACACAAAAGAAAAAAAGGTTTTGTGTTGGAACAAATAGATCTCTCTGTGCACCATTGGTCGTTGAAAAGCGTGCACATGGAGTAGTTGAAGTGCTACTTATTTTGGAAGATTGAGTGGTGCGACTGTAGTTGCACTTGCAGGCAGACAAGCTCGGTCAACCAATCAATCCCATTGTGACCACAGGAGGAGTCATGACTCGAGGATGTCTGAGCACAATGGACACTTAAGGGGGCGGGAGACTTCCGGTGGATTTAGAGTTAGAGTTGGTTCAGGGCGTGGTGGTGCACCAACACAAGTTCAACAAGTGTCGTATCAGACCATATTCTATGAGATGTCAATGCAATTTCCCACGTACAGGGTAATTGAGGATGTAGCTGCACACATACATAAGTGCACCAACACAAGATTGCTTGGAAAGCAAAAGGAGTGACTTCACTAGAGAAAAGCAAGCCAAATTCCCACAAATTTGTTGGATCGTGCACAGATTTCGTACCAAAATTTTGTTCTAAAAGCAGAAGATATGAATTGAAACTAACTCGAACGCAAGAAATATTTGTGTCTGTCAGCCTTATTTATGGCAATCTTTAGCAACTAAAATACAAAAGAATTGCACTCCACTCCCATCCACATGTTTGTGTAGACGTTCTCTCAGGTGCCATACCATCTTGGTGACCAACCCACTAGGGGTTCTTGTTTCTTTTCCTTATCTCCACACACCTCATGCAATGTTTGATCAGGCTCCCTAACTTCAGCCATCAATTTCTTGTCCTTTATTGTCCACTGCTATAGTTTAGCTTCCCAACGGTTGACTCCTTCCTTGTGCATCATGTGCAGCCCTATTGCAGGCAACTTGCTTTGTGCACAATTGTTAACTTCTTTCTTAGTTGTAATAAGATTCTTGTCGATCCCCGCACATACCACGACTTTCTTGTTTGCCTTCTCTTTCTCATGCACACCATGCTTGCATGACCTTGGAAAACTTATTTTTCATTCTACTTTTTTCCTTGTCTTGACCTTGGGCCTTTTGCTTTCTGGCTTCTTGACCTTTACCATGATCGTAACCTTCGGTCTTACTATGTTGGCTTCCACGTCATTTATCTCTTTCTTCTCCCGAACATATTCCCAACTTTTTCATTTTGCTAAGATGTTTCGTTTTCAACTTTTGTTACACAAATAACCCAATTTTGTTTCTTTTGCACACTACACCTTATCATCCCACGCCAATCTGACTTAGTGCACATCTTTTTCTTGATACCTGCCAAATTACACCATGTAATATCATATGCTTCCTGAAACCATCTTGGGCAAATGACATAGGATCAGACATTGAGACCTCTTTCTTCCAGCTCAAATCTCCATTTTCCGAGGGCTTACCCAATCATCCTTCTTGACAACAATATTGTAATGTTCTTTCTTCTCATCTACGTCCATGCTCTCCATGTATAAAGGACCATGTGTATCATCTAGAGGAATCATTACCATGTTCATCATCTAGAGGAATCATTATCCTTTCTTCCTCATTTTCAAAGCTCATGTATCATTGTGCATCTATACTTTGCAGATATCTGTTTTTTTCAAGTAACAACATGGTCTTCCCAACAATGTCGGATAATTATTTACTACAGATAACTCAATTACCTCAAAGTCAACTATAAACATTGATGCCATAATCTCCAAATTGGCATTGTGTCAAACCAAACAAATCGCATCTAGTTACCTACTCTAGGACAAGTGTGTTGGAGGACTACAACCACGAGAGAAAGGAGTATCGAGATCAATTGAAGGCGTAATTAATGATGGCACTATGTGCAATTTCCTTGAGGAGACTTAAGAGCTTGGGCAATGTACAAATTGCCCTAATAAGCTAGTTTAGAAATCCAGAGGAACTCAAAAGTTTTTATTGGCATGCAACCATGAAGTTTGGATGCGTATAGCCGAATGTAGGATAAAGTTTTCCCAATCCCCTACATGAATGACTTAAGTTGCTAACCTTCTAGATAAGGGGGAAGACTTGTGCAGGGCGTAAGCAAATGAGGGGACATGTACCGGGATAATGGAGACGCTTCACTTGAGGGAAGGAAGTAAGCCAGTATTCATGGTAACAATCAGGATGAAGAGTGTAAGCATCGTTACGTGATTATTTGGTGTGCTAAATTCACTCCAAAGGAAAACTAGAACATAGTGCCAAGGGAGGTGCTTTATGCAACATACATGATCATGATGAATCGACCAAATACAATTTTGCAAAGGACATATCAAAAGAGTTTCATGCAAAGTGGACGAGGCACATGGTACCAGAGGAATTGGGAGTTTTGGATGTATTTGGCTTTGATCTTGTTTGATGAATTGGGAGTTTTGGATGGAAGTTAGTTTCAAGGTGCAATGGGTGAAGGGTCTTACCCAAAAAGATGTCGTGGAAGGTAGAGGTGTAGCGATATGTGGAGATGTGGGAGGAGCAAGAGAGGGGATGGTCAAAGAGCCTCACGGAAGGGTCAACCGAAGAAGCAAGTTGTGGCTCGGGTATTGAATCACCAATAAGGAGGGTGTACTCCATAAGCTCATCTTTAGAGTCAAAGTCAAAATAGAGATCTTCATCATCCATGAGATCATCAGCCTCCTTATCGAAGGCAGGGTCTACATCCTGTGTGGAGATGATGATAGTATTGAGATCATCGGCCTTAGGATTGAAGGGGGCACATGCATCCTTCGTGGAGACAATAATAGTATTGATGTTATGACTAAAGGTAGAGCACAGGGTGTCATGGTAGTGAAGAATCCCTACATTCTTAGCCTGGGCATAGCCTGTTAAGAAGGGATCATCGAGAGAGTAGCCATCATCGTAGTCAGTGTTGGTAACATCGAGAGCACATGTTTCAATGATGGTCTCGAGTTGGACGAGGTGTTCTACAAGAGAACACCGAGTGTGAGTAATGGTGATGGGGATACGATCGGCATCCTTCTTGCGTGTCATGGTGGTCGTAAGGTGAGAGGTAATCGGGAAATGATGACATCGGGAAGGTCGAGGTGTTAATCCGAATGTTGATCTCATCGAGCTCATCCTCATCGAGTCAAGAAGGTTGCGCAGAAGGTACGACCGACAACCTTGGGATAACCATTATAGCCACAAAGAGAGTCCACCGAGTGGTTTAAGAGTTAATATTCACGAAATGGGATGGTTGGAAGTTCTTCAAGGGTAGGAATAGTTCTTCAAGGGTAGGAATTTTAAATGTCCCACGTTAATGGAATTGGTCAAAATTCCAAGGGTTGGTATCACCTTGCACCTTATAGATAGCTCCTAGGTGTGCGAACTTAACACATTGGCAAGTGGATGATGTGATTGCACGCATGCGGTGGGCCCACGTGTGGTCGTCTAGGAGAATATTATAAGACAAAGGGAAATTAAAGACAATGACTTTGATGTGAACGATATAAGGAGGCACAGTGATAAGAAGCCAAAGGCAGCCCATAGGGGGCATCTATCTACGATCGTATCCTTGGCACATACTCCATGTGGACTTCAAATTGTCTATATAGTAGCCTAATGTCTTGATGAAGTCAAGAGAAGCGACATCCGAGCCTTCGCCGATGAGGGTGCTTATGACCATGGTGTGGCCAATTTGTACCGAAATAAACAGGAGGGTTGTCGGTGAAATAGAAGCTTGTTAGGAATCATGGAATTGATAGAGAATCGATGCATGAAGAATGGTCAAGTGGAGAGGTCGGTGGAAATGAAGAATTGTTCGCGTTGCCGCATGATGCTTTCTTCCGACCGGGTAGGGCGAGTTGTCCCAAAGAAGAGGGCATTCGAAGACGTTCACGATGTTGTGGCGAGGATCAAAGGAGTTCTAAGAATGGAACTTGACTAGGTATCCAAGAAAGTTCAGCAAGGGAATCCCAATCTTCAAAGTTGGGTTGTCCAAATGCGTTTTGAACCTCGGGGGTCGGTCTAAACGGGTTTGAAGAAAAGGGACTAGATGAAGGTTTGGGAATTGCATTTCGATTGTCTCAACAGGATCATTCATGGTAGAAGTGATACCACATGGGCCAATGGCGTAGGGATCGAGAGAGAGATGGGCGAGATCGGTCGTGCAAAAATGTCTCCGCACGAGGGACAATTGCATTTACGGACTAAGAAAGTAGGCAAAGAGGTTGTTTCTTGCGGTGTTTGGCATGATGAACAGGGATAGATGATCCTGTAAGGGCTACCCTGAGCTGAAGGAGGATATGAAGGCTTAATACAGGCAATAATGCGCTTAGAGCCATTCATTTGGACTGCCCTTTTGGTAGATTTACTAGTGGAGGGATAGGAGGTGTCAACAGCGTGAGCGGCCGCTTTACCAGTGTGATCAGTGTTAGATAGCTCAAGCTTGGAGTTATCAAGAAGAGGGTCATTATATATCTTAAGGAACTCATTGGCTTGATGAAATGCCTCATGTCGATCACATTGTTGAGCCTTGTCTCACACTTTGATAGCTTCATCTAACCTTTCCCGAGTGATGGCTTCATGATCGAAGTTGTTGCTAAGGAAGAAGGTGCAGGCAAAGGAGCAAAGCGCACGAAAATTGTCATAGGAGTGGCCCCATTTGCATACCACCAACAGAATTTGTTCTTGTCGTGCCATTGAGGAAGAGGACGAGAAGGGTCTATCGCCATGGTGAATGGACGAGGTAGACGTTGTCGTAGCTCTTCCTTGGATAGAGGTTGGTGACAGTCAACTTGGGAAGAAGTAGAAGATGATTGGGTAGTGGATCAATCAATGTGATGGATGGTCCTATTAGAAGAAGTGCCTTGGGGAAGAGCATATGTGACTCCATCATCTCGGCATTCTTGTTTCTAGGTCTCATGAGGACTTGGATGTTCTTAGGATTTTATTGTTTTAGAGAAGGTTTTTCAAACTCTTTCATGAGATAGTCTTGGCGCTTGGCCTATTCGAATGCTTCTTCTAAGGAGCTAGGAGAAAATGCTCTAACCTTGTATTGAAGGTGAGGCTCTAGTGCTCTAAGGAATATCGGAATAAGCTTTGTCGAGCATGTTGTGTTCAACTCAGTGGCAAAGTCTTCCAACACTCGATGGAGGCTTGGATAAATTCATTGTCCATTTGTTTGCAGTTGATGAAGGTATTAATTGTGTTTTCAGGAAGATCATGATATTGAAATTCATTAACTAGAGCAAGTGACCAAACTTTCTAGCTCAACAATGGAGTTGGTTGGAAGTGTGAGATACCAATCTGTTCATGACCCAGTCCTTATAGAGATTTCCAAAGGCTTTGATGTACAGAGTTGGATTAGGAGAGCCATCATAAGTAATGGAGGAAGAGACACCACCAATGTCCATAGAAGCAATGTAGGGAGCCAATGGTTCTCTTTAGATAGCTTGAAGTGTCTTGTTGTGAATGGGAGGTTGGACAATGGCAGCCCATTAGGTCTAACGGAAAGTGGAGGAGGTTGACCTTGATTGGTCATACCACAAGGGACTACTTACGGTCGGTTGGCAAGTTGAGCCAAGTTGGTTTGGAACTGTAGGAACTAATTTGTGGCCATGGTTTGTTGTTGATTTAAGCAATCCGTAAGTTGTATGATGAACCGAGTAGAATCTAGGTTGGAAGCAGTGATATGATTAGCCAAATTTGGGTCTGCTCCTTTAGTAGAAGGCTTAGTGTACCGTAGGTCAGCATCCAATTTCGAGATAGGTAATCTTCAAGACATTTATACAACATGTCGAGTAACTCCCTATATACTTAAGGAATTGTTGCAAAAAAATTGCATAAAGCAAGGGTATAGTCAAATTTAGGAGCATCCTCATGCTCTCCTTCTCCTTCGATGTTGAAGACAAGGTTGGGGATCTTTGGATCTCGTCTACACTTGGTGAGGTGGAGGTTAGATTTCTTAGCATTGGCTCCTATGGCAAGACAATCCGTATAATGTGGAACTAGCTTAGGGATGTCATGCTCCTGAGGGTGGTTGTGTTGAGATAGAGATGCTTCAATTGCAGAAGCGACAAAATTGCCCAAAGAAATATTCCATGGCAAAGTAAGGATATCGTTGTCCAAAATAACCCCGTGGTTATTTTGACAGCTTGCAATTCCATTTCTCGCTCCGAGTTCAAGCTTTTCGGAGTTGCGCGCACCTCTTGGTTCTATATTTTGGCACACTTGCTTGGCTGCAGCTTGCACATGCACGCCCTTCCTTCTTCGCCTTGCACTTTCTCTTCCCTTCATTTCCTTCCGCATGCATGCTTCGTCTCTCTTCCTTATTCTTCTATTCCTTCCATTCCCTTCACACGCACCCTCGCGCACTTTGCTTTCATCCCAACAGTTTAGTGCACCCTTTCGCGCACCTCAGTAAACTTGCCTTCTATTTTGGTTAAGTCCCCAAGACGCTCTTCCCGTGCATGCTCTTTCTTCCCGAGTCCCACACACTACTTCGCGCGCACTCATTCCCTTTCCACATTCTTCCTTTGCACTCGCCTTTTTGCCCATCTCTTCCTTTCGCGCCGCGTATTTCTCAATCAAACGCTTGCGCGCCGCTCGCATACTTGTATGCTTTTGCAGATATGCACCTCTTCTTTCCACTTCCACGCGAACCCCTTTTATGCGCCCATCATCTTCTCAGATATGCTCGTGCCTCGTGCTCACGCACACACTACGTGCAACTCTTCGCACCAATCATGTGCCACGAAGAACTGTCACATTGAGTGTGTCACACACAACCTCGTCAAAGCACGCCAACCTAGCTAGGCGTTGAATCCTCGTAACAAACCAATACGTGACACGTGGCAAAAAAGACGAAACAAATGAACAAACAATCGAACCCTTCAGCCGATTAGCGTGCACCACATGTCATTGCATGTTCAGTTTGCATTGTAGCCTTCAAATCATCATAACTTTTACAGAACTCGAATCTGTGCACTCTCTTGGTCTTGTTGGAAAGCTGCTGACGTGGGCTATACTCTAGACTGTTCAAAATCAGATTTTGGCGGGATTTGGTAGGCGGAAAATAGGAAACATCAGTCAGGCCATTAATGCATACATCCAGTCAACCCAACCACCCAAATTTGATCCAATTTGCCCTCTTTCCTTCTTCCAAAAGGTAAACAGACAAGGGGAGGCACATCTGACAACATTGCAAGCATATTTGCAGGCATTTATTGCTGGTTATTGGTTGTTGGAAGTTTGAATCCAAGTTTCCCTTTTCTTTCTCCTCTTCTCTCCTTCTATAAATAGTTTAGCATTGCTCGTTGTAAAAGGTTGGACCCCTTTAGTTGGCTAAGTGCATTGTTTAGAGCTCTACTCTTTAGCATTTTGAGTTGCAGGCCTCAAATCTGAGCCATTGCATACAAATCCTTGCCTTGTTCATTTTTGTAATTGATTGTGCATCATTTGGAAGCAATAAAAGTTGTGTTTAGTGGCAATTCTCTGCCTTAGCTCAAGTTTTATTGCATCTTCTTGTCTTTGTTTACAATATTGATCTGTTGTGCATATTTTATATTTCTCTTGCAAGGCATTTGTTTGTTGTGCTCCATGGAAATTGATGCATAAACGTTTTTGATCGTGGCATGTGTGTCCGCCCTTCTGCGCGCACTTTCCTTCATTTTTGCTCAAAGTTGATTGTGTTCATCCCTCTCTTTCTGGTGCTATCACCTCCCCTTAGCTTAGGATTTCCCTTTCATGCATCTTCTTCTAACCCTGGTCCCTTGGAATGTTAATTTAGGATTAAATAGCTTCATTTCTAGCATTAGGAGTAGTTTTAGCAATAGAAATAGCGCAGAGGAATTGGCCTTCTCGGAGGTCCTGTCTCAAACGCGCAAGGTCCCACAACTTGGAGACAGTCTCATGCCTCAAAGCCCCAATTCATCCTGAACCGGACGGGTGCAATTTTGAGCTCCAACGGATACTTTCAGGAAAGACTTTCTGGATAGTTTTTACAAATGGGATAGGTCATGCAATTAGCTTCAGACGGGGCCGATGACATCTACGGAATTGGATTTGCGAACAAGAAAAGCACTTGCACCAAATCAGCTCAGGAAACTTACACAGGGGCCGATAGCATCTAAAGAGGAAAAGGTTGTGAAAACGAGATTGGTTGTGCATTAGGGTTCTGCACAGCAACTGATGGCATTCGAAAAAACATAAAAAATAAAAGGGAGTGAATTTGACCTAACTGGAAGCAAGGTAAGATTTCAAGTTGGGTTTACCAGAGTGTATGACGGGTAAAAGAGATGTTCCCAACTGGGTCGTCAAATGTAGGGATCCTATCTAAGACCGGCCACACCGTGCAAATACAAAGGTGCTCAAGGAGTGCTAGTGTCGTAAATCTAGAGGATAGTGGTGCTAACCCTAGGTCAGCTATAGGTTTCTAAGGCCTACAACCAAGATAAAGAGAGGTATTCTACTACGATTTTGAAATAGAGAGAGAGAGAGAACAACCACGAGGTGGATAAAGCCAAGTGGTGCAATAACAATAAGAAAATACCATAAAGCAAAGCAAACATACATATACTCTAGCCTATAACAATGAATGGACCAGCAATAACAAATACATACATACAAAATAAGAGACTAAAGAGGGTTAGACATACTTACGTACACTATGTGTGTGACTGTTGGTGCATAATCCTCCCCAGACAATAACACCGAGAGAGAATCACTATGGGTGGAGAAAGGGAAAGCTCAACAAGAAGATCTCCAATCCTAACTCACTATGGTGACCCAAATGCAAAAGAGGTAAGCTCCAAGACTCCAAAATCAACTAAGAAGTGTGAAATAGTGCAAGTAAAGGCAAATCATGTGCAATTTGTATATAACTGTTTGCAAAAGTGGTGGTCTATTAAGAAAACATGGGGGTATTAATACCCAATGCCATCGTCATTGGCTACGAGAAAAGCCAAAACAAGCATCATGCCTATGGCAGATGGCATCAGCCTTGGGAGAAACCCTAAGGTCATGGGCTAAAAACATGAGAAATGGAGGCAAGGAATAAATGGGGATGTATGACGAAGGTCCAAAGTGACCAAAAGCAAGGATAATAGCGTGCAATAAGAAGAAGCAAGTAGACATGATCGGAGAAGTAGACATAATCATAATTCCGCATTCAAATTCGTGTTCAAATTCGTGAGCATAAAACTCGTATGAAATTCGTTCCTAAAAAATAGAGATTAAATTTGTGATTAAATTCGACTAAGAAAATTACGGTTGTAATTTCAAATTTCAAGTTTTTGTAATATAATATAATTAAAACTAAACTAAATTATCATAATTATAAACTAAAATATGATAGGATGAAATTTTAAACTAAACTAAACTAAATTATTATAACTTAATATTATGTATTTAAAAATTTAGAATTAGAAAAAAAGACTTAAAATATAAAATGTATATATATAATTTCTTAAAAATAAATGTTTAAGTCTTATTAAACCTCAAACATATATATATTTTTAAACTAAAGAATGGAAGTTGAGGGTGGAGACTCGACTTCCCTATGGCGACCAGCGGCAGCTCGGGCTAGGAGTTGGGGCAGCAGGGGCTCGAGATGGGTGTTCGACTCACTCTAGATATACACCAGTTACCATGCAAGTGGCAGGAACACTCCGGGGTAACTGTTGTATATCTCGGTTAGTTGGCAATTGTCACGTAGTCATCAGTATTATGTATATACCATACTCGATTCACCTCACATGCGCACACATCACCGATTGCTCGAGAATCTCACACTAGCATTCAACATGGCAGATTTGTGGCGCATAATGAGTCCAATAAAAGGTAGTTGGACACATTGTTGCAGACACAAAACCCTAGTACAAATTTTAAAAAATTTAAATGAATTTTTTAATGTCATTCACCCTTCAACTTCATGATTTAATTTCGCAAACAAATTCACGTATCTAGGTGAATTTAAAAACTGTTAAATATATTCGGCGAATTTCGAACTTTATAGTTCAAATTCGTTGAATGTGGTGATTGAGGACATAATGAGTGCAATGAGTGAGCAAAGGGAAGAAACAAAGCAAGTATAGTAGCGACATCTCTCAAATACTGTGGTCTAGCCCACATGACCAAGTCCAATCATACCCCAATCCCGGCAGGCCCCTTAAGGCACCCGCTCAAGAGGAGAATGCATCAAGCAGCCCCTACACAAAAGAAATGATTAACAAGCGTCAAAAATATGGTGTATACATTCAGCGCCCAAATGCATGACTAATGTTTAGGTGGCAAGTTTGTGTTGGCCCAAAATGTGTCACATTACAGTTTTATCACAATGACATATTCATCCATGAATGCATTATTGAAGGGTGAGTAACAGTTTTGTCTAATATTTACACGTCGTGCAAGCACAAATCTGTCATTGATGCATAGGTGACATATACGACCAAAGTTATAGAAACAGATTTGTCTAATATTTACACATCATGTAAGCACGAATCTATCATTGATACATAGGTGACATATAGGAGACATTCAAATTCCATAACTTTGTCATATGAGCTTTATTCTTCATCCCATTTGAAGCATTGGAAATTTATAAAGAGCTCTATCATGTGATGGGGTTGCATTAGGTTTTCATATAAATTGCAATTGTTTGAAAGCATCAAACATACGTCCTTATATTCAGCTTAAATGGAGCACGAAGTAAATTTTGACATATAGGAATCAATTGAGTGTATTCGTGGCCATATATATTATGACTGAATTTAACTGACCGATAGGCAATTTTTGATCAGTTATGATGAGATACAAACATACTAGAATACGAATTTAACGATAAGGAATCATAATATTGATAGATAATACAAAGATAGTATAATAAGCCCTTCCATTACTCATAGATGGAATCAGTTCATCGATAATATAGAAATACGGGAGTAAGATTGAGAAATCACATCGTGCTAAAGTTCTAAGAAGAACTGTGGAGCATTCTTGTGTATGCTTGAGCTGCTAGGAGATTGAGTCAAAAATGAAGCTATGATACATATTTGTACACATGTATCAAGATTCAGTAACATGGACAATTTATCTCCCATAACTTACGTGAGGAGTGACCTTTCCAATTCATGAGTGCACAAGGTGACAGTTCAAATTCCTGGTGCATTGGCAAGCAAGGTGCACTACTTAGTGAAGTGTGCCCACGCACGTGTATATGTTCTTGCTTGCGTCATGAGGCTTTCCTCAATATTTACCATTTACCAAAAAAAGACTTGCTAATGAAAAAGGATAAAGTCGTGCTTTGAAATCAGATTTTGAAATTGTTTCTTAAAGTGATTATGTGAAGGTCACAAAATAAGAGTTCCATTTATTTATATTTGTGTTTTAGAACTCATCAAATTGGTTCTTGGTGTTAAATTTTTGCAAGATAGAAAATTGTTTCCTAAAGACGCAAGTAGCATCAAGCAATGTCCTTATTAACAAGACTGGTCCAAGTGGTCACACAAGAGGTTGATGGTGCTTAATAAGATAAAACAATGAAAGAAGTACTCCCAACCAATTGCTTTTGGAAATGAATAGTTTGTAGGAGCTAAGAACAATAACATTGTGGGCAAGGCCCTCCTTAGGTTTGGCTGAATTGATTGTCATGCTATTATTGGTAGACCTAAGGTTGATCATTCCTTTCGTGTAAGCATATGAAGAGTGTGGCCGAGAACAAGGCCAAGGAATAGGCATCTCTTTCAAATTTGTCAAAATTAACAGAGTATAATATTTCAAAGAAAGGCAATGTAATGAGATGGGAAGGAGACTAAGGAAAGAAACAAAGGATAGTTATAACTTGTAGGAGATCTCAATTTTCATTTCAATAGACAAAACACGGGATGGTTCATTGAGATGCGTAATTCATCAATCTATTGCCAATGATGCATGTAATCTTTGTCAAATGTGTTGATAAATTTCCTTTATACAACTACCAATTCCAGGCCTTAGCACAGAGCTTCTATGTGCCTTTTAACCTTTTTTAATTGATAAACATAACATTTTTAAAGTGATAAACATGGCTTATGGAACAAGTCAATATGCAACAAAAGTGATGAATGGAGAGAATTAATTGCAGCATTATTATAGTGGTAAATCTATCTTTTCTCTCCTTTGTTTTCTTTCTCTATACAACAGATCATTTTGCCAATCATCAAGCAAATCTCTAATAGCACTATAATAAGTATGCGGGTGACCTGAAATAGCAATCAACTAATTGTAAGCATGTTCATACAAACATGTCAACATGCACACTAAATAAATAACAGTAATTATTAAATGAGTAATATACATATATACGAAAAGATGTTCATTCTCCTGGTAATGAGATGAATAATGGATTTTATAATAGAGTTGTTACAGTCAATACAATGCTATGAGCTTCATTACTAGAGAGTCCTTTCTTACCTTTCCTTAGTTCCATTGCTCAAAATGGTAATTGACATAAATGCTAGCTATAGTGCTTAAGTATGGCTCTCATGTTTAACCAGCTTTTGTGCCTGCCATTTTATCTTCATGAAATCTTGCATGCAATCGGTTAGCAAGAAAGGAGAAGAAAAACACACTATACGTTCTGTACCTAACCACATACTCCCCCAACTTAAGGTTAATGCATACCAGTTAATCTACCATCAGTTGAAGGATAGACACTGATGTTTCAACAGAGAAGAAAAACATGCTATATGTTCCAGACCTAACCACATACTCCCCCAAACTTAAGGTTAACGCATACCAGTTAATCCACCATCAGTTGAAGGATAGTCCCTGATGTTTCAACAAAAGAAACACACGCTATATGTTCCAGACCTAACCACATACTCCCCAAACTTAAGGTTAACGCATACCAGTTAAACTACCATCAGTTGAAGGATAGTCCCTGATGTTTCAACATCTCTTTTAAATGTTGATTTGTGCTGTGAAATCTAATGAAAACAAAGTCTGCAGTTGTCGTTGCCCCAAATGGAACCAATTCACTCCATTGCAGATCCCTGGATTTTTTGTATGTTATGTTTCCATGTCTTAATGTTAAGTGCATAAACATGAACCATGGCCCCTTGCTATTCTAGTTACATCTTGAAAAGCTGTTTGATATTTTCTCTGACGTGATGAATACAAACAAAGCAGTGACTAGTAGTTCTCGTTTTACTCATATTCTCTACGATATGACCTGTTAGCAAGCAGGATGAAAGTCAACGTCCAATCAATAGGCGAAGCATGCCCCACACACGTGCAAGCCAAAAATGGCAATTAAAGCATCTTTTCTTTTATCTCGACTTGAACGACCATTTCACAGCCCTCTGGATACTAATTGCCCAAATTTTCGAAATACCATCACAGTGATACTTATGCCATATTCAAATAGCATTCGCACAATTTCCCAAAATACTACCACAGGGATTTATGCCAGCTGTAAATCTATAGTTTCATATTTTGCAGTTAAAAAGGCATCACAGCAGTACCAGCTACAAGACAAGGAGGCAGTGGCACTGCTATAACTGACGTCGGTACCAGAGAACCGACATGACAACATAGGGACTTACTGCCTGACATCCCCTCCAAAATCAGTACCTGCAATTGTCTAGCAGCCAATCCAAACAATATGCATAGATACTGCTTGTGCACATAAAATTGCACAGAGATGCTTGCATAGCATTGCCTTCGACGGCACTAAGCATCTGTTATAATTTCCTCTTCCGACTGAACACCATAACTCTCCCGACTGCTACCAGAGTTGAACCTATGTTGGCCCAATAAACGTGAGACGTGCTCTAAAGCAAAATACCCGTATGAAATCGCTTCTTAAACCCTGCAATCATCATTACAGTAGACCTTCATTGCTGCAGTTAACATAATGACCGAAGGGATTACCCCGTTCGGCATTGAGATTAGCATCATGGATTATAAGATGAGAAAAATGGGCATTGTAATCAACAAAATGGGTGTTGAGATTAGTAAAATCGGAGTCAAAGTTGAGACAAGGGTGTTGAAATTACAAGATGGGTGTTCAAATTCACAAAATGGGTGTTCAAACTATGAAATTGGGTCGTGAAATTATGTCAATGGGTGTTGAAATTACGTCAGTGGGTATTGAAATTAGTACAGTGGGTATTGAGATTAAGTCAATTGTCCATTGCCGAGGTCCAATATAACAGTAAATACAGAAAATGGCACAACAAACAGGTGAATTTGTGAATTTACCTCTCTGAAAAGTGCATCTTGATCCTCCATGGCGGGAGACAAAGAAGTGAAAGGTGTTCCATTAGGCCCAGGGCGTGAGAGCTCCTTGAGCTTGCGCTGTTTTTTCTTTGAAGGCGACGATGATGACTTGGAATTTGGTGGCGAAGCGGGCGGATCTGATTGGCCGGCGCGACCGAACTTTAAGCGCGATGGGGCCACATCATCCTCCTCCTCCTCCTCCTCCTCCTCCTCATCCTCATCTTCCTCTTCGCTATTATTTCTATACCTTTGAATTTCTCTTTCTTTTACTCTTTCTCTAGGATTTGACGAATATTGCGGTCTAAGCAGCAGCTTCATTTTCTCTGCCGCTGCACCTGCTGCTGCTTCTGCCTGTCCTTGTTGTCCGCCATATCATATAATAATAAAATTAAGATTTTTAATTAATATTATTATCAATAATCATTATTGTCGTTAATTTTGGCATGCTGCCATTCGCGGATTCATTTGGCTCTTTCCCCAGAAAGCGCCCGCCCGAGCCCTCCAAACCCTACCTTTCTCCTCTCTTCCATTTTTCTCTTTCTATCTCCTCTCCCTACCATTTTCTCTCTCTTCCATTTTTCTCTTTCTATCTCCTCTCTCTTCCACTGGCTCTTTCTTTGTTTCTTATTGAAAAAGTTCACCTAACCTCTTCTTCCTCCGCATCGTTTTTTTAATGGTTTTTATGCTTGTTTTGGATTTCATGGCTGCTCTCCACCTGTTATAATGGGAAAGAATATTTGGGTTTGCACTGACAATTAATTATAGATGCTTGGCTTGTGGGGAAAATCAATTGTTTTCCCTTGAGAGGAAAGCAATTATTATTGTGTTTCAATCTTCAAATTTGCTTTAGTCCGGAAACATGTTGAAAGCCTTTTACTTTAGTGGGTTCATGCTTTGACTTGGGTGCAAAAGAAAGAATATAAGGGGGTTTTCTATTTTAATTTTAAAACTACAAACATGAGAGGAGAGATGGAGTCATCATCTTCTTGAGGTAAGTAGAGATGTGAAGAAGAGAGATGGAGCGTATGTTGTGTGTCATAGTGGCATGTTTATTGACGGACTATAGCAAAGAGATAACTTTTATTATGGCATCACCCTATTGACATAAGGACTATGGTACATTAGGTTTATATATATATTGTCGGAAACCAATTCTTCTAAAGAATGTTGGATTCTTAGAAGAATTGGATTCCGTTTGTGTATGTATAAATACGAGGATAGCAAAATTTGACTTCTGTAACTTTGAGTTCGATTTTAGACACAATTTACATAAAATAAAAATTAAATTGTACCCCAAAAATACTCCATAAAAAAGTTAGTTTCGATCTAATAATAAATAATTTAATAATTGTTGAATCCTTTCTTTGTGTCATATTTTCTCTATTATATATCTAATATATCTAACAAGTATTTCAGATGAAATAAACTAAAATATTTATATATTTTATTTATTTATTTAATGATTTTTTCTTTTTTAATTGTGTATTCAATGTTATTTTGTATTTGTATTTCTTTTGTTTGATTATATTTAGCAATGCATTGTTTGGTTTATATGTTTAGTTATGCATTGTTTGGTTTATATGTTTAGTTATTATGTTGCTTGGTTTATTTATCTCATTCATTTATTAAATATAATAATTACATCCCTTGGTTTATTAGTTTAATTTTTCTTTGTTTGGTGTTTTATTTATAGGTGTGTTTTGTGACATAAAGTCACTCACTTTCTAGATGTGCTATTTCAAGATGTACACCTTCTATGGATTTCATGTCTTTTCAAAAGAATATAAAACATAGTGAGTGTGATGACTATGTTAATTTAAATGAAATAAATTTGAGAATAGATAGGTCCATGAAAGTATGATATGATAATATGTAGTATTGGATTTCTCTTCCATAAGCCTTCACAATTATAGTAGACCAAAAAAAAATTATGAAAAATAAAAACACATTAAGTTAGGTAATCAATGAAAGATAATTGTTGTTTTGCAACTAACAATATAAATGGTGTCAATCTTACATAAAGAAATGTACATAAAATATGGATTTAGATTTTTCTATGCATTGAAAATCTATTTCTCCTCGATAAATTGTTTCATCCATATGTCCAAGCCAATATTTCTTCTTTGAATGTCAATGATGATGATGACGATGATGTAAATGTTTAGATCTTAGAGATGCTTATATGAGTACAAATGAAAAAGAATCTTTTGATTAGGAGGCTTATCAAGAAACTTAAAATAGGGATATAACTTTGATAGTATTACTCAATTTAGAAAATATATAATTAAAAAAATCCTAATGAAATTTTTATTGTCATTTCCCAAGTTTCTTCTAATCCCATTCATGTCTAAGTTCATATTTCTAATGTTGTTTTATTCTCATTGCTTTTAATGCTTGTGTTATTCCCCAATATGTTGTTTCTATAATTCCTTCCAAATGCAATTCTAAGATTCTGCTCAACATACTTGTACATGATTTTGCTCAACATGTTTCGTTATTTGATTCAAGAACAGCGAAGGTGTGTAGATATCTCGCATCAATTAAAAATATTTCTTATTTTCAAAGTCTCATGTGCCACAATTGGAACCATATTTGTGCCCATGGGAAAAATAGTGTACACACCTAAATTTGGTAATTAAGTGTTAAATAATTACTCATTTGGCTTATATCCATTAATTATGACTTGTGCGCACAAATAGAGCATAAAATTGCATTCTTATTCCCTCTCCTAAGGCTTGCAAATAGTCTTCACTCTCTCACTTGGTTGCTTAAAACACCTACATGAGTGATTTAAATGCTTATAAACATTGTTACCTAATCTAAAGCCTCTCCAAGGACTCTCATTATAGTTTATATCTTCTAGATACTATCATCCAACAAGACAATAGTGTCAAACGTTAATGTCTGAAGTTAGATGTTTTTGTCCTTTGCTTCTCAACAATCAATTTTTTTAAGCATATCCTGATTTCCCTTTCTGAATTGGCCTTAATGCAAAATTTTATCTCGTTGAAAGGTATAAAATCAAGTCTATCACTCTCATTTACGCACTTGGAAACATTACCAACCATCTAGCTCTACTTGGTAATATCAAGACACACTTGATCTTCATCTCCCAATCTCTAGCAAAGTTTCTCTAAACTTCCCTAGATCAAGAGAAAACAACAACCCTTAAGAAATTTTGAAGCACCACACTTTTCCAATAGTATCCCAAGCCAATTCAAAAGCATTCCAAAGTCTTGTGAAGTGATATCAAACACCTATACACTAAAAAACACTTTGTGGGTTTTTATTTGCAAGCACTCTACTTAGGTGCTTTACTTCAACTCTTTAGGGAATGGTTTTCTAGATTGTATTCACGCTTACACGGGCATTAGGAGAACTATGTGGAGCTTGAGCCCCTTGTTGGTCATAATCAATAAGGGGGTTGGCCACCAAGGGCAATCTAACTCCACCACACACCACTTTATTTTGTTATCTAATAATGTGTTTGAAGTGCTAAGATGGGATAATTAGCGTTTTGATCACACAAGTTGAGCACAAATATTTTGAAAATAGTAAAAGAGATGGAAGGATCTAAAGTTTATGATGAATCAACTCGGTTTGATAAAAAGTCAAAAAAATTGCACCAAACATAATAGTAGTGCTTAACATCTATGTCTAAGCAAAGCTCTAATGTCCAATAAGGTTAAGGGTCCATAATCTAAGATGAAACAAGTTCAACCTAGTTATCTGTATTTTCCTAATTTCAAACCCAAAACATATGCGAGACATCCAAAAGCTAAGTCAATAAATATTCTTGTGTATTATTATATTTTGGCATGTGCTTAATCGAATCATTTTTCTTTATTGAAAATATTGAAACTCTTTACCCAAGGTTCCATACTACATGGTATACCACATTAGTTGAAAACTAGATATCCCCAAAGTGAATGAGTGTGAATTGAGAGGCTTCATCTAAAACCATCCCCATCCCAAATGAGATCGGGTATAAGTAGATTGCCAAATACTATAAGCAACAAATTACATATAATTGTAATTAGTACATGGGTAATGGTAATGGAGTGTGACCCATGTCCCTATCAATATTTAGTTTCATATAAAGGTTTCATCCTTTTCAAGATCTCTAATATGTTTGATGCAGAGGGTCAAACCTTAGATTTTGATGTAAAGTAAGTCTAGACTCCAAAACTCTTTAGGCTTACACCATATATCCAAAAAAACATTTTGAAAACCTTTAGAGTTTTAAAATTTAGCCCTGAAAAAAACTCTTATTAAACACTCTAACATGGATTAACAAAAACCTTACGAGAATCTAACAAGAAGAGTATTAAACATGGGCATTTGTTAGTACTTTGGAATAAACTTGGAATCCACATGTCAAGGAGAGAGGTTTGGTAACCCAAAAGTTAGTTTTTCCCATCTTTTGCACAACATAGCTCAATAAGTTAGAAGGAAAGGATTCAAAGGAAAAAGGAATGCCAACAAATTTAAAATAATTATTGTGTTCAATCCAATTCCATTTTAATCCCTTCAACCAATAAGGAATTGGAGAGCTCGTTGTCTATATCACTGGTTTTTTTCACCGAATTAATGAGTGTTCTAATAAAATTGTATTAAAGAACAATTAAATTAAAGCTACATACAATAAATAATATTGTAATAAGTATCATGCCTAATACAACATGTTTATATGTGAAATTAAAGGTTTATAGTTTTATCACTCTAAGAATAGTAAAACAATGATTAAGTATGGAAATAAAATGATCTCACCAAGTTGGCTTGCATTAGATAAAATAGTGTGCTCAAATTTTGGAAAGAAGATGGAAAGATTGTCATCGATGTTCTTAGATGATATAATTATCTAGAATTATGTTGTAGACATGTTTAAAAGTAGCATGCATGTTTAGGTCGAACATGTTTAAAGGATAGACAAGATCAAACCCAAACTTTTCTAGGAGATATGAATTTGTATGAGCCATATTAGATGAAGTTTAAAGTCCCCTGTGTAGGTTCATATAGATCTTCTCTTATATTATGTGGAGTTGAAATGTTAAAATGATCTCTGACACAGAGGTGAAATTAATTATTCTTTTCCAAAGCTCAACTTTACTTATCTTTAAGATGAGATACTTTTAAAATAAGTTATCATTTTTGTTTGATTGACCCCAACCACTCCACCTGACGGTCAAGAGTTTCCTATGTACCAATACTTTGAAGAGGGATCAAAACCACATAGTTCTCTTAAGCCTATGATGAGATACAACTATTAATGTGAAAAGCACATAAAAATAAACCCTTGATTTTCCATTAACACTCAACAAAAATGCACTTTGAGACCTTATATGCTCTTGTGTGTAATGATCTCCAAGGAGTAAAATGATGTACATAATGTCTAAATGACTTAGGGTGTCTTTGTTTGAATAGAATACATTTCATTACTTTTCCCAATCAACCGAACCCAAAATATTGTTAAGGCCAAATAAGACAAGTTACCCATTTGAAATAGTGACCATTGGAAATAGAAGGACTAATCCGGGAGGATTAGACATATTTTGGGGCCAAACCTATCTAGCTCCCGCGAACCCATCCTAAGGTCATGAAACGTATAACCAAAATATTTGTAATGCCCATCTAAAGTGCAAGTTGGCTTTTGTATAAGAAATAATGGTTGTGATAATGCTAATGTAGATAATGGGGAAAAATTATTGGAGTAGATAGTATTCGTAATGGTAAATATACATGAATAATGTCAAACATTCATTTATGGACCAAATGTCTCTAAATGTACAAAAGGTGTTGTTGTCAAGTGCCTCGATGTTTGTAAAGGTGAAAAGTATGTTGTTTCCAAGGGCCTTGGACCAACTTTAGGTTACATATTTCCCTAATTTAATCTAGTGTTGAAAAATGTTGGATTAAGAGGAGAAGGAAAGGCAAACTTGAGAATCTTGATCATATCATGATTATGGTTAAAAATACATGTTCTTGTCCAACATGTAAATCTACAACACAAAGAAATCATAAGTAGATTGATATTTGATAAATATGTATACACATAAAATTTGAAATATGAATTTTGAAATAACTAAATGTTTGAAAATAGAAACAAGTGAACACAATAATGACTACATTTAGTTGGTATATGTAACTTTTCTATAATAGTAACCACTTAAAGAGTGTCACAGGCATACATGCCCGAATTGGAGTAATTATTGTCTTCGAGTGAGGTTTCCCTTGTTGGGAAATGTTGAGATATCCATAATTTGCACTTAATATGGAGCAATGTCATTTATCAAGGAGAAGGTTGTGCATTTGAAACTAGTATAAAGGAGTGATCTTTATTAAGGAGGAGGTCACACAAAGTGTTCATGGAGAAGGGTAGCCTAATCAAGGATGGGGACACATAAATGCTCATGGAGATCTTGGATAATTTGAACTACGTAGAAGCTATGGGGGCAAATAAGAAATCAAGGGCTATAGTGGCTAAATAACTACACTAGGTGCTACCTGAGGGAAATGAATATATGGGGAGAATGATACGAGTACCAAATAACCACTTGGAGGATATAATGGACAGGTATCTCTATCTAAATGAAGGAATCCTGAATTTAAAACACTTGAAATAGTTAATACCATATTGAAAAATACTTAATAATTTGGAAAAGAATATCAAGAAGTTTTCAACAAAGAGTCAAGTGATAACCTTGAAAATTTTCGGTAGATGATTGAAAAGGTTTTGTGAAATCTTGATAAGTATATCAAAATTTTGCATATGATTGGTAGTTCGTCATAAAGGGTTTCAATAAGTCTAAATTTATACAAGTTGTCATAATCTCTTAATTAAGCCCATTGTATGCCTCATCTAAGATGAGAGAGATAAAATGAAACCTATGTATCACTCATCTCAAAAGAAAAATTAAATGCATGTATGTTAATTATATAAAAATAAACCATATAAAGTACATATACAACACATGGTCAAATATTTGATCATAAAAAGTAAGTCATTGTTAGCAACAAGTATGAAACATGTCATCCAAGGCATAGTCATAAGTGAACATAATTAGAAATTGAGACGAGTAATAAGCAAAACACAACATTTTAACACATTGTAACATTTAGGAGATGAATGAAAAATATCATGGAAGCATTAGTATAATCATAGTAACATGAACATTCAGTAATGAGATATGTGTGATATGGATAACAATAAAAATCACATGTAAGTATTGTGAATAAGTATCATGATCAATAAGCGTATAATAAAACATGAGTTGACATGAGAAGAGGATCTTATGACTTTATAGGATCTTATGATTGGCTCCGATATAGGACTTGATAAAGACTTGAAAATACAACGATTGGACACATGTGATGAATCAATGATGTAGTTGATACTAAGTAACAAGAACATAGTAAGTACAAACATAAATAGGAAGAATGGAACATGAAGTAATCATGTAATTATTAATTGATTAAAAAATCAAGCATGATATAACTAGTAATAAACTAATATGGAGCAAGCAATGTTAGCACACATAGGAAAATAATGTCATCGTCAAGTAAAAACAAAGTATAATATCCATAATAAAGCACATGTGAAATGCATAAGCAAGATAAAATCGTGTATAAAATGACTATGTAGAATTATACCATAAATGGACTATTATACGAGACTTTTACTTGAAAATCATGCAAATTGCCCCGTAGTAGGCGTGCCCCAAACGTGTAATAATTTCCCTACGGTTGGCTAATATAAACATGTAAAGTACGTGTATCCATGATAATGTTTAGCATGCAAGTCTTATAAAGTCATGTAAATCATTAAAAGCATGCGTATGATAACATACATATGTAGTTCTTTGAGAGAAAGATGAATAATAATGTCATAATCTATGTACCAACAAAGAAAGCCACAAATAGGTCTTGGTTTTGAATTTGTGGAGTGTTTGAATATTTTTGTATTATTGGAATATGTAGATATTTTTGAAATTAATTAAAATATCGTGACAAGTAAACATGAGTAAAATTATCAAGGTCAAAGGGCATAGGTTTCAAATAAATAAGACATACGAGGGTCCCAAATAATACATAGCATCAGTCACAAAGCATGGTGTGCATCAAGGTGTAATATCAAAGTAGAATTGGGAGAGTGAGGGAAAGGAATATGCCTCAAAGTGAGTGTCATTTTGAATATCAAATGAGTATGTGAAATTAATCATAATAGGTACATGAACCCAATGAAAAAGAGTTAGTGTATATGCAAATGTTGTTAGATGTGTAGGAATAGGAAGATACAATGGTGTAAGTTTAATGGGTTCCATACGAAAAACAAGCGTAGGTGGTCAATAAGGAGCTATGATCAAATTATACTCCATAATGAGGTGTAAAATTCCTTAAAAAATATGTCACAAAGTCAAATTGATGTAAAGGATGTGTATGCACGTGTCATCGTAGGATAACCGAGTGTGTATGCCCATGATGTGATAAAGAAAAAATAGGCAAGAGATATTGAAATATAGCATTCAAGTTAAATATGAGGGCTAAAATAATGGTCAATGTGAATACATATGTATAAGTCACAATAAATGAATAGAATTAAGTGGCAATCTACTCAAGTGAGGGTGATCATACAAAAAAGCATCAAAGTGATTTCACTTTTTGTGAATTTCCTATTTCATTCCCTTTTAATATTTTGTGTTTTTCTAATTAACATACATAAAAAGGATGAAATAATGCAACATGAGGCTATTATGATTTAATTAACTTCCAACATTAATTGCCCAAATCAGAATAATACTTTACAAAGTGACTATTGATTTAGCAACTATCAAAACACAAAGGAGAAATTACACTTAGTTGATTCTATGAAGATCTTGGAGACTTTGAGTGATACGAGTGTAGAAACACGATGATTTGAGACTAAGATTGCTTCATTCGAGACCGGAACCTGAAACCGTACCTAGTCAAAATCGCACGACAAGGTCAAAACCATTTGTATGGTCCTAACCCTTTTGTATGGTCTTAGACCGCTTGAATTGTGGACTTGTAACTTTATGGATGCCTCACCTACCTAGAAATGACTTTCATTTTTTCGGTCTTCTTCGCTCTCCTTCAGAATGGCTTTGTAACTCGATCAAACCCTCAAACCCTCATAAGTACAAGATATAGTTCCTGTAAAACAAATTTATTGTAGGCACCCCTATGCACCACCAACTTCGCCACTACTCCGAAGATGGTTCAAACCACATGTTGTTATCTTAGCATGTGATATCTACCAAAGTGTAATAAAAATTTCACAAAACATTCTTTAACAATACATTGCTTGAGTTTTACACTTGCTCAAGTACTTGGGAAGGGTCACTTTATTTGCTTGTGGAGAGAAGACGAAGACTTCTTGACCTATAGAGAGTATTTCCCTAATGGATTTGCATGAGTTATTTTGTTGTTTTGAGAGCTTGGAGTGCCTTTTGTGTTTGCTTTTACATGAGTTCTTAAAGTTCCAGGACCCTAAATGAAGTATTATTGACTTGCTTATATAGGCTTCTGATGGTTATTATTTCATGAAAGGCTGACCAAGATGGAATATTAATCCACATGAAGATGATGGAATTGAAATTTTTAGTGCACAATGTGTTGGTCCAAAACCATACACTAGGTCGACTTGTAGATTTGGAAAAGCTGACCAAATTCGGCGGTTTTGACCTAGGAGGAAAAAGTTGGTTTTGGCTTCATGGATTTGGGGATAAATGTTTCTAGATATGTTTTGTGTAATTAAATCTCATAAATTGACGACAAAAAGCTACGCAATGATAAAAAGTGATTGAATGGCTATTAGGGTGTCCTAAGCAAGAGTGGGGAGGGTGTATTTGTGCATGCAAGTGTGTAATGTCAATACCAATAGTGTCAAAGGATATATTTCCAAATTTGAGTGTCTGCATTTTCCCCATTTAAGTATGAAATGAAAATTACATGTTTAAAGGAAAATATACCGAGTGTGTAGACACACTTTGTCTTTTCTCACGATAACTTTGTTTTGCAATATCCCATTGTGTTGGTGTTGACATGCTCTAAAGCAAAACTTGCAACACGTAATGTAGTTAATGCCTAAGATAGGAAAATGAAATTTAACTCAAAATGTAATGAAAGTATTGTAAAGAAATGTGCAACAAGAAATGCCAAAAGAGATGCAAAACATGGAAGGAATACACCTATTTGTCTTACGGAGGGAATGTGATCCCATTTTTGTGCTTTGAATTGTTCGAACTTTGATGAAGGATTGGGGTTGATCAATACCCAATATGTTCCAAAGATAGGTCGATGTGCTAGGTGTACCAACCCAACACACGAATGTTGAAGATAAGAACCAAAAAGAGGAGTCAAAGCACCCCTGTTGAGGAGGAAGACCATGTATCAAATCCATTCAACAACTTTGATATCTTCCCCTTAATTGCAAAGAGGATAGGAAATCCTTCCCATGAATAACTTAGCTACTTCGTTGCCTTCCATAACCCCACATACCATACCATTCGGAGACAAATATAATCCCAATTATGTAACTTTGAAACATACATTAGAAAGAGAAATAAGTTCCCCCATACTCTTCCTATGTGTTGAATAGTTGAGTAGAAATTGAATAGGAGTGATAGTATGCCAAAATATGAGTGGAGAAAGGATATCCATGCCCCCAATGTGTTCAAAACTGGAAGTGAAACTGAGTACCACGTATAAGAGAGAGTGAAATATTTCATACCCCGAAAATATGCCAAATTGAATCAAATTAAATATGAAACCATATAAGAATGTTGTAATAATGATGATAAATATGAAAATTCCAACAAATCTAGAGTAATTTTCATCCGGGAAAAACAGTAGGATAAGGTCAGAATCGTCCATACGATCCTAACCAAACTATATGGTTTTGACCTTGTGTAACCTTTGCTAATTTTTGTATCTAAATCTAATTTTGAGGCATTTCTATCTACCTACATGCATATGTCATGCCCGGAAAAACTATCTTTGTATGTTATAAGTGTAGAATAAAACCCCAGGTGTTTTCACCCTCTTTTGAGGTGTGTGCGAATAATAATTTGAGCATGTGACTCAAAATAAAAATGAACACTCAGAACTAAGTGTCCGAGAATCTATATATACCCTCGAAATGAATAATGTGGTGACCACTAAGAAGAAACTACATCTGCAAAATGAGATGCACATAATAGAAACCATGCCGCAAAACAATAGTAATAATAACAATAAGTACGATAACAAGAACAATGTCAATACAACAAAACAATAATAGAAGATGATGTGTTGGTAGAAAACAAGTGTATATAATGTAGAAACAAACTTGTAAATCATGCCAAATTGTATCACAAAAAAGTAAAATTTCCTACAAACATGGGACAACCACATTGTCATAGAAAATCAAGACCCGTGAGCTGCAAATAAGAGATACATAACTACACATAATGCAAAATTCGCAAACATGGGACACCCACAATGTCACAAGTAGGAAGTTGACGCCTTGTGAGAAAAACTAAACAACAACCGAGCACGAGGCCTTTTTCAATGATATATGTGTTTCATAAGTTTTGATAATACTTGTTGACAACCCCTTTATATTCTATACGAGATCATATGGCATTGAAGTACCGATCGATAAGTTGGTTTCGCATGGGCACATCTATCGTTGGATTCTCTTATTTTAGGAGTTTGATTTCACGGTTATAGTAAATCTTGGTAAGAGAAACTAAGGACACGATCATTTTTAAGGATCAATTCTAGTGAGGACATACGGGGCATAAAAGACATTATGCGAGATGCCTACTTATTCAGATTAAACTATGCGTCAACAGATTTGGAAGATATTGTTGTGTTCTTACGCACTAGACTTTCACCTAAAGAAATAAAAACATTGGAAAAAAGAAGACTTGGTATACATGCAATGCCATATTAGCTCAAAGTGGGCCGAGATTTGTATAATATCGGTAGAGATGAGGTCTTGTGCATATGCATGTTGGAACATGATCGTGAATCTATCATGGAGCAAGCTCGTGGAGGCATAACCAATGGACACTATGTAGACAAAGCAAGTGCGTGCAAGATATTACTAGTTGGATTATGGTAGGGAACATTGTCAAGGATACTAAAACATTTGTTAAGGCTTGTGACCATTGTCAAAGGATAGGTAATCATGGGAATCGAGATGAGATGTCACTACACCCTATAGTGAGCGCAAAGCCATTTTAAAAATGGGAAATTGACTTTGTAGGCACCTTTGCACCACTGCGCGCGGAGGACATGAGCGCACTACATTATCACACGTATAGATTACTTGACAAGGTGGGCAGAGGCTACACCTACAAAGGATTGCACTATAACAATAACAACTAGATTTCTATGGGAAAATATCATAAGTAGGTATGGATGTCCATTGAGTCTTACAAGTGATAGAGGAACTCATTTTCTGAATGAGATTATTAGAATCCTCCTAACGAGTTTATGGTGGCACACCGTAGAATAAAACCTATCACCCTCAAGCTAATGGCACTTTGTTGAGGATTTTAACAAGATTTTGGGATATACCTTGATAAAGATGTGTGATGTTGGAAGGAAATATTGGGATGATAAGGTGTCAAAGCAATATTATGGGCTTATTGAACAACTTACAAGAGGTTGAATAAGGCCACACCATTTCAATTGGTGTTTGGTGCAAAGGCGTTTTACCTGTGGATTTTATGTTACCCTCCCTGCGTATTGTGCACACACGAGGATTTGATGATGAGAAATCTATAGAAGAACGCATAGACAAATTGATGTAGTTGGATGAGCAACGTGTTAATGTGCACTGGAGTCAAAAGATAGAGAAAGCAAGCAGAAGGCACGACATGATAGGCATATTAAGAAGAAGTCTTTTATAGTTAGGGGGTGGTGCTACTGTATGATTCAAAGTTTGCATGTTATCCTAGAAAATTTAAACTACATTGGTTGGGATTATTTGTATTAGCTAAGATATTAGAATCAGGCACATGTCAATTGGAGACGTTGGATGGCACCATATTGCCAGGTTACTTCAATGGGAGTAGGTTGAAGCCCTACCATAAATAAGATTTTTTTATATTTGTAATAAGGTAGTATTACCATTTTAGATTAGATCTCCCTTTCATGTGTTGTTTTGTTTTGTTGTAAAAAGCACATTCATGTGTAGGAGTTGATTACTCTATGTTAGACTGATGCGTAGAGGACCACACATATTTTTAGTGTGGGGTGAAGTAGGGAAAGCTCAAGCATGAGAGAAATTGGGACTCTGGTACTCCTTGAGAAGTTGTGGTATGAGACAGGTGCAAGTTAAATAAAAATGTTGGTGTGCATGACGATGTGAAAGGATGATTCACGGTGGATAATTATTTTGGTGTGCGGAAGATAATGCTATGAAATCTTGGATATGGTGCGATGGTAATTAAAGTCGATGGTGCTTGGAAAAAATTGTTTAGATTAGAAACTACATAGATGGCCGATGCTACTAACGCGAGAGAGGCAACATCAAGATAGACTACTTGGCCAATGACACGAGAGGGGGATTGCGTGCGGTGCGGAGGAGGTGCGCACGAGGATGCCTGTAACCCGAGAATTAGTGGCGTGCACAGAAGGTTACGAATTCGCACACATAGAAAAAAGTGCGAGAAAAAGAAAAATCACTTTTAAAGTAAAAAGTGATGGTAGGTGAGGAGATATAAATGCAGATAATTTTGGAAAAACTATAAATAGTACGTGGGAAAATTCATTCTTACATTGTCTTTGAATACATGTGTGTTTGAGTGATTGAAATTGCAATTAAGTACGAAGAGATAGTGCGAAAGAACAAACCGAGAGAATTGAGAGGAACCGAGTAGAGTGTGCACGACATTTAGTTTGAGAGATCCTTTGGTGGAAGTGGAAGCATGAAGATAAGGTGTGGAGGCAAGAAATGATCAAGGATTGGGGTTCTGAGAATTTAAACTTGCGAGCTAGGGCCAATATATTGAAGGTTGAAGCTAGGATCAAAGTCAAGATAGAAAAGTCCAAGGGATTGAGAAATTTTAAGGATTGAACAAGAAGATTGGACGCTCGACACTAGGGTACAAGGAGGAAATAAGTAAGTAATAACTAGTGTTTTGCTAGTTTTTCGTTCCTTATAAATTAATGATCTAGCTACTAAAAACTAGAAAACCTCGAATGATGGAGGGTTTAAGGTACCTCAATATGCAATGTGATGGATGAACAGCATAAAGGTGATTGATCTCCACTGCAAGCTATATAAAATGCAAAACTAGAGAAAGATTTGATTAAATAGTATATGCAGGGGCTGCCCAAAAAAATTTGGCTCTAAGAAGCGTTAACTTCCTTGGCAGATGTCAACCCCCGTGTTTGATAAGATAAGATAAAAGTGATAATAATAAACAGGATAATATGTAGAATCTGAGGCACACAGAAACTAAAAATGTGAATATGTAAGGCACATACAAATCTGATCTAAATGAACTCAAAAAAAGGTTACTTGACTGGGTCGATGGTGACCTAGACTATGAGAAAGCGAGGTTGGTGACAACAACTTGGATGAGTAGATATGAGAAATAAGAGAAATATGTAAAAAATCTGCAAGATGTGAATGTAACCGGAAGCATCGAGAGGTTTGAAGATCTTTGGAATTAACCTGCGAAGGAATCTGGGAGAAGAAACTAGAAAATGATAGAAAATAGGGATTGAAAAGGGTAGATTGAGGATCGGGACCTTGGTGGTGCGGTGATGGTGGAGTGCAAATAGATGATAATGTTGCAACAGAGGAGCTAGAGTGGATATGGGGTCCGAAATGGAAACAAAAAATATATGAGAGGATGGGGAAATCTCTGGAGATGGAAAGCGATGGTGATGGAGGCCGAGTTGATGGTGATCCAAGTTGGGTGATGGAGAGTGTAGTAAGTAGAATAATGGCCGAGAGCAGATGGACTAAAAAAGTAACCTGAAAATAGAATAAATGATGGAATAGGCTGGTAATGGAGTCTCAACTATTGTTGGACCTGCAAAAGGTGAGATCTGACAAGATAACAATAATATGATAATAACATAACAAAATAACACCAAGATAACGATATTCTCACAAAGGAGTGTCCATGAATGGTGCAAGCACGTCGAAAGGATCTCTAGGAGTTCTCAGTAGATGTTGTAGGGATGCTCGAGCACAAGGAGAGGTTCGTAGGTTGTAAGAAAACTTGGTATGTGCATGCATTTGATGAAGAATGGGAAGAAAGGATCTAACTTTATAGGGTTGGCAGATGACTAAGGGGGTCATCATCGCCGGTGTGGGGAAAGTTTCCCCAACGAGAGGATTTTTCTATTTTGGCATGATTTTGTGTTTTTAAGAGTTGGAAGGATGATTTAAAGCATGTAGGTGGGAAGGGGTGATTTAGATATGAGATATGGGTGAGTTAGATATACGGATAGGTTAGAAAAAGCATAGGGATGCATATGATGTATATTTAGAATGAAAACATCCTAAAATAGAAGGTTAGTTAGGGCCAGATTAGGATGTGGACATTAATTAATTAAGAGTAACTAAATAATTAAATGGGATTAAAGGTGATGAGGTAATAGATGGGAAATTGATTACTTAATTAATTAAAGGAGATTAATGAATTAATGATGATGGGATAATAAGGACATTAATTAAAGGAAGGGGTGAATTAAATAAATATGCGCATGCGTGGGTGATTAAAGGTATAGATACAAAATTTAGGTGTCTACATTTTGCCCCTTTTTGTTGAGTTGTTTGCGCTTAAAGCTCATGAGAAAAAATGATGAGGAGTAAGATGAAGGATTGATGAAAGGTAGATGATAAGCTCCCCCTCAAATGGGGGATCGATGATGCCAATGGGAAATTGATGACGTGTTTGAAAAAAAGGTAGATGAAAAAGGGTGGGTGGGTGAAGAAAAAAGGGTTAAAATGATTACCAAGGCAAGATGCCCCAAGAAAAAAGGATCACAATAACAATAAAAACTATGGTGGTGACTCCAATATCACATCGGTAGAGGACAATTGCGGTCTCAACGGAGATGGGATACAACATTCTATGGACTAGTGAGTGGGTGAAGACCACTATAGTATGGATGCAAGCCGGGATGACCAACGGGTCATAGAAAGTCATCAAAGTATGCACAACTATATGTAAAAGGTATGTGAAATCCTCATACACATGAGGAATCGAGTGAAAAGGTATGCATCCACAAGGGATGGGAATGAAGGGTATGGTGCCCAGGTGGGACACGAAAAAAAAGGGCCAAGATAGCGAAATGAAAAAGCGAGTGATGAAATAATATGCCCCAAAGGGAAAGTATGGCCAAGAAGGTGAAAATAAAATATGCCCCAAGTGGGGAAAGGTATGGCCTTGCGAGAAAAAAATATGTGCACAAGTTGAAATAGGCAAAAAGGTGGACTTTGAATGAAAATATTCCAAAAAGGAAATAAATATGGCCATAAAGTGGACTTAGGGGGTGGATTGGAGTAAAATGCCCAAAAGGGAAAATAAATATGGCCACAAATGTGGACTTCAGAACGATAAGGAGAGATTGGAATATAAAACCCCTAAAAGGAGTGAGTATAATACAAAATGGCCGCGAATGGGGACTTTGGAAAAAGAATACCCAAAGGAAAAGGGATAATGAATATGGAATTAAAAAAAATGCCACGAAGCAAGAAATAGTTTGAAGTTGGGAAAGATGAGTATGGCCATGAATATGGACTTAAAGAAATGAATGGTTAAGAGGAGTGTCCTAAAGGGGAAATATGTATGGCCCAATGGGTCTTAGGATGAGAAAGAAGAGAGTAGGATAAGACACAACCTTAACGATAACGACCTATAGATATAAACGTATCTACGTCATATCAAGGAATGTGTGAGGAAAATATGCCTCCAATCGCATTGGAGGTAAACAAGAGGGGGATCCAGGTGACAAGGCACATGTGACCAAAACCAATGTTAGAAAATAACCAACGATAATTAGTTATTTCAAATATCATAAGAAACAATGGATGAAATGATCTCATAAACCTAATGTTGACATGAAAAATGGGTTTGAGATGTAACTTGTACAAAGGGAAGAGGGTTCTCCAAAAGTGGTGTTCCCTAAAACTATGCCCCAGCTCTGGGAAGGGGAAAAGAGCAAACTGATCAATGTGGGAATTTTGCTAGAAGAAAGTTGATCAATGGGAAGCTTTCTTAGGATGCTAATAAAATGGAAGGCTGATCAATACGGGAAGCCTTCAAATGCCATAAGGAGTAGCCATCCTTCAAGGGTATGGTCTACTTTATACAATATATAGATGGTAAAATAATAATGATAGTCATCCTTCGAGGGATTGGTCTATTTATTTTTTGATTTTGATTTTGATTTTACATGCTTTTATTTTTTTTTTTTTTTTTTTTGCATGAACAATTTTCCTTAGAGGATCAATCTATTTTTGATAACTTTGATTTTTGACAAGAGCATCCATGAATTTTGATTTTACATGGGGAAGAGCTGGGACTAGCTAGGTAGACCACTTAAGGAGGGATAAATGAATGTACAAGAGACACCCCTAGACCCTTTGCATGGTTCCAATAGGTGAATAAGAAGGTGATGGATGTAATGATCATGGAGTTCTCACCAAAGGGGATAACCTATCCATAAGGAATATGCTACGGGAAGAGTCATGGTGCCCATATTTAAGGTCACATCTAGGAAGATGACGAAGACCACATAGATTCCAAATCATCACGATGAGAGATGGAAAAGGCTAAGATGGAGGAATGATCTAAAGATATGACTAAGAGCACACTGGTAGAATGTGCTAACAATAGAATGGTCGCAAGTGCAATGCATTAAGAGGTTCCACTTCGGTTTACCACCAAGGGAGGGGAGACATTAAAGTCACGATAGGATAAGATGATAGCTTGTAAAGGATTAGATGTGATAGACAGAGTGAGAAATAAAAACTATGTGCTTAAGGAAGTGAAAATATGTGTCCCTAATGAGAGATGAAGAGATGGTCCCCCAAGAGAGAGACAAATATGACCACAATGATGGATTTTGATGAAAAATAAATGGTCCCCAAAGAGAGGCACTAATATGGCCACAAAGGTGGATTGATGAAAACAAATGGTTCCTCAAAAGAGGGACAAATATGGCCACAATGGTGGACTTAGGATGAAAGAAGAAAGAGAAACAAGTATGGCAATGGAAAAATGGTGGCTTAGCCTAATGAGAAGATTAAAATATTAAAACATGGCCATGATGGTGGAATTCAAGCGAGAATAAATGGTCCCCTAAAGGGGGACAAACATGGCCACAAAGGTGGACTTTAATTGAGATTTGGACTTAGATAAAATTTAGATTAAGATCGGATGAGATGGATTGGATGAGGTTAAATAAAGCGATGTCAAGAGTGAAGTCCCCCAACATCAAGGGAGTTGTTTGGATAGGAAATGAGTTAATGCGGATGATATGCTCAAGGATGAGGGGAGGATTTTCTCCCCAACGAAAGAGATTATATCACTGTGGACAAATTAGATGTGGATGAGTTAATGGATGTCAAAGAGTTTAGATGAGATCATCTTGAACTTGGATTGGATAGATGGTCGAGGATCACAAGGGTGATTAACAAAACCAATAGTATCAATAAACAAGGGAGGACCCTTTAGGAGGAATGGTAAGGGATGATGTGGATGAAGGATGAGATTTAGTAATTTTGGTGGATGGGGATGTAGGAATTGGATTTGGATTGGTTATGGTGGATGGAGAAGAATGGTTCCCGTGAATGAGGAAATCATCTTTCTCAATAAGATTATGGACTATAGTCTAAAAGGCCTTACAATGCTCGATGTGTCATGACCCAGAGTATGATGATAAAAAAGCATGATTGGGACTGAACCATGAAGGTTTGGGACTATTTGGATTAAAATATTTAATAGAGGGAAGTGTGATGGTAGATATTTGAGTTAGATGTGAAGGATATCTGCGTAGGACCCAATCAAAGTGTCAAAAGGAAGATAACTCTTATGGGTTTTAACATAATGTTTTGGCTTGGATTTAGGTACGGATGTAGATTGGATGGGTAAATTAGGTGTCTTGGAAGACAAATCAATTTTGGATTGTTTGGATTGGGATTTAGGTGTGGATGTAGATTGGATGGGTAGATTAGGTGTCTTGGAAGACAAATCAAATTTGGTTGGAGGATTGGATTGTTTGGATTTGGATTTAGTTTAGATGTCCTTTCTTTGGAAGTTTAGATTTGGATGTTTGGGATGTTGATGTATGAGATGATTTGGATGTTGAGGATGGGGGTGGATTACTTTGAGGTTTTGGTGTTTTGGTTTCAGTTTTAGTGTTGGTTGATGATTCAAGGTCACGTGGACTAGACCGAGTGGTTACTCGAACAACTTTGATGGACAATGAAGGATCCTCTTTAGAAGAATCATCATTTGGAGGAAAAATGGCTGCAAAATTTTCATGAAGAACGAGGGGAATTTTGCATTTGGATAGATGAAGTCAAAGGTGTGGATGTTGAAGTGGAAGGAAGAGATTGGTTTGGTTTGGGAAGGAGGTATCCTTCCTTAATGAAGTTATGAACAATGGCTTGAAGTGCTCTGCAATGTTCAATATCATGTCAAGGGTATGATGATATGCACAGACAAGGTTGGAATTAAACCATGATGGCTTCTTGCTATTTGGGTCAAAGGCCCTAATAGGTAGAAGTGTGATTGTAGAAATTTGTAACAAGTTTTGGAAGACCTCCGTACATGATTCAACCAAAGCGTTAGGAGGTGCTTTGTCTTTGTGGAATATCTTGGTCTTTGAAGAAGAAGTGGATGTTTGAGATGATCTAGATGTTGAGGATAAAGTTCGAGCATGTTGATGTCTTGATGGCTTAAATTCAGTTTTGGTATTGGTAAATGCCTTAGTGTTGAATGGTTTCAATTTTAGTTGATGAAATGTTCTTGATGAAAAGGTTGTTGTGTTGGATTGTTTAGAGGTAGGAATGTCAATTTCCTTATAGGAATGTATAAGGGATTTTGAGGTAATGTATTAATGGTTGTAGATTTTTTTGTGAGGTTGCATCCTTAGGAGGAATGACAAAATTTCACTTGGAGGATCTAGAGGTGGTGTTGGTATAGGCATAGGAAGCAATATTTGTTTGATGGAATCTAAGGAAAGTGAAGATTGATTCGATTGTGTTGATGAGGTATAAGGATCATTTGAAGTTGTCGTAAGTTGAAGTGCTTTCAAAGGTTCTTCAAATGATGTAGGAGGGGAGGATGATGTGGATGTGGTCTCAATGATTGATGTGGTAGGTGCAGGGAACTAGGATTGGATCTATGGATGGTATTATGGGTAAGGATGGAATAGATGTGGATGATGGAGTGGATGAGGTAGATATAGATGTGGAATCAATGGTAGATGTATGTGTGGATATTGAAAGAGGTGTTTGATGTACATATTGATTGAATAAGGATTGAAATCATATGGTGTGGAAGGTAGAAATGGATCTATCGATGGTGGATCTAGGAAGGTTTGTTCGAAGATATCCAGAGTGGAGACGAATTGGTTAGGGGATTGTGTAATATTGGGAAGTAGGGACATAGTAGGATGGTTGAGATTGTTGAGGTACATAAAGTGTGGTAGATGAAGCAGGGATGACATTGGTATAAGGTGATGGGGATGGAGTAGGACCCTCTAGTTGACATGATTGAGAACTAGAGTTATAGTGAAAGTATTCGTAGATGGGGCTAGAAGGAGACAAACACGAGATATTGATCATGTTAGATGTTTGAGGAGTGGTGGTAATTGATGTGATAGGCATGGGGTTGTAGTTATGGTTGATGTGGGTGTAGGATAAGTGTTGGATGGTCTTGGTTGTACAAACATAAGGAGTGGATGGATAAGGATATAAGGAAGCTTGGTGTGTTAAATATGGAGGAGATGTTTGATAGGATGTTTGAGGTTGGATTAAAATATTTGATTGTTGGAGCACACATGAGAAGTGTGAATGTTGGTAGATTGTGGTGATTGGATGGGTATTCTAGATGAAGTAGGGATAGGGTTGATATGACATGATGTAGGTGTAATAAGATCCACCAATTGAGTGGATTGACATGATTGAGGGTTTTGGGGGATTTCGACATAGGAAATCATAGATGGGGCTAGAGGAAGGCTAGAGGTCTCTAAAGGAGCATGAGGTAGAGGTGTTTGAGGTATGGTATTGATTGAAAATGGGTTATATTTGTTTGGTTGAAATAAATTTTTTGGTGGTGGGTTAGGAAAGGGCTCTCTAAAAATGTCAGGGAGTGGTGAAGATCGTATTGGTTGAGGGGTGTATGATATTGGGAAGGAGAAACATGATAAGATGGTTGGGATTGGATGGGAAGATATGATGTATGAGGAACATAAATGTCAATAGGTTGGACATGCATGGTGATGTTGACGAAGAGTAGGGATAGTCAAGGGGGTGGGATAGAATCTATTGGTTGGTGTGATCTATGGAGTAGGAGTTCATAGATGGGGCTAAAAGGAGACAAGGATGAGATATCGATCGTGGTAGATGTTTGTGCAGAACCATTTGGGGTGAATTTTTGTTCCATTTTAAATCAAGAAAGTCAGGAAAACAATTATTTTTATGTTTTTGTTTAAGAAAGTATGAAAAAGAAAAGGGGAAATGGATAATGAGGTACCTAGGAGAAGGAAATCTATGTTTGGTTTCAAGTATGTTTTGGCTTGGGAAGTCTTAGGAGGCTTCTGTTGGGTGATCAAATCCCAATCAGTCTACCTAGGGTAAGGAGATGTTTTGATATGTTAATTGATTTGTGAGTTTTAGGTAGTGTGTGATAAAGTGTGAGATGCGTGAAGGTTAAACCCATATTTAAGCTATGTGAGCAAGCAAGATGTAGAAAAGAAAGGTTCTTTTTAAACCCAAATGAAGTGTGATATTCGATGAGGACACAAACAAGAGTGGAAAATTACGATGCAAAAAGGATAAAATAGGGAAAAAGTGAGGAATACCTGGATATAGATTTTCCTTTTTATCTGCACTTTTGAGTGGTGAGAAATCAAGTAGCAGAACCCAACACAAGAAAGCAATAAAGAAGAGCCTCACGTTGCAGTGTTAGTGGAAGAAAAAAGAAAAATGAAATATAGATAGAAAAAGCAAGTGATCACCTAAAGGGAGGTCCCACCAGGCGTGCAAGAATGTTTGTCTAGTTTTTGTTCCTTATAAATTAATGATCTAGCTACTAAAGAAACTAGAAAACCTCGAATTATGGAGGGTTTAAGGTACCTCAATATGCGATGTGATGGATGAACAAAGCAAAGGTGATTGATATCTGTTATAAGCTATATAAACTACAAAACTAGAGAAAGATTTGATTAGATAGTATATGTAGGGGCTTCGGGAAAAGTCGGTTCAAGAAGCATTAACTTCCTTGGTGGATGTCAACCCCTGTGTTTGATAAGATAAGATAAAAGTGATAATAATAAATAGATAATATGCAGAATTTGAGGCACAAAAACTGAAAATGTAGAAATGTAAGGCACATACAAATCAAATATGAATGAACTTGAAAAAACGATGCAGGACGGCAAAATGTAAATGGCGGTGACTTGGATGGGTAGATCGGGCAATAAGAGAAATATGCAAAATCTGCAAGATCTAGATGTAAATCTGAAGCAACAGAGGTTTGAAGATGCTGGAATTAACTTGTAGAAGGAATGGGGGAGAAGAAACCAGAAAATGATAGAAAACATGGATTGAAAAGGGTAGATTGAGGATCGGGACCCTGGTCGATGGTGACCAAGGGTGAAGCAGAGGTCGGAGTGCGAGATAGGTTGGTAATACTACAACATGAGAGGAGCTAGATGGTGGATATGAGGTCTGAAATGGAAACAAAATATATGCAGAGGTTGGGGAAGGCTTTGGAGATGGAAAATATGGTGATAGAGGGTGATTCGATGGTGACCCAAGTTGGGTGAATTTGATTGTAGTAGAGTAGAATAATGGCCGAGAGAAGATGGACTAAAAAAATAACCTGTAAGTAGAAGAAATGATGGAATAGGCTGGTAATGGAGTCTGACTCATTTGTTGGACCCTGGAAAAGGTTAGATCTAAAAAAAAATAACAATAATATGATAATAACAAAGTAAAATAACACCAAGTTAATGATAATATCATAAAGGAGTGTTCCATGAATGGTGCAAACACGTCGAAAGGAGCTCCAGGAGGTTTGTAGATGTTGCAGGGATGCTCCAACATGAAGAGAGGTTCACAGGTTATAGGAAAACTCTAGTATGTGCATGCATCTGATTGAAGAATGGAAAGAAAGGATCTAGCTTTATTGGGTCGATGATGGAAGGCTAGGTCACGTGATTGCGAGGAAAGTTTCCCTAACATGAGGATTTTTCTACTTTTGGCGTGATTTTGTGTTTTAAGAGTTGGAAGGATGCTTTAAAGCATGTAGGTGGGAAGGGTGATTTAGGGATGAGATATGGGTGAGTTGGAGATAAGGATAGGTTAGAAAAATCATAGGGATGCATAAGATGTATATTTAGAATGAAAGCATCCTAAAATAGAAGGTTGGTTAGGGCCAGATTAGGATGTGGACATTAATTAATTAATTAATAGTAACTAATTAATTAAAGGGGATTAAAGGTGATGAGGTAATAGATGGGCAATTGATTAATTAATTAATTAAAGGGGATTAATTAATTAATGATGATGGGATAATAAGGGCATTTAATTAAAGGAAGTTGGTTGAATTAATTAATTATGTGCACACAGAAATTAAATCTATAGATACTAAATTTAGGTGTCCCTGGTTAAGGCACAAAATTTGCTAGTGTAGGGTTTGTACATTTAAAAAGCGAAATAATTGCAGCAAAGAGGGCTCTTATAGTCAAACAATCACACAATAAAAGGTAAAAAAGAACGTTGTTGATGATGCACTAGAAGACTAATTCTCTAAAATGTAGTGTCCCCCAGTGGTTGTTAGGCAGCCATAGGTGTCTCATTCAACAAAATGCAAAATAAGCAATTATAATCATCACACAGAGGCCCATGAAGGAGAGATAAGGAAGGATTTCATGAAAGAGTGGCGCCTAGAGGACAAGCGAGGGATAACTGGTTATTGATGATAAGGTCAAGAAGGACCTAGAGAGAGCAGAGGTGTTGTAACTATATGAGCTACCTTATTTTGGGAAACCATAAAACCTATACATATGGATTATATCACGAGTGCAAAAGGGCTTCTTTTACTTTGCGGGAAGGAGAATGTGTATAACTGCGTAATTGATTGGAAGGGTGACTAGATTACACATTGCCGAGTACAAATTCGGCTAGACTTGGAGGATGATGCACATGTAGAAGCCACCGCAACACTTTGTTTAACTATTAGGCAGGGAAGTGCACATTCACTATCACAAACATCAACAATCCAGTGCAAGGGTAGCATGCTACGCTTGGTGAGTTATAAGTTGGACGTGTCTAAACGTTGGGCATAGGTGAAGAAGAATTGGTTACATGTCACACACAAGATGGCACAAAATACCCTCTACAACATTGCCCTCTACATTGTTGAAGGGATAGTTGAGGAGGCAAAAGTCTAGGTAAGTAAAGGAGAGAAGATAACCTAGGGCACAATTCGCTTCCGATTGTCTTTTGGGAGATAGGGGGTTTGATGGCCTAGAGGATAAGATATGGATCTATCCTATGGAAAACAAGTCTCCAACGTAAAGTTTTGCAGAATTCACCTATGGTGGGGCAATAACAAGCCCTTACAAGATGCGTGTGGATAAGTGGTATAGACAAATGCACGAGGAATTTGAAAATCAATGGAGCATACGAGAGGGATTCACCCTCACTACTAGATAGAAAGGTAGAATTTGTTATATACTAACACTTTTACCTTAGAAATTTATTGTTTAGCAATGGAGAGATGGGCCCATAGTGCAAGTTGTCGTTTGCCTTCATGGTAAAATATTTGCGAGCCGCAGATGAACCACATTAAGGAAGTGTGCAAGTTGAATTTTGACGCTTGAGACAATGTTGATTGATTATCATACACTGCGTTAGACATATGTGTATCCATCCAAAAAAGTGTATGTGGAGACAATAGAGTCTGACAACATGGACTTGAGCCCCATGACTGTCGTAATGGGTAAGCATGCGATTAAGGTATTCATTTATCTCATGCCCAAGTTGAAGGATAGAAAATACCTCAATGAATGAGATCTTCATATCACGATCCTCTACAAAAGAAGTAGACCGTAGGGGTGCCCAAGAGAAGGCACATGGAGACTCCTCCTCAAGAGGAGGAAGAAGAAGTAGATGAGGAAGATGAAGGAGAAGAAGAGACTTCCTTAAACTAAATTCAGAGAAGGAAGATCCAGAATGCACATAAGAGAGAAAAGGTGCAAGTACCTTGGAAGCACCCAAGAAGTCTCCTATAGTCACTCAACTAGGCCAAGTCTAGTAAAGCCCAACTGAAAAAGACGAAACCGTGAGTGGTCCATATTGAAGAGAGAAAGGAGGACTCGGAAGAGAAGACATCAAAGGAAGTAACATGCGAGAAGGATGTTGGAGCTAAAAATTGCACCCGTCCCAGATCAAGATGAATTAGGGATTTGAGGCAACATGGCATTGTCTCCAAGTTAGGACCTTGTGCATTTGAAACATACCTATGAAGAAGGTCGGTTCCTCTACCTATTTCTAACACTAAAACTACTCCTAATGCTAGAAATGAAGCTATCTAATCCTAAACTAACATTCCAAGGGACCAAGGTTAGAAGGAGATGCATAAGGGAAATCCTAAGCTAAAAGGCGGTGATAGCACCAGAAAAAGGGTTGATCACTCTCCATGAGGGGAAGGAAAGAGAGAAAATGTGGGAGAGAGGGCAAACATGCGTGCCACGATCAAGAACCATGAAGACTTGGTTTTCGTGCATTAACAAAAAAATGGAACTGCAGTGGAAAGGCACACAACATGCCAGAAACATGAACAGAGAGGCAAGAACACATAAAACACCGAGTGGGGAAGATAGTAGCCACAAAACCCAATTTTAATTCTTGAAGGATGCCTGATCAACTATATTCATGGAAGGAGGCAAGAATACATTACAGAGACCAAGTTCAAGGTCTGAAACTCATGGGAAGTCGGCCACCATTTTGGCATGGTGCCGTTACAAAAAAGAGGGATCTGTTTCAATGAGCAAAGCTCTAAAATTTATAGAAGAAGGAGAGAAGAGGAAGAGAAAGAAGAGGTAAACTCAAATTTGAAATCCAACCACCAACAACAAGCATTGAATGCTTGCAAATCCACCTGTAAGGATGTCGGATCTGCCTTCCCATATCGGTTTTGCTTGTGGATATGGTGGTTGAATCAATTAGATGTCTGCATTAATGACCTAAGACACACTTCTCTATTTTCCACCTACCAAATCCTGCCAAAATATGATTTTGAATGGTTCAATGTGTAGCTCACATCAACATTTTCAAACAAGACCAAACACACGCATGTGTTAGAGCCCTATAACAAACGTGATTTCCATCGAATATCTGTGATATGTAAACTAAACACACAACGAGGCGTGGCAAGCACTAATCGGTGAAGGATCAACCAAGCTGTTCATTTATTTTTCGTTTTTGTCATGTGTTGCACATTGGTTTGTCACATGGATTCAATGCCAACTTGGTGCACTTTGATAGGTTGCATGACAGGTTGCCATGTGGCATAGTGATTAGCATGAAAGAGTTGCACAAGGTGTGTGCACAAGAGCAAGAGGCACGAGAATGCGAGAAGATGGGCGTGCAAAAGGGATGTGTGTGGAAGAAGCATGCAAGGGACTTAGCCAAATTGGAAGGCAAGTCGAGAGTGCATGCGCAAAGGAGCATGAGCTATGGAAAAGAAGGCGGGCGCGTAAGGAGTGCACACAAAGGGATAATGGAAGAAGATAGAGAAATGGGGAAGGAAGGTGGAAGCACGTAGAAGGTGCGCAAGAGAGGAGTGAAGGAAGAATAAGGCTCAAAGGAGAAGTAGGAATGACGCACAAGGGCACACAAGCGAATTATAACCAAAAAATATGCCAAGGAAACAACCAAAGTGTAAATGCATGACTGGGAGTCTTGAACCTCAAAGTTAGAATATAAATGTAAGTTGTCAAATAACCAAGGGGGTTATTTTGGACAACAATGGAAGTGGTCACATAAGGATATACGAGTGCATGAGGAAGGGCCAACACGGGAGGATGAGACTATCCAAGATGATGAAGAAATACGCGACATGCACAAGGAAGATCCAAGGAGGATGAAGAAGAGGAAGAGGGACGACAAAGAGTAGCCAATTGGGGAGAATTTAGACAACTTTGTAGGAGGTGATGGAAGTGGTGTGTAATTGAATATTACATAGGAGATGCCAAAGGGGAAGCAAGGACAAAGGAGAAAGAAGTACCCCCTTCCAAGGTATTAAGATCAAGGTTTCATAACACAATACCGAATAAGGACCTCTTCATATGGGAACTAATTAACCAAGTTAGGGCTTTCTCGTAAACAAAGAATATGTTGTAATGGATCATGCGGAGACACAAATCGAGGAGCCACAATTTGAGAAAAGTAGAAAGGCATACTCCAAAATGTGCCTGAAGAAGGATTTGAATATATTCCTCATAACCATTGATCCTACAGAGTGTCGGGTGAGCAAGCCTACAATGCCCTCAACAAAATAGCCACAAAGTTGCACACGGGAATCGGACAAAGGGCCCACAATACAAGTTATGCGGGAGGATAAGAAGGACAAAGATGAAGAGATTCATAGGCTAAGGGAAGAAATAAAGGATCGGAAGAAGCTCACCACAAATAATTATGAAAAATTGGGAGATATCATAGAGAGCTTCAAGAGTGCATGTCTGAACTAGTAGAGAAGGCCCAAGATGTATATTCCACAAAGTTGGAATATTTAGAGGACCTAGTGCACATGATTATGATGGTCGGGAAACATGGGAAAGTGCCAATAGCTAAAGAACTAGTCGCGGTGAAGAAACAAAATAAGGAATTAGTTGGGAAAAGATAGCAAAATATGAGGCATTGATCGTAGAGATCAAAGAGATCGCTAAGAAGGCAAAGCAGGCATTCGAGAATTGACCTCTTTATAGGGTCTTTGACTGACATTTCTTCCAATTGCACTTCCAATTCCAAATATTTCATTGGGTCTTATACTTCCTCTAGGTTGGCCTTTCTTAGATAAATCATCTACGGAACCCTATATAAGTAAGTAAACACTACCTCATTTACTAACTTGGAAATCCTAAGGCAATGCACTAAAGAACTCACTTCATACACTTGCAAAAGGCATACAAAGCTCCTAAATCATAGAATTGCACATCCAAAATCATTAGGGAAACACCCATATCAAGTCTAAAGATAAAAACCATGCCAACGTAGTCATTTCTCTCATCTACAAGCATCCAAACATCCTCTCTCCAAGTGTTTTAGTAAGAGTCAAGTCAAAGCAAACATGGTCAAAGCAAGTGCCAAATCTAATTGATCTATCTAAATATCACATGCTAGGTGGAGAATGACGTGTGGTTTGAGGTCTCTTCAAAGTAGTGACAATGTCGTTGGTGCATGGGGGTTCCTATAACCCTTCTAATGTTTTATTTGTAGGTATATTCATCCATGGATAGGGTTTGAGATAGTTATTAATCCATTCGAGAGAGCTTTGTTGCACGTGCCACAACAAGGGTTTGACAACGATGAACAAATCTAAGAAAGTGAGCAACCTAGAAAGTTGTAGAAGTTGTTTGAGCATGCCCAAGACCGTCTGAAGGTCTAGACCATATGGTATGGTCGACTATGTTGTCTGCAGTTCGACATAGGCATATTTCAGTTCAATTCAGTTTGCAAGGTTTTTCAAGTTCATTTCTACTATTTTCTATGTTTTACATTCTCATATTTGTCTATAAATCAGCATTGTGGCAAGTTAAGTGGTTCTATACCTCTGTTTCATGCTTTTGATTGTATGTTAGGTTAAGTGGTGTATGTAAATTATTCTTATATGAGTTCGATTTACAAATCTAATTTAGTGTTTATATTGTATTATCCTTGTTAGATCAACAATTGGCTCTAATATCTCATACACCTAATTAAATTCACCTAGAATTTTAATTCAGGGTAAAATTTTTGGTGAACGTACTTTTTATCAAACCCTTAACCTAATCTAGTATCATACTTCGGCATTTCGACTCTAGACACTAGTGCTCAGCACCTCCCGTCTCTTATGGGCGCCCCGACCTCTTTATACTTTTCTCACATATTTTTGGCCTCTTTTAGCCGTTTGGGCATCTTACTTTTTACTAGTAAGCCTTTTAGTGGTTAATTACGAAATTAGAGCAAGGGAATCATATAAATATAAAGATATGTGGCAATAATAAAGGACCAAGCACTAACCATTATCTATCACCACCTAAGGTTACATCCAAAGTCATCTACAAGAGCATTCAAGCATCCATCTAACATCCACACAAGGGCAAGGGAATGCATTACTCTACATACACTTCATAGGAGGGGAAGTTCATATTTCCATGCACACATCTACTTACATATTTTACATCTAGCTATTGCTCATTGCTATCAAGTGAGACACGCACAAGAGCCACCTTGGGCACAATTTCTTCACACACACACACAAAACTACATTGGTTCTGAGATGTAGTGCAACGCTCAGTCGCAAGTTCACTTGTTTGAGAGCGAGGACAATCTAACCCCTCATTTTCATTTTTTTTTTTGGGGTTTGATGTTCCTTTGGGGTTTTGCAAGTCATTTCTTTATTGTAGGTTATAGGCGACATCTGCGTACTTAGTGTGACATACTAGTGACATGAAAAAAAGAACAAAAACATATATCGCTGTCTTGCGAAACCAGTTTGTTGAGCTTTTGAGAAGTCACAGGTGCCCAGAAAATGCCTTTAGCACCCCTGACCCTTCATATGTGCCCTGGTCCTGGCATTTGTGATAGTCCTGTAATTTCATGGGTTTCGGTGCGACAGTTTCCCCTCTTTGTTCATCAGTTCCTTACTTCGGCAAAGTCCAGATTAAATTGCAAATCAACTAAGTTTTTCTATCTTTTCATTTGCAACTAGGGTTATAAATTCAAATTGCTTATCTTGTTTAGGCCAATTTCTATACTTCATTACATATATTGACATTGTTACACGTTTAAAATTAGGCATTTATTTATTTCAATATTTTCTTAATAATTTGGTGAACTGTCCTCTTGAACACCTTTAGGGTCTCTATTTCATTGTTTCTTGCATTTTTCTAATGCCCTCTCATCATGGATATTTCTATTCATGATTTCTTACTCATCAACCTTGAATTAAGAGCTAAAATCATTACTCTCTTGGCTACTACTCATGTTCCTTCTGATATTCATCCAGATATAGTCTATAACACATTTGTAGATGCATTTTCTCAACACATCACTTTTCCATCTAATCCTCCTGCTGATCTTGTTGTTTTTGACAATGATCCACCTTTATACATCATGATTCACATCAACAATGTGGGTGTCAAACAAACTATTGTCGATAATGGATATGAGCTTAATCTATGCACTTTATCATTCATTGAAGCTATCGGCCTTTCTGCTACTTATGTTAGTCCTTCATCCATTTCTCTTCACGCATATGATGGTTCCATTCATCCATGCATAGGCCATATCACTTTACCTATCACTATCGGGCCAAAAACCCTTCCTATGGTTTTCTTTGTCATTGACTTCCCAATTCAATATAATTGCTTACTTGGTAGGCCATGGCTTCATGCCATGCAAGCAAAGTACCTTCTACAGTGCATCGATGTGTTAAATTATTACATGAGGGTGTAGAATATACGTTCCCGGTGATTGTGAACCATTCAAATATTACAACTGCGATTCAACCACTACACTCCCTACTCCAACATCTGTTACTACTAATGACCCACAACCCATGGATTCTCTAACTCACTTGCCACCACTTGAAGGTGCTATTTGCATGTTAGACATTGTCCATCCACATCATTTCCCCCTCCTGCTTCTATAAATGCTATGGTACTTTATCAGGGGCATGTCCAAACATCGGACGTCATTGCATCTACTTCACTTTCTCATGTGTAACCACCATTAACATGTTCTCCTTTCACATGTACACTTTTCATGAATGATTCTTATTGGGAACATATTCCATTTGATCGTACTTGCTCTGATATTGGATGCACACATAATGGCTTGGCTCGGCTCGGCTTAGATTCACATTGGATGATCTCATCCCTCCGCCTCATTCTCCTCATTTTTATCATAGATATGTTCACATTAGTGATGCCTATGGTCATCGTGTATTCCATCTTTCAATATTTCTTACACGCACTTCTCGCATTTCTCCACTAGCACTTAGGCAATCTTGGCTTGACTATATTGGGGGCACCTTAGATCCTAATCATATTGACATCTCATTTCCTATGCCTTTTGGCCGTGTATTAATTTGTAATTTGATTCATTTTTTTGGTTATTCACAAAATCTTACACATTGGTATGCACATGGTTGTCCACTACTACCCCATCATTGATGAAGAATACACAATGTGCATGTGCAACCTTCGTTGCATGATGGCTCCTTACGTGATCAGCCAGATACTATTGCTTATCAAGTCTCTAATGCTTCTCCATTTGGCTTTGACCATGACAATGATGACCTCCTAGATGATATCACATGACCTTGTTCATACTCATACACTTAGGGGCATCATGCTTATTTTGCCCCCTTCTAGCATTATTAGGTGTCTCATACCTCTATTATATCACTTCTTACTTCATATCTAGTCATTCACACGCATTTTGCACATCTTGATACATTTGTATAGTCATTACCTGATGACATACTCTCGTATTATGGTTCACACTTGATTGTTGAGGGCTTACTACATTAATGAACTTCTCATCATACACACTACACATTTCACACTTGGTGCTTTCACGACACATCTTTCTTGCATCACATTCATCACAACACACTTCCGTAAGATGCACTCTAGTTCCATGGTTCATACTCGACTACCGAGGGTATAAATATACAAGAAACCTCACCACACTCACTCACTCTATACGCTCTATGCTTTGACGATCATATGTTTACTAGCACACTATTCAACCATTTCCTAATGACGCACTCTTTTCTATGGTTCAATCTCTCTTTGTTGAGGGGGCATTTATAAATGAGCCGATCTCATGCATACTCATTCACACTCACTCGGGGGGCTGCTTTGCTCTATCACACTCACTTTGCATTCCATTCCATCTCATTCATCCATAACATATTGCATATCTTGGTTGCACATTGTTCTTGCTTACTTATTCTCACATGTCCACTTTGATTACTATGTTAGTTGGATACATTATTTTTCATTATATTTATCATACACACATATCGTTCACTTGCCTTTTAGTTGTTCCTCATACCGGTCCCATAGCGGTTCTGGGGCATCCACTTCCGTACACATTACAGGTGTTATTGTTTCATTTTTCATAGCACATTACTATATCATATTATACATGCTTTGACATACTTTCTATCTTTCTAATATGATAATGAGTGCTTTATGTGCAACATTTTTTACTGGGGACTATTTTCTACCATGGTTGTACGATACATTGCTTTACTACTTTGTTTGCTCTTGTCTTCTTGTTGGTTTCCATTGTTTGAGGGATTTGACCTTTGTCTTGTGTGCACATTGTATGCTTTCGGTCATGTCGGCCTTGTTGTCTTGTGACATTGTGAGTGATGTCCCATGTTTGCAACCCGCTTTTCATAGTTTACATTGTCTACTTTATTTATAGCTTACATCTTGTCTTCTACATGTGTGTTTGTCTTGTGTGTACTAACACTTGTTTTTAGCCACTTTGTTTGCGTGTGCCTTGATTTCTACCAAGTACACTCCCTCCCCTATAGGGCTTCAGTTTTAGTTCAGCGTCTGGTCCTCCTTTGGGCCGTATACTCCTTGCAACGTCGCATGCACCCCAAATGAGGGGGTCATCATTGGGTAAATCAGTCACCCCATACAACAATCTCGATCACATGATTCAAAGCACCGATACAACACAGTCTCCAATCTCAGATAAGGCTCAGAATTTGACTTGGGTCCTCAACACATTATTGACACCAATGCCCAGACACAAACAATAGCACCTGGGCACCCCTGACCCTTCCTGGGTGCCTGTGACTAGGGGCAATTGCACAATTTTTCTCTATTCAGTATAATTTTTTGCAGTTTACATAATGACTTTTACAGGAGATGTAGTCCTTCAGGACTTGACATGCATGCATTACACCTTTTCTACTTTCGCGTTAGATATGACTGGATTGAAATGGATCAGATTTGTACACACCATCTGCAGTGGTTTTCTCTTCAAGAAGTAGTCAAAGGTTGGAGAATAACACTAGACCTTTCTCCCTATACTTCTTCCATACTTAGCACAATTGGCATGAGATCACCCAAAAAACTCACACTCAACGCAATTGGTGTGAGATCACCCAAAAACTTGTTCTTCTACAACATATTCAGGATCCTTTCTATCTCTTTCACTCATCATGGATCAGGTGCACATGTTCCTTTTTGCATTTTTACATATTTTTATGCATTTTTCATATATACACGTATTTGACTACTTGTTTGTTCTTTTCTTTTGTAGGTCTATCCTTATGGGAAGCGGTAGTCACATCAATCACATATTATCACACATCAAGTGACATCAACAACATGTAAAACATGACATCTACACATACGATCTCACCCTAGGGTCATCATCATCATTTTCACTTCCTCTTCTCTAGCTTCCACGCTTCATATTTTTATCACTCCACGCTTTTCCTTGTCTCTCGACACACTTTTCGCCATCGATATACATGGTTATTAGGTACACATCTCTTATCTACTTTATGTTATCGAGCATTCTCTCAATAACATAAAGTGGGGAAAATATAGACACTAAATCACGCACTTTGGGTATATTTCTAGTCATGATCACATACTACTATTCATATGATTCCTAAGCAAGAAAAGTACTAATTGACCACTATCTTTGGCCTCTTTGCTTACTTTCTATTTTCTCTCTTGGTCTCACACACCTTCTTTCATAGTCTATATTTTCATACTTGGGCATTTTTGACTCTAGACACCAGCACCCAGCTAGGACGTCAGCGCCTAGGCTCTTCCATCCCCTCTGGGTGCCCCGACCTCTTTATACTTTGCTCGCATCTTTTGGGTCTCTTCTAGTCGTTTGGGCATCTTACTTTTTACTAGTCGACCTTTTAGTGGTTAATTACGAAATTGGAGCAAGGGAATCATATAAATATAAAGCTATGTGGAAATAATAAAGGACCAAGCACTAAGCATTATCTATCACCACCTAAGGTTGCATCCAAAGGCATTTACAAGAGCATTCAAACATCCATCTAGCATCCACACAAGGGCAAGGGATTGCATTATTCTACATACACTTCATAGGAGGGGAAGTTCATTTTCATGCACACATCTACTTACATCTTTTACATCTAGTTATTGCTCATTATCAAGTACTGACGCGCACAAGAGCCACCTAGGGCATAATCTCTTCACACACACACATAGAACTACATTGGGTCTAAGATGTAGTGTAGTGCTCGATTGTAAGTTCACTTGTTTGATAGTCGAGGATAGTTTGACCCCTCATTTGCATTATTTTCTTTTTGGGATTTAATGCGCTTTTGGGGTTTTGTAGGTCATTTCTTTATTATAGGTTACAGGTGACATATGTTGTGAGTTAGTCCCACTCCCCTCCGTGTTTGAGATAAGATAAGGGTTTAAAACTCTTGGTTGATGGAGGTATAAATGTGGCTATGACCATGTCTTTGACATTTTTGTTAGTTAAGCCAACTCTCCTTGTAATGTGGCTCAATAGTTGGGCTTGCACCAATCTTGGTGTTTGGTACATGTATTGCAGTTTTCACTCTGCATTAAAACAACTCGGTCGCGTGGAGATTGCTTGGCATTGATATACGGTCCTTGGGACTTGGGCTCGATAGTTTGTTGAGATAAGGCTCGGTCGGCGAGTGTACAAGGAGTTTGTTTATCTTAGGAGCTCACCACCCAACTCGACCTGTGACATGGCTCACTTGATGACTCAGTCTATGATGAGGTGGCTTGGTCACCGAGTTGGCATTGTGACGACAACATAATGAGGATTTCGACTCCTATCTAGTTCCTTGATTTGTCGAGATAAGAGATAAATTTGCAAATCTTGGGACTTAGTCCCACATGCACCAATAATCGGACCTCCATGAGCTTGATAAGAAAAATAACATGCTATACATAGTGAAGAATGGCATAAGGGTCCCCTCCATACAAAAGTGGACCCCATTCATTGTTGGGCCCCCAATTGGCATACTATGTGGGACCCACCTAGACCATCGAAGATCGAGACTAAAGCCATTCTTTTTCTTGAGAAAAATCTACCACTTGTCACTACCTTGTGTGTCCACTTGTTGCATTCTCAACCTGCCACATCAACATTGTGCAACATGTGCTCCATTTTTTCCAGTTGAACCTGAACTTGATGAGCGATATCTTCCTCATACTGAGACTCCGTTTTACCTCAATTAAAAGGAATTGAAAATCTCTTGGCCAGTACTTCCGTATGTAACTAGTTTCAATAAATTTAGGGAACATTCATACCATGATTATCCTCTAGATCAACACAATATGTAAATTATTTGTGAAAGATACTTTGGTCAAACATGTTTTAATTGATACAAATTCTATTCTTAATGTTTGGACCATCTCTCTTGTACATACTTTTGGCTTTTCATCTTAGGATCTTACTCCTTCCAGTCTTCCCATCAGAGGATTTAACAATGTTCCTCACAAATTTCTTGGTTTTATCATTCTACCCATCGGTGTTGGCCCTAATGTTTTCAGCACCACTTGTTATGTTGCCCCAATAATCATAACTACAATATCCTCCTCATGCTGACCTTGGTTTTGTTACTCGCCTTTCCATAACCCCCATTGGATTTCTATTATCTCATCATGAATCTCTTCATCTACTTTCATATTATCCCTCCCCCTTTAAGTATGTTGGTATCTCTCATCCGCCACTTTATTCTTGCTAAGCCTTCAAGTAAACCCACATTCAAAATCATGCCTAATGAGGTCAAATATGTTAGGCTCAACCCCAACCCATGCCTCGTCAATTTACTCACCTACAAGTCCTCCTCACATTTTCTGCAAAAATTTCTTGAGTGTAATTTCATATCTCCCTCCACCGTTTGAGGTTGATATGAGTAGACCTCAGGGCAAGAAGTTCAATGTTAATGCTCATTGTGATTATCATCGATGTGTCAAGCACTCTACATACGGTTTGCTTAAAGCTTTGCCATGTTATTTAAGATCTTATAGATTCTCACACTATTGAATGGGATGAACCTATCAAATCTTCACAACCAATTGATGATAATGCTAATCTAGAATTCTTCCATCATCCCCCTCAAGTTGAACATACGAGATACATCTTACAATGGTATATCTTGCCCTCCCTTTGATTTTAAATATTTGCACTCAAATACCACACATTTGTATGCTATAACCACATACTCGGATCCTAAGTTCCCCACTTCTTCTTGGTCCCATGTTCTCCCTCGACATTCATACGTGATATGATCGTGCCCTAGGCCTCTAGACCTTGTATCTTTGACACCTTGAAGGAAAATTGGCGGCTCTCTTACTACCCACACCTTTTGTACATAGCTATGCGTTGTGATAATACAAAAACACTCAAATATTTGTAAAAATAAAAAATCAGGACATGTGCATCTTACTCTAGAGTTGTTAAAACTTCATATTATACATTTCATTGATTACTTTGGTTTGATAGATAACATGCTTTATTACTTTACACACATGTGTTCACTTGGTATATTGAGTTGGATGCAAGACACACAGATTGGTACATGCTTATAGGGGCACACATGTCTCCTTACATTCACATCATTTGGAGGCAATCCCTCCATATCCTACAAGTGTTATTGTTCTATTATAGTTCATTTGTACTTCCTCATTTACACTCAATTATCTATATTGTGTACTTGTTACTTTTCAGACTAATAGGACTAACACATGTTTTTGTGTAGTGTTGACATCTATTGTTTCATATATCTCACCTATGTTGGTTACTACATCATGCTTTGACATATTACTTTCATGTATACATGTTTGCGTGTGTGTGTTAATGTTTGCTTGTTTTCCTTGCTTGTGTCTTATGTGCCTTGATTGTCTTATGACACCATGGGTGTCCCATGTATGTATGGCATCATGCCTATCTTGTTTACATGCCTCAAGCCTTAATTGCCTTGTGATACCATGGGTGTCTCATGTTTGTGGCTCCAAAAATCTTTTTGTGTTCTCTTGGATGACATTGTTTGCACATTGATGTTGTTTGTGTTTTCTACATGCATTGTTTCTACTAGTTTCATTCATCACTCCTATCATTATTTATTGTTAGCATTGTTTTTTTGCACGCTTTTATGGTTGCCACCATGTGCAAACACCTTTCCTTTTACAAGTACAAGTTCTCCAAGGTGGCCACCTCTTCAGCACTCTACATAGTTTTTAGACATCTCCTTCAACAATTCACACCTATTTCTTTTGAGCCACATGCTCAAACATCATTTACGAAAATGCCCCCAAAAGGGGCATCTATTTAGGCTTGTTTTACAATGTCAACTAACACAAACACAATTATGGGGGTAGATGTAGGTATAAACAATGTACACGCACCTAGAAATGTAATTACACACATAATTTTGGCAAAACCAACACATGTTCAAAACCGTACACTTTGGTCAAGATTATGCAGTGCGGTCTTGAATCCCAATACGTTCTGGTAGGTCGATTTCAAAAAAATATTTCGTATTTTCATATTTTCACTTGTATAAATATGTTTTTATGCAAGTTTTCACAATTCAGGTCAGTATATGGGGCAAGAAAATCATTCATTCCTTCTTCACACCAACACTCGGACTCGAGTTTGGTTTGATAATCTTGGGGGCATGGGTCTCCTTCCTTGTTTAACGTTGTTAGCACATTTTCAACATATTTCAATGTTTTTTTCAATACATACTCAATTGTTTGACATGTGAAGAGAGTTTGGGGAACGTATTCTCTTTTGTAATGCATGTCCTTGTTTACAAAATCAGGTCTAGATTCGTTTGCGGGGTGTGATCCATAGAGTTATGGAAGGCAACGAAGTAACTAAGAGCTTCATGGGTAGGCTTTCTGTCTTATTACACTTGAGGAAGATATCACGGTTGAATAAATTTGATAGACAATTTTCTTCCTTTTGCAAGGGTGCATTTGTACCCTTTCTTCTTTGTTCTCTTGCACATTTCAGTGTTGTGTTGTATGCACCTAATACCTTGTTTTCTCCTCGGCCAATTATACGATCTGGATCGACATATCTTCCAATTCCAAATATTTCATTAGGTCTTATAATTCCTCGAGTTGGCCTTTCTTAGATAAATCATGTACAAAACCCTAAATAAGAAAGTAAACAATACCTCATTTGCTAATCTAAAACTCCTAAGACAAATACCTTTGAAGCACTCACCTCATACACTTGCAAAAGGCATCCAAAGCTCCACACACACGCACACGCACACGCACACACACACACACACACACACACACACACACACACACACACAAGAATTTCACATCCACAATCATTAGAGAAACACTCACATTAGGTTTGAAGCTATAATCCATGTCAAGACAATCATCTCTCTCATCTACAAGCATTCAAACATCCTCTCTCCAAGTGTTTTAACAAGAGTCAAGTTAAAGCAAACATGATCAAAACAAGTGCCAAATCTGATTAATCTATTTTAATATCACATGTTAGGTGGAGAACAACACATGGTTTGACGCATCTTTATAGTAGTGCCGATATCGACGATGCACGGGGGTTCCCACAACCCTTTTAATGTTTGTTTTGCATGACTCTTCATCTATGGCTAGGGTTTGAGATGATGATCAGTCCATTCAGGGAGCTTCACTGCATGTGCGCCAACTAGGGTTTGAAAACAACAAACAAGTCCAAGAAAGTGAACAACCCATAAAGTTGCAGAAGTTGTTTTAGAGAAGGTCCAAGACCATACAATACAATCATGATTGTGTTGTATGATCCGGACCAGTAGATTTCTAGTTCCAGTTTAGTTTGCGAGGTTTCTTGAGGTTCATTTCTCCGCTTCTATGTTGTACATTCTCATATCTATCCAAAAATCAATTATGGCAAGTTAAGTGCTTTTATACCTTTGTTTCATGCTTTTGATTATATGTTAGGTTAAGTGGTGTATGCAAATTATCCTTATTTGAGTGAGTTGTAAATATGATTTAGTGTTTATATTGCATAGATCAATAATTAAATCTAATCTCTCGTACACCTAATTAAATTCACCTAGAAATTTAATTTATGGTAAAAACATATAGGCATGTCATATCAAGAGCAAAGTCACTCCAAACATTGTCAAAAGGTTTTAAGGAATAAAGGGTCAGGTCACGTAGTTGAAGCACAACACATCACACTACTACTGTACTAGGTACATTCTATACTATATAATTATCTCGCTATCTTTGTGTTAAGAGACATGAGAGTACCCCTAGGAGGTTGCTTAGATTGTACTCACACTTGCACAAACACCTAGGAGAACTACACGAAGCTTGATACCACGGGAGCATGTAGTGCAACAATTGAATTGGTTCAAGTTGAGCTAGGGTTAACCACAAGGTTAGTCAACCATATCGCACACATGATTTCTCCTTTTGGTTTGTTAATGCTTTGATGAAGGCTACTGCTTGAAGTTTCTAGTGTTTTCACTTTTTTGCAAGTGAGTATAAGTCATACCAAAGTTGTGCGAGCAAGAGCAATGTACGGTGAAAGATATTTCTAGGCATGTGAGACACTCAAGAAGTTTTAGATCCCAAGCGTAAAAGGGGACCATACTGACCTAGGTCAAGACCTGCAATTCCAACATGGATTTTACAAAAGTTATACGATCCTACTCCTACTCATGTTCCAGTTCCAAAACTCATAACGAAGCATCTCCAGTCTCTGATTTGCCTTTTCCACATGTCTTCACATCCAAATCTTCTTTGTTATGACTTGCACAATTAAGTCTTTTTCTCCTCTTGTGTGTTCGAGCTATCATTATCAATCGGTGCAAGTATTAATATATTATTCTAGTTTATATGAATGGTTAATTATAAATTGACTAGATTAGAATAATCCCGTTCTGAAAACATTACACCCTCTTCGTTGTTGTGTACATCCCATAACATAGATATAATTAGAGTGTAAACAATTATGTTTTGAGCACACTTTGTGTATATGAATTATTGATATATGGAAGGCCAACATGTCAAAAAATACATTGGAAATCCCCTGTTATTTTTTCTAAATGCCAATAGTGGAAATACTTTGAAAATACCAATCATTTTGTCTAAATGCTAATAAATATAAATTATTTAGAAATACCAATTATTTTGTCTAAATTCCAATATGTAATTATGTACTTACTTTATGTAACTATTGCCCTTTGTACATTGTGTGCCAAAGCACGTGACCTTTTGTATTGTAGCAATTAAATCATTATAGAATCATCCTATATTGAACTTTGAGTGGTGTTGATGTTGTCCAAAATCATACTCATAATTTTTTTATAAAACAACAAAGAAGTTTCATGAGTAAAGATTTTACATAAAAATAAAACCATTTTTTCAACTATTGGGTGGTGATAGTTCGGGGTATAAAGATAAAATTAATATAAAGTTAATCAAACCAAGATCGAAGAGTTAACATGATTTGCATAAACTAGTAGTTGTACAAAAGGAGGTGTAATGTTATGTTGATAGTTAAATATGAGGATTTGTAGATTCGTTGAAGCGATTTCGATATGTATTGAAGATATATGTCGACTTGGGTATAAGGCACACAAGGTTTGTAGAGTCATAGAAGCAATTCCAAGGTGCATAAGCTGTAACATCAAGGATGTTCAACATCGACGCCTTTATGGTGATATCAATGGCATCCTCCAAGCTAAGGAGGGAGGTTGGGGTGTTATCGTTATCGACATACTATATTGGTGAGAGGGCCACCTCCATTGCACCATCACCCCTATTGGCAAAAGGATCACAATAAATTATGGTCATGTCTAAATCTTCGTAACACCATTTGTCACATCAATAAGAAATTTATAGAAAAAGTTAATAAATTATTCATTATTTATAATTGAAAATACATAAGCATGTGTAAACGAAGATCAATATTAAATATGAACTTTAGTTGTGACCACAAAATCTCCCTCTCCCAAACAATACATTAATAAATTTTCCACCAACAAAATACATCCTATTAAAATTGATTATTTAAAAAAACAAGAACAAAAAATCATTTGAAATTCTACTTATAGATTCATTCATTCGTTCATTCATTGATCTTGTTACTTACATAACACGTTTGTCATATATCAATAATAAATTTATAGAAAAAAATAAGAAATTATTCTTTATTTATAATTGAAAATACATAAGCGAGGAGTAATTCGACCATCAATATTAAATATGAACTCTAATTGTGATCACAAAGTCTCCGTCACCCAAACAATACATTAATAAATTTTCTACCAATAAATTACAAAATACATCCTAATCGAAGGGTCCTTGGTTCATCGGTGAAGTTGAATGGCTTGGAATGAGCCCACCAAGGATCAAGTCTTGTTGAGTGCAAGGCGTGGAAATATCCGACACATGATTGCTTAGCTAAAGTATCGTCTTCGATGTAGATGTATGCTTACTCACAAAATGTAAATCAACTATATATGTAATCTCGAGTTACCATGGGCAGAAATGCCGATATCTATGTCATCCAGGGCTTCCAAACTTAAAAATAAAATACATCCTATTAAAATTGATTAATTAAAAAACAAGAAAAAAAAACAATAGAAAAAATCAAACATTGACACAGATTGATTCCCCATTGAATGCAGAGTTCCATAACACTCCATTGACATGTGTAATGCCGTCTGAGTAGCTTGCATGAAAACATGCAAGTTACTACTCTCGCACAAATATCAGGGGTGTCAATGATTATTACAGATTTCAAGTCTCCTTTGGCCACACGTGACACACTGCAACATCAGTGTTTCGATTCAAGAAATTTGTCCGTTCTTATGCATGGTTTCTCAGTTATGCTTATTGTAACCATTAACAGAGAAACATAATTAATTCTCTTTTTTAAGATAAGAAAAAAAGCAGAGGTAGTGTAATTCTTTCAAAGCCATTCAAGCCCACCAACATCGATAATATCCTGTGTTTTTGGACGTTTCAGATCCAACTTACATCTACAAATGTAAAGTATTTATTATAGATTCCTTCGAAGTTAAATCCAAATTCTGCTTATAGATTCATTTATTCATTGATCTTGTTAGTTACAGAGGACGTTATGGCATCTTATAATGCTTTAGACTCTCTTGAAAATGATGGGCATTGCTGCTTAGCTAGTTTTTTAGGTTGGGTGGTTGCTGTTTGGAAAGTTTTCCAAGGCCTTTTCAACAGCCCATTCTTTGGGTATCCCGCAATCAATGAATCGATCAGATTGGGAACCTGTTGACTGTGTTTCATGAAACAGTGTCAATGCTCCGTGAGGACACCCATGTTCTCTGTTTGAACTGGCTGAGCTGGACACCTGTTCGTTGCATTTGGTGGAACAGTGTCAATGCTTCCAAACCAAAAAAACTGTTTCTCGCGCTGTATAGCCTATCGTCAAATTAGTGAATTACTCTCTGGTCCTCAAAAGGGCTTTTACAACTGTTATGGATTTCATTTCAGGGACTGATATATTTTGCCTACATATTCACAGCAGGACACAAAACTAGTAATCTTATTTGTATTATTGTGATCATGACTGGCAGACTAACATAAATGGTGCTCATTTCTAATATTGATAGAGCTTCGTTGAATCATCGGCATTGTTGTGTGTATAAGCTCTGAGGCAGGTTACCATCATTGTTTGCCCATTCTTCAGAAACCACCTCAACTTGATTTGGGTCCCTTAGTGTATGGTAGGTGTTAAATTCTTTTAACATTGGACAATTTTTTTAACAACAGGCTGTAGCCTTTCTGCAATATCTAGCAGGATGGTCTCACTAATGAGACTAATGTCTTTTACTCTCTCAATCATGAAAATATGCTTATCCACCTAGTTAGAGATGACCCTTCGAGGGATGTAAACCTCACTCCAACATTGTTTGTATCTTGACCTATGTTAATTTGGTAGATTTTTATTAGGTGTCCTTAATAATGCCCCAAATGGTTGCAATGCCAGGATTCTTACGAGTAGCCCCCTCAAAGTTCAGCTTTAGGATGGGCGTGGTCATTGCTTCCATGTTGCTCAAGGTGTAGACACCTAAAATTGGTTATCAATTTAGTGTCCTCGTGCGCATTTGCTCTCTCGGGAACCCGAGGCACGTTTATATCATCCTCTGCTCGGGAACACTATCCCCTTGGGGTATTATTCAATTTGTGATTTAAACACCTATCCTAAGTTTAATTCACCCCATTATATGTTTTACCCGTGAGTAATTAAATATTAACTATTTAATTACACCTTTTTACATGTATCCTAACCACTTATCTACCCCATATCTATTCTATCTATATATCCCCCTATTTCTCCTCCTCCCAAAGCGGGATATTTCCCGTATTTGAGGTGGAGGGATCACGCTTATCTTTCCAGAAATCGCTCCTTTTGGCCATCTCGGAAGTCTGTTCCGTGATCGGCGCCGACCGGTACTCGGTCGACGCCGATTTTTCGGAGCGGCGCCGATTATAAATAGAGGCCCAAAACTCAGTTCTAGGGGGACATGAGAGACACGAGAGAGACAGTTGTAAAGGGACACAGTTGAGAGAGAGAGAGATCTCTCGAGCATCAAGTGTGAACATTATCTACCAAATGAGAGCGGATCTTTACCAAATCAATCCCTGAGAGGAGCACCGTTACTCTGCTCTTATCACATCAACATCGCACGTCTCCATTGATTTTCTGGTGACTCTGTTCCTGCATCCAACACAGGTGGAGCCTTGCCAGTATCTCTCCAGCTTCTGCAGATCCAACAGACGTTGATGATCTTGCCTTCGCTTTCCGATTTCCGGTCTTTCGCACTTTATCTCGGATCGACGCCGATCTATATCATCGATGCGCGATCCTAACGATCGACGCCGATTCTACATAATCGATGCCGATCATTTTGCAGACAGGTAAAAGGACACAGGTAACACAAATCCAGCTTTGTTTTTCACAGATCCTATCGTTTTTTTGTTGCTTACAGCTCTGCTAACATTTAGATTTCATTTATTACTTTGATCAGAAAATCTAGTCCTGTACGTACATCTTTTATCATGTATGCTTCTTTACTTAATTGAAAACGTGGACTGACATCCGCCGAGGGAGCTTACCGCTTCCGGACCCGCTTCTCGGGCAGTCCACCTAAATATCTTTTAACGTGGTCTTTTTCTGTCAAGCATCGGTGTCTCGCAGGTTACTTGGATCTACTGTGCAGAATTGCTCGTGTGCGCTGTCTTATCTACATCGGCTTCCTTATCCGTCTACATCTTCGGATCTTGTCCATCAGGTATCAATTTCATTTGAGTTTTTCAAGGTTTTTGTGTTTAGTTTGGTACATTAACTTGGACAGGTAACAAGCGCGAAATTCTTGATCAACATTCTGGCATGCCCGGTGGGACCTAACCAAAGTCCCTTATTGGTAAGTTCATCTCTTTTTTTTAGTTTTGAGCTTTGTTCTTTTTCTTCACTGATTTTTATCGCTTCGCTGAAAGCATTTCCTTTCATCGTTTCAATCTTGCTCTTTATGCGAAATTGTTATTTCCTTGAAATTTTTCTAGTTCCTTAAAATAGAAATTTTCGTTTCACCATTATCTGGATATATCTTTCTGGATTTTGTTTGGTGTTTGCTTAACCTTTTCCTGCGGAGCACTTTGCTTGTTCGTGGGATTGTTCGAGGGGAAGAGCTCAACAACGCGCTTTTTGAAGTCCACACACCTTGGAGAGCTAAATCTACAGGTATTTCTCTTTTACGGTGTTTTCTCCTTTTTAGGAACTAAAAAAAAAAAAAAAAAAAAAAACTTTCTTTGTTTGTGGTCTATCACATTCGAACATTTCAATTTTTGGTGCTTAAAAAGAATTTAATCGCATTTGGGAAAGAATCTGTTTGACTTGTCTTCATCGAAATCAAACACTTCATTTTTAAGTGCTTAAAAAGAACTCTTTCTTTGTCATTTTCACTTTGTATGTTTTTCATCTAGTTTTAATTAGGCTGGAAAATTGATCAAAATCGGTAGTGACACTATTTGATTTTTATTTTTCACCCTTGCACACAAAGCCAAAATCACTAGGTATAAAGCATTTAAACAAAAATTCTTTCCCTGGCCTCGCCTACTTGGAAGTGACATCCAAGAGGAAGAGCCTACGCGGTACTCGGGCCGCGCTATAAATTCACGGAAGTTCTGGTATATATTGGCAAAGCACCCGACTCCCTTATCGCAGCGGTGTGTGAAGTGCGGGGTAGGCCCTATATCAAGCCACGATCGGTCTTTATCAAGTGCCTTCGGGACTCCTCACCAAAACATCCCCCAAACCATCCTTAGTTTGGCTATCTGAGTAGTTCCTGTTCTAAAAGGCCTTCCCTAATATTTTCTTTCTTAAAAGCATAAAACTTTAAAAAGATAATCACCTACGCCGCTTGAATTGTCTCTGCATTAGTTAGGTCAATCTTCTTTTTTGCTTGTTTATGATGGTTATCACTCAGTTACAATCTAGAAGAATGGCTCAATTAGCCCCTTCTTCCTCCGAGATCACCACTAGTGTGGATGTTTCGGCACCCCCAGGTCTTCCTCGGGACCGCTGTTAGTTGGTTCCCCATCCTGGTCATATAATCCTTTCTATCGTGCCAAAGCAACCCCATCACGTCCAGCTTCCCCTAGTCCTTCAGAAATATCATCTCGCTTCGACTCGAGTATGTTCCTCGCGGGGATCCTGAATTTCAGGCGCTCCTTGATCGCAATCCGGTAGCCCTCATGGACTACCTAGTACACAAGTCTATTCAAATATCTGATCAGGGACCACCAATCCAGCAAGTGTACGATTATCCTCGTGAACCATCCCAGGCCTTTGTAGAACAGTTAGCATCATTTTTCTCGCCTCGAGCCACGGAGAGAGGGTGGCGCACCTGTGCCTCCTTTTTCTCTTCCACCGACCATATCGACTAGTTCTCAAATAGTCTTACCTATTCCTAACGCCGCAGTTACCTCGACTATTCCACAACCTACTTCTGAGAGGTCCTCTTCTCTGGCTATAATGAGTGCATCTGTGCACCCGCATATTGCTGTTAATTCATCTATGCCATCCATTGTGTCCCAGGGTCAGTACCCCTTTATGAGTCAACCCCCTTCGACTAGTCAGTTGGTTCCTGCTTCTCGTCCTCCAGTGGGTTTTTCTTCCAATGTTCCAACAACAGTGACCTTCGCCCATCCTCTAAAGCATCGGGCGCCCTTAATAACTAATCCGGCAAAGAAAAGCCTCTTTCAGATCTTGTTCCCAATATGTCCAATCAAATAAGCACCCATGTTCCTCAAACTGCTCCGATTCACCAACAAGCATAGGAGTCCACCAATCACAGCTCCGTTCGTCATCCAACCTTCATTTTCCCAACCACTCATTATCTCACACACCGCCTATACACATGCTCCTTCACAAGGAAATACCCCACTGTGCAGCGTCACCTGTAACCCGGTTACTCCTCTTATCATCCTATCAATCAACAGATGAATCCCCCATTGACACCTCAACAACATCCACCATTTGCTTCTTATGTAGGACATACCAATGTGCCTCCTCCTCAATCTGACGTGGTTCAAATTCTTTTCAAGAAAATCGCAGACTTGGAAGCCTCCACCAAAGGGGCTCGTCCTTCATACTCTTTTGAAGAAGTGTGTAATGAACCCATTCACCCCTCAGTGGCTTTTAAGCCTTATCCTCCCCAATGGGAACTTCCTAAATTTTCAAAATTTCATAGTCGGGAGGACCCTCAATGCATTTACGAGCATTCAAACATGCTTGCTACCTCATAGTCCAGGATCAGGAGCTTATGCTCCGTACTTTTCCTATGTCTCTAGCAGGTCCTGCTTTAGACTGGTACAATAACATTCCTCAACATTCCTTGTTTTCTTTCTCTCAATTGGCCAGATGTTTGTTGAAAACTTTTCAATAAATATCGCGCATAAGATCTCGATTATGATCTTTATAACATTCACAATTTGATGATGAGTCTATTGCAGACTTTGTCGCTCGTTGGAGAGGGATAATAAACCAATTGTCTTTCTCCCTTCCTCAATCCCAACAGATCGAGTTGTTTACTCGATCTTGTGCTAATCATATTTCTTCCACTTTAAGGATCCAGACCTTTCATACATTTGAAGAAGCCTTTACGATGGCACGCAAACTTGAATCTCGCGCCATTGAACAAGGGAAGTTAAAACTTCGCTCTAAATCTAAACCAGATTTTTCTCGGTTTACCAAATCAAATCCTTCCACTTCTAAAGACAAGAATCAGGGATCCACCAACGCTATCGTATTAAAAACATCACGAGCCGATACCACTTCTAATCAAACACCACGAAGAGACTCCTCATCTTCTCGAAAAGGGACCTCATCATCTCGATCTTTCACTTCATTGGGGGAATCATATGCTTCTATCCTAGAAAAAATGTTGGAAGTCCACATGATCGAACTTCCCCCCATTAGGAATATTGATGAAAGCCAAGAACGTCCATTCTGGTATAGGGAAAATGACTTCTGTCATTATCATAGAACCAAAGGTCATGACATCGAACGATGTCAGACCTTCAAAAATCTTGTCCAGAAATTCATTGATAAAGGCGAGCTCATTCTGGATAACCCAAATGCTCCCCCAAATCAAGCACTGGATGTCTTTAAACAACCTTTTCCCAATCATTCCCCAAACCATGATGCTTCAGAGTCTCAAAAACCAAACACTCATACTATCAGCTTCATCTCTACGGAAGAATCTTCTTCTAAAACTAAGCCATCTGCGAACACATCAACCGAATCAGAACCTCCTTCCGCTTCGTTAATCGCTGGGATTCCACCATCTTCAGATAGCCCGTCTTTGAATATTCCAACATTATTAGATACGGATTCACCTCTCTCTGCTTCTTTGTCTGATCTCCGTCCATACCCGAGACAGTGTCATCCTCATCTGTCTCATCGTCAGACATTCTTTCAATGCTCGAGGCAATTACATCCCTTCGAGTTTCCACCATGATACATCTACTGCTTTCCCATTTTTGCTGCGACTATGCCTTGGTGAACGTACCTATAGTTGTGCCGACTTCGACGGAAGCGTCTTCGATTTTGACTCTTCCTGTTTCCTTTCCTACAGTAGTTTCACCCACAATTACTGTACCAGAAGTAGTTCCCTCGCAAGGAACTGCTTCTTCATCACTCACTTCTTCCATCACCAATGCTACTTTGCCTATTAAGGGGAAATCTAAAGAAGTAGCACCAACACCTATACGCTCGGTTCCTGAACTTAGACCGAGACAACCAAAATCTAACGTTGCGCCATCAGTACCTCCCCATTTGCTTCCCCGAAAAGGTTACAATCACCTTATGCGGTTGAAATTGTCACCATTCCTGAAAAAGGAAAGCCCATATTTCGAACCATCAAGACTCTTGGTGCTTTCCCGCAAAAATCTCTCTCTGCGCCTCATAAAAGATTGGATTTGTCCGCTGAGAAGGCGTCTTCTTCTACAAACTTATCAAAACCATCATCTTCTTCTACAACACATTCTTCACCAGCACCTCGAAAAGTGGACTTACCTACTAAAAAGACGTCACCTCTTTTATCAGAATCATCATCTTCGTTACCAAAAACCAGGGCACCCTCTGTTCCTCCGATTACACCTACTTTGGAAGCTTCTCCTCATCTAAATCGACATCATCTAAATCATCATTAGTTTCGACCAAGCAGCCTCCCTTATCTCTGAAGACCACAACACTTGTCACATCTCCATCATCTTCAAAATCTATTTTAGGGGCTCCTCCTCCATCGAAATCAATCATGTCTCACTTACTTCCATCTCAAGTGCCCAAGGCTGCTCCTCCAGATGTCCAAAAAAATAAGATGATCCCTAAAAAGACTGTCAAACCTAACATGCAGGTTCTTTTACCTCGGCAGTCTGTTAAAGTAAAAGAGGCGCCTTCATCATCTCTGTCCTCATCTTTGTCTACCGGGTTCTATACTGAAATCCTTCGCCAACTTATCCAATCTTCATCCATATCTCTTCCTCCGATTAAACCCTATAACCCTAAAGGAGTTAAACCTACTTGGTTTAACTCTGATTTGATTTGTGCTTACCACCGTACCCCGGGTCATGATACCGAGGGATGTAAAGCTCTTCAATCTGTTGTCAACAGCCTTTTGGAAGAAAGTGATCTTTTGCTGGAGGAGGAGGAACAAGTATCTCCTGTCATCTTAGCTCCATCTGAGCCCCAACGATCTACTCAGACCTCTACTTCTAGTGATTCCACTCCAAATGATCTTCCACCTTCTCAAATCGACACAATTCATATCGCCACTAGAACCCAACAGTATGATAATCCATCCTCATCTACAACATCTCGACCACGGGTTGTCATTTCTGCAGCCCCGAAGGAGTTCCTCCTTCCTCATTAGCCCCGAGACCTCGGGTCTCTATTCGTGCTGCACCTCGGGCTCAAATTCCCGTGTCAGTTGAGGAGAGTGTCATGAAACAACTCACCCAGGCTCCGGTCAAAATGTTTCTTTTTGACCTCATTCAATCCTCTCCGCAACATCGCCAAGCTCTGATTGATAATCTGCGTCGCATCGCAGTGAATTCAGATGAGCCCCAGCCCTTCGAGATGGTTGTTGGATTGAATAGACCATCAACCGCCATTTCTTTTGAAGATTCGGAAATTCCTTCCCTTTCTTCCGAGGATTTGGAGGCTCCCCTCTTTATCACAGTCCAAATCGACAACACTACATTAAAACACATTATGATCGACAGTGGTGCTGCACTCAACGTCATCTCCTCGCACACATTCGAGCAACTTAAGTTACCAAAGAACGTAGTGTCACCCCCGCCTTTCGCTCTTCGATCATTTAACGATCAGCCTAGCGATTACTTTAGAACTGTGGTCTTACCCATTCGAGTAGGTAAGAAGCTGCTTCACGAACTCTTTTACATTGTTGAAGGGAAATTCCACTATAATATGATCCTCGGACGCTCCTAGATTCATGCAATGCATTGTGTCCCATCCACCCTCCATCGATGCTTAAAATATCAATATGAGGGCAAAATCTATACTCATCCAGGAGATCCTTTTCCTTCCGCACAATGCGACATGACCACATGTGGTCCGCCTCTAAAGGAAAATGCCTGTTTCTCCCCGACGGGGCCTCATCTTCTTCCATACCGCAACCAAACTACCGGATGTACAAAATTTAGAAGAGACATTGCAGCGTTTCTCACTAGAGAGCTTCCTCTCTTTTCTTTGGACACCCATCTCAAACCTAATGAGTATGGTAGACCAGACAAACAACCTGAATATCAGCCTGGTCTTGGTCGCATCGTCACCATTGGTCTGCCCAATCAACAGACTAATTTCATTTACGGTGGTCTTGACACGCCTCACTATCGCCCGGATTCTCCTCCTAGGACCAAACCTTATTTAACAGGGTTCGATTGTCTACAGAATCCCACGTTTGCAAAAACTTATTTATATCGATGCGCGTGGAAGGGCTTTGGCTTGGGTAAATATGAACAAGGTGTGCATGACCTCGCGTCCATTCCAACTCTCAAGCCACATCAAAAATTTGGTTTAGGATTTAAACCTCTTTCAAAAGCCACCGTCACTGTTCTCGATGAGCCTCTTCCTATTGAGGAACCATCTTCTCCCGCTAAGTCAGAAGCATCACTCGATGTGGACGACGCCATTTCCATCCCATCTAACTTTTTTTTTTATCAATACCATTTCCTTAGGGCCACTAGCCTATAAGACTAATGATAGGTCCACTTCCATACCGTTAATTTTCCTCGAAATAGTTGGGAGACGACTCTCCTACTATCAACACTATCCATTGGTGGATGATGATTCTGTCCTCACCTATCTGGGGGCAGAAGATTCCTATCTTCCTAAAACCATTCCTTCTGACACGTCTACGCTTCTCAACGAAGCCACTGTCGACCTTAATATAGGGACTTCTAAAGACCCTCACATCATTAAGGTCGGCCAATCCCTTAATCCACAGGAGTTAGGAGACTTTACCACTTTTCTTTCCAACCATCGTCAAGCCTTTGCTTGGGCATATGAGGATATGCCAGGACTCGATCCCGATATCGTGGTCCACAATATCGTTACTCTTCCCGACATCAAACCGGTTAAACAAAAATTGCGTAAAATGCACCCTAGAGTAGCTCTTCTTGTTAAAGAAGAATTGCAGCGCTTGCTCTCGGCTAACTTCATCCAACCCATCGATTATCCACAATGGGTTTCCAATGTAGTACCAAGAACTCAAAGCTACTGGGAAAATTTGAATTTGTACTGACTTTCGGGATCTTAATCTTGCTTGTCCAAAAGATGATTTTCCTCTACCTAATATCGACCAACTCGTGGATTTAACTGCGGGTCATGAGATGCTTTTCTTATGGATGGTTTCTCTCCGGGTATAATCAAATTCTCATCACACGTAAGACCAACATAAGACTTCTTTCATAACTCCTTGGGGGACCTTTTGTTATCGTGTCATGCCTTTCGGTCTTAAGAACGCAGAGCAACCTATCAGCGAGCAATGACCTACATCTTCCATGATCTCTTACACAAAACTGTGGAAGATTACGTCGACGATCTCCTCGGTAAATCCAAACGTCATCGGGATCATATTTTCATTCTCGCACCTCTCTTTCGAGAGGCTTATTCACTTTTGTCTTCGTCTAAATCCATCTAAGTGCATGTTTGGCGTTTCTCACCGGTAAACTTTTAGGTTTTATCATTTCCATTAGGGGTATTGAAGTAGACCCCCAAAAATAAAAGCTATCCTTGAGATGCCTCCCCTTCTAACTTAAAAGCAACTCCGCAGCTCTCCAAGGACGCTCTTCAATCAATCAAGGCTGTTTTATCTCACAATTGTCGGACCGTTGTCAACCTTTTCATCATCTCCTCCGTAAGAATGTTCATTTTGAATGGGATGAACATTGCCAAAAGGCCTTTGATGATCTCAAAGCTTATCTTCTTTCTCCACCTGTGCTTACACCTCCACGCGAGGGGGAGCCTTTCTATCTTTATATCTCTCGTGATCGACCATGCTCGGGAGCCATGATCTCGCATCGGACGCTTGCATGTAAAGAACAAGCTGTCTATTACATCGCCGCACCTCCATGAGTATGAAACACGTTATTCAAGCCTGAAAAGCGTGTTGTGCTCTTCTTCGCAACTTCTAAGCTTCGTCATTACCTCCTTAATCACAAAACTTACATTGTCACAAGTGTCAATCCACTCAAGACAATTCATGTGAAGCCTTATCACAATGATCGTATCACTCGTTGGCTCATGCTTATGACAGAATTTGATCTCGAGTTTATCCCGCAAAAGTCTATCAAGGGTCAGGTCATTGCAGATCAATTAGCTGATGCTCCTCTTCCGGACACTCAAGTCCCCCTTGCTCAATTCCCCGATGAATATATCCAACAAATTGATTTTGGTCTGTCTCCATTTAAAGTAAAGCTCTTCTTTGATGGATCCAAATGCCAGCAAGGGGGAGGTGCAGGTTTCGTGATGATTCCTCCTTGGGGTACGCCTATCCCAGTCGCACACAAATTGAACTTTGAGTGCACCAATAATATGGCTGAATATGAAGCTCTTGTCTTGGGTCTTCAAAATGCCATTAATCTCGGCGCTCGTCATATTGACATCTTTGGTGATTCTGAACTCATCGTTAATCAAGTCATGGGTGTCTATCAATGCAAGAATGATATCCTTCAAAAATATCGTGATATCGTTCTCATTCAACTCCAATCTTTCGATAAATTCACTATCCAAGCTATTCCTCGCACTGCGAATCGATTCGCAGATACAATGGCTTCGTTAGCCTCACTTATCCCGCCTTTTACCGAGGACTCGCGACTTTATGTGGCTGTGCAACGATTAGATCAACCATCTCATCTTAGGCAACTAACTTCAATCCATGTTGTCACAACCCATACTCAGGATGAGTGGTATCAACAGATCGTTGATTATCTATCTCATTCGGTGCTTCCTCCAGATCTGACTTCCAATGGTAGAAGATCTTTTATCCTACGCGCTAATCGCTATACTATTCTAAAGCGGGATCTCTCAAACGCGGCTTTGATGGTATTTTACTTCGGTGCCTCAAAACCCTTGAATCATCTAAAGCTATCCAGGAGGTCCATGACGGTATCTGTGGTGGACATTTTAGTGGCTTGGCCGTAGCTAAACGCATCTTACGTTTGGGATATTATTGGCCTTCTCTTAATCGAGATTGTTGTGAATACACTAAGAAATGCGTCAAGTGTCAACAACATTCCAATCTCACACATATCCCTAGTCAAGCTTTACAACCTACAGTGGATTTGTGGCCTTTTTCGCAATGGGGTCTTGATCTCATTGGTCTCATCAATCCCCGTTCTTCACAGCGTCATCATTCTATCATTACTGCCACTGAATACTTTACTAAGTGGGTGGAAGCTATCCCTCTTTCTTCAACAAAAGCTAAACCCATAGTTGATTTTGTCTATCAACACATCATTTGTCACTTTGGTGTTCCACACAAACTCATCACAGATAACGGTAAGTCTTTCAAAAACGTTGATTTGCAGAACCTCTGCGACGCTTTCAATATCAAACTCAGCTTTTCTTCTCCATACTATCCTCAAGCTAATGGTCAGGCCGAAGCTTCCAATAAAACTTTGCGTAATATCCTCGCAAAGGTAACTAGTCGAGCTGGTAGGGATTGGCATTTACATATCCCTTTTTGCTCTCTGGGCTTATCGGACTAGCATTCGTACTCCTACTGGTGCTACTCCCTTCTCTCTCGTCTATGGGTCTGAGGTTGTTCTTCCTTTGGAAGTCCAAATCCCATCTCTCCGTGTTTCTCTTAGAGAATTTGTCTCTGATGAGGACTATCATCAAAATCGTCTAGCACAACTTGAATTATTAGATGAGCGGCGTCTCAACGCTCTTGAACATCATCAAGTCTATCTTGAGCGTGTCAAACGTGCTTATAACAAGCACTTGCAGCACCGTGACTTCAAAATTGGTGATCTTGTTCTTAAAGAAAATCAAAATGTCACTACACTCGAAAGGAGTCAGCGTGGTAAGTTTGCTCCCAACTGGATGGGTCCGTACGTTATCACTCATAAATATGGGTCGGGGGCTTATCGTCTATCTTCCATGGATGGTATACCTGAAGTGGAACCTCTTAATGCCTTGCATCTACGGCCCTTCTACTGTTAAAATCTATCTTACACAAATCTAGTCGCAAGACAGATCTTTCATCCATCTAACAACCAGTCATATACTTTCATGGTGATTCGAAATTATGTGGTTCTCCACCTATTGTCTTTTTACCTTAAATATGAGTATCGCGGCTCTACTCATAGCATTTTTCTTCTGGATATGTTTCTCCTCATGGTAGGAATACCTTAATCACCGTTTCATTTGTCCCAAGTGCTTATCTTAATCGGATCTACTCGGGGCATGAGTGCGTGCTCTTTATACGTTTTCTTCCCCTCTATCTGATCTATCTAGGTCTAAACTCAGCTTCTTCCAAAAAGTTTTTAAAAAAAAAGGATAGACTCGATCCTCAAGGAAAGCTATCCATACAATCAAATGAATCAAAAGATATGACCATGCCCTCGAAGGATGGCTATCATTAAAATTCAAAATACGCATCGCTCCTCAAGGAGGTCATTTGTTTCTCAAAGGAATACTCAAGGCTTCTTGCATTGATCAGCCTTTAGTCTGGGCTTTATACACTTTTTAGCATCACCGAAAGACTTCCCGTATTGATCGGGCTTTTTCCATATCTAGCAAACTTCCCGCATTGATCGCTTTGTTTTTCCGCCGTAAATCATGAAGCTGAGATATAAGACCTTTTGTCGATCATATGGAGAATCCTATTTTCCCAGATGAACATGTATTCTGTCCCTTGTAAATTTCGATGAGATACCTACTTACTGCTCCTTCCGTTTCCCTCCTAAATCTGGTTTGCATGGCTAGTTAGTGTCAGTTTATTTTAACCTCATATAGGGCCTTGTATGCATGATCTTTTGGTTTCCTATCCAGATTCTATTTATGGTCGGTTGGGAGTCCAACTTATCATTTTTCTTCTTATCTGGGTGTATTTCCTTTATTTCTAATCAAGGTCATTTTCATTACGTCCTTGGCTCTCACAGAGTATTTCCAATTATTTCATCCAGTTAAATTAACATTTAACATGTTAATTTAATCAAACTCTATCATTTATCTAATTTCATCTGATCTACTTTGTCCAAAACACATCTCATCACCTCTATTATAAACACATGTGGGTCTATCTATCTATTTTCATCAAAATTTAATTAAAAATCTCAAAAAATATCAAATCCATTCCAACTATTAACTCCTACCTATCTATCACATCATCTAATCACTTGTCTATCCACGTAACATTACATCTATCTTTATCTATTTTCTCAATCAAGTTAAATCCACATATCAATCACATCAAATCACATCTATTTATGTCCTCTACATCTATGTCTATCCAATTATCTATCAATCTATGTCTATATCCATCACAATTACGCTACATCTATCCATGTATATCAAAATTAAAAGCAGGAGAACAATCATATGACAAAGGAAATGATGAATCTATATATATACATGAGTGTCTGTACAACAAAAAATGGGTGGCTCTCAATCAAGCCATCTATAAAATGCCTTCCAATCGAGGCTACATCACTACACTGATACAAAATACATCAATCTCTATATCGTAAAATCTGATGCGTGGAAGACACTATCTCCTCCACCCTCCTCTGGACCAGGCTGTCTCTCCTGACCGCCGCCTATCGAGCTAGACGCACCTGCTGCTGGAGGCCTCTGCCCACCTCGGTCTCTCCCTGCTCCTCCTCTCGATGCCCCCGCCGCCGTGGCTGCCGCCGATCTCCTCCTCGCCTGCACCGAGGCACATCTGGGGCATGCTGCGCTAGGGCATCCTCGTAGTATCTCACTCGCCGAGGAGAGATCGATATGTACTCAAGCTCACGGTACAGTGCTCGTAGTGGTGTGCGCGGTGCCGCTTGGTGGTGCCCCTCCTATGGTCGTGCCCTGTGTCCTAGACTCTGACATGGTACCTGTCTCACCATATTTGGCCCTGAGGGCCTCCCTATGTCGATGGTAGCGATCCTCTCGCGCCGGATCGTCGTATCTCGTATCTCCCGGCGAGCGGTGTCTCTCTCCAAAATCGTGGCATCCTCTCCGCCTGCCGAGCTCGATCTCCTCGAGAGCCGCCTCGTGTGTGTGTCGTGGTGGCGTGCTCTCCTCCGCCTCTCCAAAGACTGTAGCCATATCCTCCTCATCGGCATCTATAGATGCCGGAAGGTGTCGTGGTAGCTCTGTCGCATACCATGCCGCATAACCATCATCCACTCCAGCATCATCATCACTGTCTATGGAGGGTGGGGCCTCTCTCAATGGATCTGCCGGGATCAAAATCGGCAGATCGGGCTCTCTCATTGTCTCGCCCGTAAGGCTTGTAGGTGGTCGGCACTGCCTCATTTTAGGCCGAACTGTCTCAATACCCGTATAAACGGGATGCGCTCCCACATGTCAGGCCTGCGGCCCCTAACCACCCTCCTCCGTCTCAATGCCACCAAGTGAGCATCCTGACCGGCCCATGTCGGAAATACCCGATATGGTCTCCGATGACTCGCTCCGTGCCGCCGATCCGAAATGCTCAAAGCATACCAATCTGCGGATCTCCCTGTATCTCCCGAGGCCATATCGGCCCGCCATCGCCGGAATCCATAATCAATAGCTCCCACTGCTGCTGGCATCCAAGGAAGCCCGGATGGCCTGATCACTGCTATATGCTCATATGCCCAGCAATGGAGCACAAAACTGACATCAATACTGTCCTCCGGCCAGTGGTATACATCCATAACTCATAATATATCTGAGCTATCAAGGCATCAGCAAAGGCAAACACCTGTCTGAACTGCAGGATGTCACAAACGCAATCTAGTAATAACAATGGGAATCTCCCACCTCCTGAATCTGGTAGAGCAAAATAGGAGATCGCCATCTGAATCAAAACTATACGTCTGCTCCTGGGAACATCCTGTCTATACTGCGAGGCTATCCTCACTGCCCGGACACTATCTCTGAATCATCTGCCCTGTCTCCATACAATCGAACTAGGGCCCTCTGCTGCTGCTCTCGTGGCGTAATCTCTATCGGGTCCCCAGTGATCGGCAGCCTCAAAATCCTGTATATGTCCTCATGGGTGATGGTCATCTCACCCGTCCTAAACCAAAAAGTGCAAGTCTAGCTATCCCATCGCGCGCACTAGTGCTCGTGATCAACTCTACATCTCGCGGCACTCGCTCTCAGTAGTACCAAAGCCCCGAGCCCGGCTAACTCTAAATGGCGCCAATCACATCGCTGATGCGTCGGGAGAATGGTCTCCAGTAGCTCGGGAATCGCATCCCTCATGTGTAGTACCTCTCGTGCCTGCATCCACGACATCAAGAGCAATATTAGCTTCATATTTACCCAAATCCGAACATCCAAAACAAATTTTATCATTTTCATCCAGATGTCTGTCCAATCGGCGTCGATTAAATACAATCGGCGTCGATTGATATATAGTCGACGCCGATTGAACTCAATCGGCGCCGCTTTCATAACATCGACGTCGATTCTACCAATCGACGCCGATTTTCAGGCCGGATGTAAAACACACTCTGGCCTCCCACCAAAGCAAAAAAAAATAAATAAAAAAAAAAAAAAAAAATATGACGGGTTCAAGAACCACTTACCCCAGGTCGTGTCCTCCTCCGCTTCTGACCGCTTCCAGAGGCTTCCATGGTGCTCAAATCCAATTTTTGACTCTCTCTGAATCAATCGTCACGGTGTAAATAAATCGTTCATGTTTTCCGTTCACATATTTATATGTGCTGTGAACGGTCGGGCGCCGATTTATTGGCGCCATTTATTTAGGTCGGCGCCGATTAGTGTGATCGCCGCCGATTTTCCATATCTCTTTTGCCATAGTGTTGATGCTTGGCTTATTTATCTGGTCATTATTGTGCGCTGAATGTTGCCTTTTGGCACATATTTTCGATATCACCGTCCATTTCGAGTTTGTTCCCTTTGCGTGGGGCACTCGTACTTTTTGGCAACTTAGAGTTAACGGGTCTGTAGGCACTAACGTCGTCTTCTTTGCACCGTCTGGTTGTCCCTACCAATGTGTCTCTCTTTAGATGCTGACTATTTTGCCGCTCTCCTTACACTCATGGGTCTGTAGGTACTAACGTCGTCTCATGAGGAGACCGTCTAGTCTGCCCTACCAATGTGAGTTCCTTAGGTGGCTGCCTCTTTATTCATGTTTGTGCATCATTAATGATCAGATCTACTCCAGACATCCAGCTGGGGCATCCCGCGTTTTCATCTACCTTTTTCAAACTTGGGATCGTTTGTTCTATCACCCATCCCATCCCTAGTTTGAGGGGGATCACATCATCACTTTTTCTTCCTTTCTTCCATCTCCTTGTTTTTGTCTCATAACCTTGCTTATCGCAAGTTACTTGACAAAAAGGGGCAAAATGTAGACACCTAAAATTGGTTATCCAATTTAGTGTCCCTCGTGCACATTTGCTCTCTCAGGTAACCTGAGGCACGTTTATATCACCACTATCCCCTTGGGGTATTATTCAATTTGTGATTTAAACACCTATCCTAAGTTTAATTCACCCCATTATGTTTTACCCGTGAGTAATTAAATATTAACTATTTAATTACACCTTTTTACATGTATCCTAACCACTTATCTACCCCATATCTATTCTATCCATATATCCCCCCTATTTCTCCTCCTCCCAAAGCGGGATATTTCCCGTATTTGAGGTGGAGGGATCACTCTTATCTTTCCAGAAATCGCTCCTTTTGGCCATCTCGGGAGTCTGTTCCGTGATCGGCGCCGACCGGTACTTGGTCGACGCCGATTTTTTAGAGCGGCGCCGATTATAAATAGAGGCCCGTAACTCGGTTCTGGGGGACAGAGAGACACAGAGAGAGGACAGAGAGGGAAGGGACATGATTGTAAGAGAGAGAACGAGAGAGTTTTGAGCATCAAGTGTGAACATTATCTATCGAATGAGAGCGAATCTTGTCCAAATCAATCCTTGAGAGGAGCACCGTTACTTTGCTCTTATCACATCAACATCGCACGTCTCCATTGATTTTCTGGTGACTCTGCTTTCCGCATCCAAAGACAGGTGGAGCCTTGCAAGTATCTCTCCGGCTTCGCAGATCCAGCGTTGATGATCGCCTTGACGATTTGATCTTTCGCACTTTATCTTATTTCAATGCCGATCTTTCGGACGCCGATCTTTCTCGATTCTACATAATCGACGCCGATCATCTTGCAGACGAGGATAAAGGACATAGGTAACACAAATCGACTTTGCCGATCTGTTTTCGGCCGACGCCGATTACGTTTAATCGAAAATCTAGTCCACGTACATCTTTTACGCCGATTCTACATAATCGACGCCGATCATCCGCAGAGCTTACAGGTAAAAGGACACAGTAACAAATATCTTTTAACGTGGTCTTTGTTTTCAGCATCGGTTCTCTAGTTACTTTTCGTGCGGAATTGCTCGTGTCGCTGCTTAGATTACATCGCCTCCTTTATTACATTTGATTGTCCAAAATCTAGTCTCCGTATTTACATGAGTTTTATCATGTATGCTTTCTTTATGAGGGCTTCCAAAGCTTGTTAGGGATAGCTTAATTGAAAACGTGGATCGACATCCGCCGAGGGAGCTTATCGCTTCCCGACTCCGCTTGAGTCCACCTAAATATCTTTTAACGTGGTCTTTTTCTCACAAGCACGGTGTCTCGCAGTTACTTGGATCTACTGTGTAATTGCTCGTGTGGGCCTTATCTAGCTTCCTTATCCATCTACATCTTGGATGGTTGTATCGTGTATCAATTGAGGGCTCGTTTTATGTTAAAGCTTCACAAAATTTCCAATTTCTAATTATCAAAAAATAAATGTAAATCAACAAAGAACTATTAGATTTGGCTGCAACTGCATACTCATGCCCAAAACATATGAGATCTGAGTTCATGGGATATGGGGCAAAATCCAGTCACACTGACCAGTACTATAGCAAAAGTTAAATATAAAGAATCTGGTCCTTATTAAATAAAAACCTCCACTTTGGGTGATAATCTCAAATGCAGTTTTTTTCATCCGGTTACTCGATTATATTTTCAACGAAACATCACCATGTAATTGCAGCCTGCCCCATTTTCTAGTGTTTCACCCGACAACTTCATTGAGTGTTGGTAGTTCCAAAAGAAACCTAAAGTTATCCAAAATTAGGAAGCAATCTGTTACCTAAAGTTATCCGATCTCCCATGACTAAAATATATCCGATCTCGGATCTAAATTAGCTTGCAAATACCCAATCAAAGTTTATCTTCACTTGTGAAACTGAGTTTGAGAAAATGCCTCTGAAGCACTCGACAGTGTTTTTATTTTTGAAAAAAGATAAATTACATATATCAGCCAGAGACTTAGTTAACACTTGATCATATGTGTAGTCATGAAAATTAGGAACTCCTCAAATTTTGCTGATAGTAACAGTCCCTGACAGTGTGGTCCCATGCAGCTGCATCACTTAAAAATTTGAGCGGCTGCTAAATCAGGCAAGATTTGTAGAGGTGCCGTCTCATGGATGATAAAATTATATTTGTTGAATATTTTTGATAGATTAATTTTGATGACTATAATTTTGTCCATATTTTTTGGAGTAAACTAGATGCATGTATGCCATGTGGCAGGAAAAAACTGAAAAAATGTTTAAGCGGGTAAAATTTTCTTGTGGGCTGGAAAATAAAAAAATCAGAAATATGGATTATTAGAAAAATTTGATAAATTAATTTTGATAACTGTAATGTGTCCATTTTGTTTTTTTGGAGTGAACTACAAGCATGTCATATGGTAGAAAAGAACCTGGGAAAAAGTTTAGGTAGAAATTTTTCATGCCCCCACTGCTTGCCTGAGTTGGAAAATAAAAATATTTAGGGGTATGAATTATTAATTTTTTTGATAGATTAATATGCCATGTGGCAGAAAAAAATTGAACTTTTTTCAAGTGGGTAGAATTTTTCTATTCGGAATTTTTAGGATTTTTTTGGGTTAAAACAACAATAATACATTTATTGTTTTCATAAGATTGTATTTACCAGAATTATAAGAGCAGTAGCCCATAGCATGGGAGCAGAAATAGCAATGTAACAAACATATGAATTTATCAATTGGTCTGACCATCACAACTAACGAACAAATGGCTATAACCTTTATGATTGTAGTCCTCTGGTGTTCACTCTTGCCGGTTATTCATATTACGTAATAATTCAACTTCGATGCTGACTTATTCCAATGGCTCTTGCCCATTGTAAGTCACACAGTGGTATCTCAAGACTCGGTGATGTCGATGACTTGGTAGTACAGTTTATCCAGTTTAACGTCAATTCTCTCAACATTACAAATGATGGCAATAAAAACAACAGCACAGATGAATATGAAGGGTCATAAAATGTGACAACTTTTAAAGATAGGTATAATGTTACCACCATGTTGGCTTGTTACCAAATAAGCTTTTGAAAGTCCCATCATGTTTCCTTCCATATTGGAAACTTCGTTCAAGAACAAAATAGACGAGAGAATAAATAATCATGACAGCCTTGAACAGTGTCCAAAACTGGGGCAGTCTGATAGGCTTCTTCAATTGGGCGATCCATGTGTCTCTTCAAAATCCCCTCTGCAACTTTGGAGACGCGGTGTTGTATGGATGCTGCCTCTAATGGCCCAACCAAATTAAGTCTCGTTGAAGCTGAAAGTAAATCTCGCAGTGTCACAAATAAGTATGCTTGTTGTGTAGTGAATGAATCGAATCTCAGAAGACCACAGATGATACCAAAAACTGAAGCGTGATGAACATGGACCGTACCCATATTTCGAGCACACGTCCGCATCTGTTTTAAATCTGAAATTTCAGTAAACACAGTCGATGCTACCCGCAGAAGTGCAGATCCTTGGGCAATTGATGCCTTCCTAGCAACACCATTAGTCAGAGTTGCATGCAATATTTGATCGAGTTCAATCCAATTCTCAATGTTGGGATATTTGTTAGCTTTGTAAACAAATGGTAAAAGTAAGCTACCACTATTCTCCACACTGTTAACTGCAAAAGATTCTAATGATTCTGTATCAGGAACTATCTGTGCCTGAACTGCAGCTTCAAGACCATAAGAGTGGGCAAATCCACCAGTTGGAAGGATGGAATCAAGAATTTGCCATAGGTTCCATCTAGAGGAAATATGATTCATAGATGGTCGCCCGTCACACATATCCACTGGAAGTTGATCTGAGTGATGACATTGGTTCTTGTCCACATAAGTTGTATTGGTTGCAGAGACTCTACCTGTGGTCCCATTAATACAACTCATGTTTACAGGGGGCAAATATAACTACAAAAGTCTATGAACATAAATTTGAGATGAATCTGTACGGTGATGTAGAAGTCCATTTTAAATTTTACGTCAAATTGTGCACCTGTACTGCCTTCATAAACACAAAAACTTGATGCTCAGCTTATGATAAAAGAGGAATAACTGATTTCAAAACACTATACACGTTTGATCTGAAATACTTGCCTGAGTTCCAGAAACATGATTCATGCTATTTAAAAGTGTAACTAATATCTTCCGCATGACAACTGAAAATATAAAACTTACAATCTTACTTCTTTTATATAAACCCAAACATGTGTTTTTAGGGAGGCCAACATGACGAAGATATCACATCCAATTTGAACAACCAAAAGGCAGATTGCTCCCTCCAACGATTGGAGCTTCATTTTTCCAATTAGTTTTTGGCATTAGTCCATTCATAACTAAAATTAAATCTGATACAACATTCACGTTCAAAACAAATAATATGTTAAAACCTAAGCCATAAGGTTTGGGTTTGAGTTCATGTTTGACGAGGATAAAGTTTGGTTCAAATTCACCAATGGATAAAATTTAATGGAAAAATGCTTTAAGTTTGAACAAATATTATTTTTTATTTTAAAAAATGTATAAATATATTAAAAGAGAGAGTGGAGAGTTTTATGTCATCTTCTTTCAGAATGGAGAGAGTTTTATGTCTTCTTTCAATAGGTATGTGTATATACTTATATACATATAATATATTGTAAAAACATGTTAAAAGCTTCTCATATAAAGATAAGGGATAAAGTTTGCGAAGTTTGACAAAAATTCAATTTTCTTCAATAAATTTCAGCGTATCTTCTGATATAGGTTAAAACAACATCTTGTTAAAATCTGACAAAAGGAGACACCATGGGACAAAAGAAAGCAAAGTCCTTAGACGATAATTAAGACAAACATAGGCACAATTAAAGACAACCAAGAGAATGGACGTAAGAATGAATAACTGTTATAATCAAATCCAACATGAAAATTTATTAAACTGTTTAATTTCATGAATCTGATCAACAGTCATTCATTCATTCATTATCACAGCAAACAAGTGGTCCAAAGGGACTAACAATAAGGGACAACGAGGAAAATAGACAAAATGCCATTCATAATACCACTTTGGTGGCATGCATCAAGCTGTCAAGTTCCAACTTTGGAGTGTGTTTTGATACTAAATTAATGTCAATGACAATAGTATCGGGTAATTAGGTGAAACGATTGCCAGTAGAAGACTACATATTAGTTATCATTTATGGGAGTAATATTTGCCTTCCAAATGACAAATTATAGTCATTAGCCTCCTTCCACAACTACTAATCTGGTTACAAAGTTGTCTGTAAATGACATATTTGCTACCCCAAACAGAGCACCCATTGTTTTTCTTGCGCCCCCTATGGGATAAGGAGTGGTGCAGTCTCTTGCGGGTTCAAGGAGCAGTGCTTCACATGGCCCTCCCTACATTGTTGCAGAGCAGGCCAAAAGGACAAAATTTGAAGCATCGATTTCAGCATTACATGTGGCATTTTTTTGATCTGCATGACATCCCATCACTAGCCTTGAGTGTCAAAATCAAGGCAGGGCGGAACCAACTGTCATTCATTGCTTCAACTCGGTGAGTCGGTACCAACAGCCTAAAGATGGTACCGAGTCCGACCTTTCTGTAACTATGGTGGAAGAACTCTTTCAGCTTCTCATGGTGTCTAAAGAGACCCTGTTCCACAGTTTATCAAAAATGTATTGTACACATGGAGCAGACAGATTTGCGCAGTTTTACATCTCTTCTCAGAGATTTACATTGTACAGAACTTTCATATGAATAAGATTCTGTTCCTATTGTTGTTACCAATTTTGTTCTCTGTGTATGTACGAGTTCTCTTATTGCTATCTGATTGTTGTTTATAAATAACAGCAAGGATTAGCTTCGGCTTATAACACATTAAATTCACAGATTTAATGGTTGGACCCTGGATTATTTCTAGAATCTGGATTAACACTGCACCAAAGCCACGCAAGGGTGATCCACTGCTGACAAAGAAAAAACTAGATATAGATGGAGATCATGTGTGAAAAACAACTCTATATTTAGTTAGTAACTTGGCAGTAATTTCAAGAAGAAATTATTGAGGGGAACCCCCTTTGTGACCATCTATCCAGCACCAAGAAAGCAATTTTTATCTGTCTACTATATGGGAGTTCATAGGGGGCTCAGCTAGTGCACATTGTGCAACCCAAAGATGGAGTTAATCTCCTTTGTACTACTGATCTTTGGCCCAGCATATGATCACTGACAATATAAACTAATTAAAGGCAATGAATGTCATTGTTTCATTTCTGCCCCCTAGAATAATTCAAGGCTATAATACAATTACTCAATCAACAGTAATCATGAAAATCATCGATGAAAAAATTACACTGTGAGCAGGCGAAAGCTCCGTCATAAACAATAGTTTAGTTAAAAATGTGCCTAGTACACACATTCTCAGAAACAAGTCTAATTCATTTTTGGTGAATAATTTGAAGATGCCCTTCTCAAATGCATCTGGGATGTTCTTGAACAGTATTTGAATTACAGTGTTCCCAGTACCCACCACATCCTCAAGTACATCCCAATCCATCACAACCACATCCAAGTACATTCCAATCCATCACAACTAACCACTTTGTGGAGCATCCGAAGTTACTCCTCTGCAGTGTACTAACATATTCTTATTCTTCCTTTTGTTATAACTAGCCTTTCTTTGTCTAGGGGAGAGGCACCAGTACCTGTGCACCCTAACTTCAGGGGTTGACACAGCCAAGTAGGTGCCACATAAGGATGTCAAACTGCCACCATCAGATGGCCTTGTGTTTTGTCAATGTGTGGATCTTCTTTCTGAATTTTGCTGACATGTCATTTGCCACCTGGATAGCTGGCAGCTCAAAATACTCATTATTGTAAATTTCTGAGTCGTGACCAATAGCTGTCTCCTCTTCACCCATTTTTTGACCGGTTTGAAAGAGTTAAAAAGATCCCTTTAGACATGCATTGGGTTGGGTTGTGAGCTTGATGCAATGTGGATGTATCATTTCACCAACACATGTTATATTGGTTTCCGTCTTCCATTACTGTCTCACGAAGGAACCATTGCCTGTGCAGTTTGCCTCTTTAATGCCATCCATATGTCACCTATACTTGCAATCATTGGGTTTAATATTTGATCAATTACAGCCCCTGCCATTGCTTTTCTATTATTTAGTTTTCTGTTTTTTTCAACACACTTCGTTATTTTCTTTATAAAACTGTATAGGTTTTCAACAAAAATTATTGCATTTTTCATGATATTCTCCCTATTTCATCTGTGTTTTGTATACAATTTGTTTCTTATTTAATTTCTGATGTCAACCTCTTTAATGAAGAATTCATGGTATCCAATTTCTTTAGTCATATATGTTAGAATGAAACATTAGTAATTTTAACTGTTAATATTTTTCTGCACATTCCATGTGAATGAAGGATCCTCACAAATCTGGGAATGCAACAGAACATAAAGATGCGTATTTTAAAACTTATAGATATATTTTGGTTACAGATTGCTTTATTTTCTATTTAAGTGGACATTGTAACCCAGTTTATTGGGTAAGAAATCAATTGTTTATAAGGATGTGTTGTGTTTGATCTCAGATAATGGTTGGAATGGGGTGTAAGTCTTCTCATAAGTATAGGTTTTCTCTTGCATTCATTTATTTAATAAAAAATATTTCTTCTGGTTGCCTAGGCTACCATGGCATTTTATTCTGCATAACAATTTTTGTGGAGGAAAATTATGAAGTTATTTGGAAAACATTTACCTGCAAAAAAACTTTGCTCAAATACACAAAACAAATAGCATACTTCGAAAGGAATAAATATATGCCAAATTTATTTCTATAAACTATAATAATTATAGAGTTGAAGGGAGATTCTAAATGAAATCATCTACAATACAGTATATTATTTGTCATGTTTTTAGAAAACTGATAGCAACAAAGGCTATTGGATTAGGAGTGGAAGGAAACTAGAAAACATAACAGTAACTAACCAGTTGCCAATGAAGGCCGAAGTGTATCCTCGTGACATTTATAAATAGTAGATCTTCTTACAGTCCTCAATCTACTAAAAATCTTAGAAAATTTTATTTCTTTGCTTCACTAGATCTACAGTGAGAAGATCAAACACAATGGCGACTGCCCCCACCAGTCAATTTGGTATTATCTTTTGGAGATGAATTCCTGTTTTTTTAATATCTTCTGCATTTTCAATCAGCCATCGGTCCTTCCCTTAATATCTAAATTATATTAAACTAAATTCTCTTATTTCAATAATAGTATTCAATACTAACACTATAAAACATGAATGTTAACCAGTTGTATTAAACTAAACACAGGGATTGTACATTTTCCGGTGTGAAATTTTTTTCTTTGGAAAGCCTCTCTCCTACAATATAGCTTATGGCTAAAGGTCATTGTCATGCATCATTCAATGCAATACAGACTAAATTGCATGGAGTTCCCAACAGTAGACAGTTAATGCTGAAATTAATTAATAGAATTTTTCTTTGGGGGATTCTAGAGATATAGGGAAAAGTATGAAAGGGAATACTTAGATCAGAATAGGCTGATATAAGTTCTCCATAACCCAAGGCATTCAGTTATACAAGTTCAATGTCAAATAAAGAGTCTTATACTCATCTCCAAATCTTACTTGCTTCCCTAAAATGGAGAATCATCTTTTTGATGTAGAATTCATGTTGATGCAACTGAATTGAATTCATGACCTTGGTGTTATCAAAAGGATTTGATGGTGGCCACTTAATTTACCAATATTAAAATTCACGGCTTGATAAAGATCGAAGATGCTACATGGCACCATGAAATTCAACCTATAAAATAATTCATCTAGTTCACCCATGAATACGTCACAACCTTATCCACCTGTGTAAACTTCAAACACCAAGAGACCAGAGACCTGTTGCACCTTTGCAACTGGTTTTATAGATAAAGATGACATGTTGCTCCTTCCTTTTGATAAGGCCTCAAGATGACTGTCTCTATCCACTACTATTTCCGTGTTGAGTCAGTTGGGGTGTCAATGTGAATTCCTGGTAAGGGTGAAAACAATGGCGAAAGACAAGGCGATGAAGGAGAGAGAGGCATCAAATGGCCACTGGGATTTAGAGTGGAAACAGGGTTAGAGTCGCCATTTTCATCACTAGACATTGCAGAAGAGGAGGAAGGGGAAGGTGGAGGGACTGGTTTAGATTGATGAGGAGGTTGTTTCTTATTCAACTCCATTGTTGTGTTGTTTGCTGCTTTCATCTCTGCATCCCTCAAGAAGCCCTGTCCTTACATCATGTAACCACTATCAATGCATCATTAATACCCAAACCTCTCCAGCTCCAAAAAATCTAAGCTCCAACAAAAGATGTACAAATTTTGTAATATGTGTTTTTACTTTTAGGATATCTATATTTAATGGAAAGTGTTGGCTTTTATTTTGAAGTGGTATCAGTCACACTCACTACACAAACAGCTGCGTGTATCTGTGTAGGAAGATTTCTATTATGTTTGGATATGAACTTAAAAACACACTTTAAATTGAGTGTTTGACATATTAAACATGTTTTATGTACAAAATAGATGAGAAATTAAATATTTGTTCACTTGAATTGTACAGTTCTGCATATTATTGAATGCATATACCTGTACACTGTTAGATATTTTTTTGGTACAAATTTGAAAACAAACCCTTTTAATGAATGAATCCAAACATAATTTTTTTTAATTTTGTTTTGTTCAATTAATGGACCAGTTTCGATCAACTACTATCTCAGCTGCTGGTGCATGTTCACTTATTGGGCCCTCTCCCCTAGTCCCCAAAGTACTACAGTGCCACAACCTTTACAGTTTTTTTCTTCCTGTTTCTTGCTGCAGGGCTGCACATCTCTCTGCAGTGCTGTAAGAAGATTAAGTATTCCTTGACAACATACTTGTAAATTTTTCCTTCCTCTAAGGGAGTTTGATTGAGTCAATTTTTTAGTTCTTGAATAACCCCGAATCAACATGTAAATTCCATTTTCCTTCAAGTGCATCATCCTTTTGGAGCCCTTGTTACCCTTTCTTTTTGTGTCAACTTGGTACCCTTCACTGTGAAGGGTCTGAAACTATCTCACTTTACGTTGCTTTGATTCCTGCAACAAAGAGCTAGATTCAGAACATATCGCCCCTAAAAGCAAGATAATAGCAATTCAATTGTTCCCCAGTTTCAAAAAGACCATGCTCCAAATTTACCACCACAGATATACCAGCAAAGCTGGCGATCTCCTTCCCCTTCTGATCTTAGATTTAAGAATAAAAATTGAGCTCACGAGGCTCAGGGCTTAAATGCTAACCCATAGTTATCAGGATTCCTAAGTTCAAACTTCAAACTCAACTGCCAACAGATTATTAAACAGGGGCTATACACCAGCTGTCCAAGCAAGTGATCCCAGTAATCTGAGGACTACACCCAATCAGACGAGGCATTACTCCAGCAATGCAACAGTAAAAGCCCAACAATCTCAACTCGCCTACTTTCTCCAAACTGGGTGCTGGTATGAACCAATAGTGTTTCCCTGACAGAAAAATTTCTATGGTGATGGGCCAGAAATGTGGATCGAAACCTTTTACTCCGCAATTTTTTGCCAGAATCTCAGTTTGCTAATAAATATGGGTTGTGGAAGCTTGAATTCTTTTCCAATATTTTCTTTTGCCACAACATAAGTTGTCTAGGCTAATGACCATTTACTACTGATCCTTAAAATAGGATAAAGATTATCCAATTGTATACTGATTGTCTAACTTGATCTTGTTGAGGCAAATAAATAAAAGTGCCTAAAATCCATGTTTGCTCCTCTCCTTGAAGCACCCATCAAATTCATCGACATTAAGGACTTAATCCATCTGAAGATATTTCAACCTAATCATTTGCAAGTACAGATCGGAATGAAATGCCAGGCAACTACAGTAGTCAAATTTAGGGCCGTTTCACATAGATTATGGGGTAGAGTAAATCATCTTTATTAAATCTTATATACCCTTCCCCAATTTTTCAACATTGGATTATAGACTACTGAATTTGGATACCCACATGGTATTTTTTATTTTTATAGCAGTGTATTGTGATCAAATGGAAAGAACACGATATCAGGGTTCAGAATACTTGCAAACATTTGTCAACAAAACAGATCTTTGCACAGAAAGCCTTTGACACGAGATATTTTTGAGCATACCAAAGACAAATGGAATATAAACTGCGTGATGGAGAGAAGGAAGACCTGAAATCCTGCTTAAAAATGATTCTGCCCAAATCACTAAACTCTGAAATCTCCAAAGGATGCCTCCAAGTGTCAACCTAAGTAACATGTCTCAATAATCCGTTCTATCAAGCCCTCTCGTGCTTGGAATAACCCGCCACGATAAATGGTATGAAATTTATACCCCACCCACATCCAGTAGGATAAAGGAATCAAGTAAAGCTAATGAACATTTGTTTTGATCATATGATTGAGCCGCAGTTTGGATCAAACAACCCCACCGTTCCCTCTCCCTAGTCATTTTTTTTTTTTTTTAGCACACATAAGCAAAAACATGCACCCTCTAACCCTAATTGGGAAATTCTAAAATGTCCCATATACTAGTATCAATGTCATCTCACCACTAGGTAGTCACGAAATGCATTCTACCTTTCAACAAGTACAATCATCAAATGTATATTATGGGTATTATTACCTACATAAGTGACATGCCTCAATATAGTCTCGTCTAGAATATTCTATGTTGCATCATGTATACCTAATTTTATAAGGGTATATCTATATGTATCCCATGGTGAAATTCTCATCGAATGGGTTGTGGTCCAACGGTGCGTATGATGGTGTAAAAGGTGTTGTCTAGCCATCCACCAAGGTTCTACTTCCCAGAAGATGCCAAGTAATAAGGGATGAGGTCGGGATTGTGCCCCAGGTGACTTTAGCGAAATGGAAACTCCTCAGTCCTTGGCAATAAGCCTAAGAATTTTGTGCAGTTAATCCTTGCAATTTCATATTCAAACAAAAGTCATATTCCGAATGGAATTATTAGAAATAGGAAATAATGTCAAAATTATGATGGTTAGTCCTTTTCAAATTTATTATATACTATTTAAGTTAATCTATCATCCCCTTAATTATTTTCTCGAGCTTGTCCGTGTGATATCTTGAGTTTATTTTATTAAAACCTCACGTTGTTAATGTTGTTGAAATCCTTATTACACCTACTTGATGCCAATATGGCATTTCCACCTAATAGAAATCATTGGCTACGGTGCAAGAAACTTCCAAATATCTACATCATTGTTATATCTCACTATAATCAACCCTTATATAGCTAGAAACATTTTCAATCACTACATTATCTCAAAATATCTCAATCAATTACTTTCAATTTAATATATTCATCGTGTTTCATCCCTCTCGCAAAGGGAAAAAGATCAAGGCTTTCTATTCAAGCTGACCTACCACACAAACCAACATAACGAGCTATTTGGTGATCTGATGGTCAAATCTATGCACATGAATGAATAACTATCAAATTTGTAAAATTCAAGTCAATTTCACTACGGTTATCGAGAAAATGCACTGAAAAAGTAAAAATTGCAAATTAATTTATGCGATCATATTTTCTGATAACAAACATTTATAGCCTCTAAACATGAAGATGCCACTTTTCTTTTTCTTGATACTGACACCTTAAGGAAGGAACTGTAACCTAGAACTGTAACCTTTGTTGAGGTCCACTTGATGCATAGGCGAGCATATGAACAACCCCCTTTGGTTAAGAGATCTCTCATGTTTGAATATTCGATTTAGGTCACAAGGTCGCTCATTGCTTAGGCTTGGGCCTTTTTAGTTTTGTTTTCTCTTTGGGTCATGTTCTCTGTCGGTTGCCCCTTACTTATGTAACACTTTGTATTATTTTATTTAATAGAAAGGCGGTTCCAATAAGTAATCGCATGAAACACTTTTAATGGGAATTACAAATAATATGGTGGGGCACAACAAGATGTCCCTCCCTTTTTTAAAGAATTTCAAACATTATATTATTGGGAATTTATCATATTAGCATAATTGGGGCAAGAGAATAAGTATCATTTTTCATGTATTTTCAAAATTTCAAAATAATTATACGATGCATGATGAAGGCACGAGTGTTGTTTATTCCCTTTCAAATTTGCATCAAATTTATTAATTTGGAATCTAGATCCATCTATGACATTGTGTTTTTGAGGATGGATTACTTTTATTATGGGTCTAGTGACACCTTAAGTACATATGGGTCTAGTGACATGGTGGGACACCTTTCCCTCCTCAAAAGTTTCAAGTGTACGGTCTAGTGACACCATATCTCTTATCACTTCTAGGTTATGGATCAATCAACCCCAAATTAATTTAAAATGTCAATTATTTTAATGAATGTTAAGATATATCTTTTAATCTTAAAAAGAATGTGTTACTGATCTGGACCCTTGTTTACTGTAAATTGTTTACTTGAGACGGAGGTCATTATAACTTGTGTTTTGCAAAGTGTGAAACAACAGATCTGCTTTTGTGTTTGATGAACTCATATTGTTGTTGACAACACACCTTGAATCAATTCCATTGATCCAAGGTATGTTGCGGTCTTCTTTATGATCGCTTGTCGATTTACTTTCTAAATGGAATGAAGTCTGAAACCAGATTGAAGGTTGTTATAAATGTTCTAGAACCTGGTTATAGGTATAAATATCGGTACCTTGATGCCAATGGAAAAGGTTCGATTTCCGAACTACATACAAATTGTAATGTCGGACAACGTAAGATAGTAAGAGTTTTGGTGCAAGCGAACAAGGTATAGGTATGTCGGGCATGGAACAAACGTCCTGCATTATGCTGAATATGAACGTAAGTTTGTAAAACTTACTAAGGAACCTATTAACTAAAACACTACGGGGTTAAGTCCTAACCTATGACCTAACAACTATCCTAGGAGGGTTTGATAAATTAAAAGGAATTTAAAATATTGCAAATCCTAATGATTTGCGACCTTGGTGAATACCTAACTATGGACAATGTAACCTAAAACTATTGCTAACCTAAGGAGGGGACCTATGGACCCATGCTGATGAAGCGGATAAGAAGGAAGGTTAGAAATTTAATAAGGGATGGTAAATGATGTCCTTGTAGTTTTCAACACCAAGTTTGGTGGGAACATGAAAAGTTGGAGATATCTAACTAGCAATGTAGCTAAGAAGGAAATTACATGCAAAATTTTAAAATGAAACTCGCCAAACCTGAGTCGGTGGTGGCGTGGAAATTAAGGAAAAAGCAATGCATTCAATGCATTTATTGGTCTCGGTCTTGGTGACCAGCTCGCCTTGGAAAGGGGATAGAGGAAATTTTGTGGTTATTGTGTTCATTCGGGTTTTGAGTTTTGCTCTACATTTCTTTCATGGTTCTTTCGAACCTGCAACCATTCTGGTCATTGTTGTTGTTGTTTGGAGTAACCACGGCTATTTTGAGCTGTGGAAGTTAGGAGATTGTTGGGAAAGCCTTGTTGTTTGTCGCCGTGGAGAAGAATAGCTCCTGTGGGCGTGGACGTGGTTTTCTTCAAGCCACGAGAAATTTTACAGGCATGTTGAGCTCTTCTCTTTAAACCGTTTTGCTCTTGTTTAAGCGTCTTCATTAAAAGAACTCTGCTCTTATGTTGGGTGTTTTTGTAAAATGAAATTGTTGATATGTTTGATGTGATTTTCTGGGTTGAGTCATTTTTTTGAGATGAATACGATTTGGGTATTTCTTTGCAAAAAGAGTAAATGAAATGAGATCTGTCCTTGTTGTATGAGTTTTTTTTGAAAGTGTTGGGTATTCGGTTCTATTACCCATTATGGGTTGAGTTGATGAATGTATCAGCGATGAATAGATTGTTTTTTTTGAGTTCTGTGTGTATAAATGGTTTTGGAAAAACCGTGAGAATGCTTGATGGAATTGTTTGCGTGAGTTATTTCTCTGGTCGTAATACAGTGCATAGAATACAAATTCTTTGGGACAGTGGATTTATTTCATCGTTTTACTCTTACGTGATTTAAAAATGATTAAATGTCTCCTTATTTGATTTTAAAACCTATGAATGGTTTTTGGGAATAGTTTACTTAAACCTGGAACAGAATAATCTAGTTAATCGATGGGTGGAATAGAGCTTAATCGTTTTACTTCTTCCTTGAATTTAATGATGAAAATATAGATATACGAACTGCATATTTGAACTTCTTCAGTGTGTTCGATTGGAACTGAACTTGAGTAGATTCTTGTTCTTGTAAAAAAAAAAAAAGGGTTTCTTTACCTATTACAGTGAAATTATGGTAATATAGCTTGCTGTACTTTTTTTTTACTTGTTTCAGACCTAGCTGGGAATGATTGTTTTTAGCGAATATGTATATATATATATATTTATATATATATATCATATTCTTAAACTTCTTACTTGCATTAAAAGCGAATGAATGGGTTCTTCCTTTGGTGTTTGGAAAATGAATCCTTTATTATTACGATGAAAATATGATTGTTGTCTGTTGTACACTCTTACTTGTTGATATCTGGACAAGAATGTCTGTTGGGTGAAAAATTAAAGGAAATGATTTTTTTATTTAGAAGGGCCGTTGATATTGATACTTTATGATAAATGAATTTTGTTAACTCTCTGGAATGGTAGTTAGTAAGTTTTAAGTTTTGAATTATATTGTTAGAAGAAATCACCCTATGGGAACAGGTCGGCACTAAATAGTTGATATTCAGCTAAGCAATGAGAAGAGGTAATATGATTCTTCTTCTTTTCATTCGATTATTGACTTCAATTACTTCTCTCTTTTTGGCTGTTATCATTGATTGATATCACTTCTTGTTTAAATCATTCAGTACAGTTGTGATGAAAAGAAAGAGAATATTGGATGGGTAATTGGAAGTAATAATTATTTCTTCTCTTATCAGTTGAAATTCTATATTTGATATTGAATGAATTTCTTACTGCCTTAGGCGTAATCATCTGCATTTAATTGTTGTTTTCCTTCTTTTCTGATTTGAAAGAAGTATTATGTTGTTTGTTGAATTTTGAGAAATGACACCAGTGTTTTCATGGTGAATGACTACTTTTCTCTTCTGCATTTGATTGTTTGAAATTAAATGAGTAGTATGAAAGGGAAGTAGTTTTGTTGGAATTCTTAGTTAAAATTCATCTCTTGAAATTTCAACTATTATAAGGAAATGGAATTGATAGCAATTACATTAGAACAACATTATATACATATGTGTATTAGTTCTTACAGATGTTTTAATCTGGAACTATTTAGAGGAAATTACTTCTTGTAGTAATTATTTGGGAGAAAGTTAGTAAATCTTTTTTCTGATTGTGATGGTAATTAGAGGATTGGGTTGTTAAGTTGTTCATCCTTATCAGCACTTAATTCGTGGATGATGTCCATCTCAATTTTTAAACGTTTCATAAAAGCAGGGTTCTTTTATTGAGACAGTTAATTAAGAGCACCTCATTTTAATGATAAGTGCTTAATATGCTCAGTTCAATGAACTGACCCGTGCAAGTAAATTTTGCAGATGGTTTCCATGAGTAAAAATGAAGACATGTGGTTTTTGATGCTTCTTCTGATTAGCTAAGGATGGATCTTTTCTGAGATTTTATTATTCCTCTACGAGGAAATGGGAAAAGGAGAAGTTGTATTCTTCTTTCCTTATGAGTTGTTAATGTTGTTTGATATGAATGAAGTCCAGTTGTATGGACTTATAAATTGTATAAATTCTATTCTTGAGGAATGAGTAAAAGGAAAGGAGTGATATTTTAATGGTTGTACCACTTTGAAACTATTTGAATAAGATCGAGAATATAAATTTTATTCATTGAATTTGAATATATTCAAATGATGGTTGATAGATTTTAAAAGGACATAATATCTATTCTTTACTTGAATACAACTTTTAAGTTGAAATGTACAATTAATTCATACTTAGGTTAATATGGATTTTATATTGACATTGAAAAGAGTTAAGTGAATATGAATTCTTAAATGAACGATATTGGGCTGGTATATAAGCTAATGAATATAAATAAAAGAGGCAGTTGAATCTTGTACTCTGATTTCGTTAATATCCTTGGAGATGTTTGATCCAGAGGATATTTGGTATGAGGAATCATATCTCCTTGTAACAAACCTTAATTAAAGAAGGTAAGGTTATAGTGAATAAATGAATACATTCATTTGGAATTAGGCCTCATTTAAATGACGTCTAATAAGATGGAATTTTGAATTTAAATTCAGTTGCGGATAAAACTTGGTTAAGTTTAGTAAGTTGATCTTACTACGTTAAGTTGTAATGGACTGTTAGTCTGAAGCTTAAATTAAGGAACTAAGATGGAATTAAGCAATCCTTCAGTAAAGAGGAGTAAAGGCATATTAAGCTTTAAAGACAATATAAGTCTCTCTTAGCTATGCAATGTGTAAAAAAAGTGAGGTTAGAAGATCAACACGGTTGCTGAAAATTGATCTTAAATACTTAAGATTATAATCTAATCACACTTTTAGCTGGATGTGTATCCCTTGATGAGAGGATTCCGTAGGACCTTGGCACACGCCAGCTGCAATCTGGTGTCTTCATGAAGGCGGGGCCTTCATGATGACACAATGTTGCAGCTGACATGTTACAACGCCCTCCCGAATCGAATCATCAAGTTTACATAAGTTGGGACCAAGTTACTTGGATGATGATAGGAATGTGACCGTGTATACGGGGTGACTCAGGAAGACTAAAGGTAACTAGACACACGCAGTCGTCTAGGGTCGACAAAGTATGTCTGCGTACCTTTAGTCACCGTGAGTGTCTTCCTATACTCTTTCATATTGCTAGTTTGGGTTAAAGTTTAACCTTGGATGAGAGGACTGACAGAGGTCAGAAAAGACCATTCTAGATAACAGATGAAGTGAGGTGAAGGACGTATTCCATTGATGTGTATAACGTCTAGGAATATAATCATGCAAAGCATGTGAAAATCTTTGGCCAAAGTATCGCAAGTTGTTGGTTGCGTTGTCCTAATCACCTAGTTTAAGAAGTAGGATTTCAGATGAATATCGGTAACAGATATTCAGATAGGCCTCTTAAATGGAACACTTCGATAACCGAAAATGGTATAGAGAACCAAGTATACTTAGTATACAATGCATGGATTAACATGAAGGATCGGTAAGTAGCCGAGTCATGAAATGAGAGATCGTTGAAACTCGAGCCATAAAATGGGAGATCGGTAGTTCTTCGAGTCATTTACAGCAGCATATGGTATCTATTATATGATTGAATGGCATTGAATGTGTGCTCCATATTATAAATATGTGAACAGAGAACATTGGTTTTAAAAGTAATTGTGTGATCCAAATTACATTAATTGGACAGAGAACAATTATTAAAACTTGATCGTGTGTTGTGAATTACATAATTCAAGAACAGGGAACATTTTTATATATAAAAAAAAAATTCCCTTGTTCTAGTGTCTTAAAATGGGGATGTTACATCTTGGTATCAGAGCTGAAGGTTGCAGCTCTTGGACCTAATGAGTCCACAATTTAATAAGGTTTACATTTTCTTATTGAATAGAAAATGGTTAGAACAAGAGGAAATGCTGCGAACAACCCATTACCGGGTGGAGAAGTAGCTACTGCTCAAAAGCTAGATGAAATCCTTGCTTGCCCTACTAGATACGAGAGATCGTTTGACTATTTTGGAACAACAAGCAATGGGCAATGAGGAGGAGGAAGAAGATGCTGATATAAATGATCAGCCACCTCCTGTGGACAACACCAATGGAGGGAATCGGGTGTTGATAATAGTAATGCGAACGCTCCTAATCATCCTAAAAATAAAAGGGCAAGATTAGCGGCTGAACTTACAAATGATATAAAGAGAATAAGTCCTCCAAAGTTTGATGGAACAACACTTGGGGACGGGGCTGAAAATTGGCTCAGTGAAATGGAGAAGTACTTTGCAATAAGAAACTTCTCGAGGAGACCAAAGCGATATGGGGAGCATATCAAGCTTTCTCATGAAGCATCATCATGGTGGGACAACCGTAAGGTTGAGTTGAATATTGTCGAAACAGACATAACTTGGGATCAATTTAAAGGTTATTTTAGGCAACGGTGGCTGCCTCAACTCTATTTTGATCGGAAAATGACTGAATTTTAGAAGCTGAGTCACAAGGAAGGCGTGGTGATAGAATCTTTGGGAAGGGTTTACTAAACTCCTTAAGTATGTACCGCAATACCAAGCTGATGAGAAGTTCAGAATACGAAAGTTCATAATGGGACTGAATCCCATCATTGGTGGCGAAGTAGATGTCCATGGTCCAACCACTATGGAAGGAGTTGTCGAAAAGGCAATAAGACAGGAACAAAATTGAGAGCAATCTCTGCTCATAGGGAGGAGATTAGGAAGAAGATTCCCAACTCTTCTTCATCTCTCGCACCCAAAAAGGGACCCTGGAAAAGGTTTGGTATGAAAAACAAAATTGTTGTGGATAACAATAAGAAATCAGTAATGAACAAACCTGTTAATAGTGTGTGGAGCAGCTTTGCAAAAATTAGTGGTAATGGACAAAAGTCCTATGGAAGCCAGAGTGATAACTTCAAGGCTGGTAGTAAATTGAGCCTAGGAAGGGGCCCGTCGGAGGCTGCTTCAACTATGGAAAGGACCATTACGTGAGTCACTATCCTCTGAAGAAGGATGATCATGATCAAGCAAACATAGATACATGCTGCGGTGGCTAACAAACAAGTTGAAAAGCAAGTCACACCCATAGAAGTTCCGGGTAAGTTATTCGGTACACCTGTAGTCATACTTTTTGATACTGGAGCTACTGAATGTTTTATTTCTACTAAACTAGCAATGAAATTAAAAAGGAAAGCTGAATGAATGGATAAGACATGGACAGTGCATTATGGGAATAATGTTGTCCATATAGTCGATATGTGCCTTTTTGGGGCAATTCTTGACTTGCCTAGTTTCTCCACAGAAGTTGACTTGTATGTCACTCCTTTAGGGTCATATGATATAATTATAGGAGTTAATTGGTTGGCGGAACATAAGGCAAAGGTCAATTATTATGAAAAATAGATTTTCTATTTTGATGACCTGCAGAAAGCAGTAGTCATTCAGGGTGTAAAGCGTGAGGTTGCAGTTAGGAAACTAACTATGCAACTAAAAAGGGCTAAAAATAGAGGCTGCACTTTGTATGCCGTAAGAATGATAGAAAATGTTGAGGAAGATAATGATTTCATGGAAAAGTATCCATTATTAAGAGATTTCAGTGATGTATTTCCGGAGGAGTTACCAGGTCTTCCACCCAAATGAGAGTTTGACTTTGCAATAGAGATCAAGCTAGGAACCGAACCCATATCTAAGGCACCATATCGAATGACCACCCTTGAGTTGGTGGAACTTAAGGCTCAGTTACAAGAACTTTTGACTAAAGGGCTGATAAGACCGAGCGTCTCACCATGGGGAGCGCCGGTAATTTTTGTAAAGAAGAAGGATGGCACACTAAGATTGTGCATTGATTATAGAATGTTGAATAAGGAAACCATTAAGAATCGATATCCACTTCCTAGGATTGATGATCTATTCGACCAGATGCGTGGAGCATCAGTCTATTCAAAAATAGATCTTTGATCTGGATATCACCAGCTAAGAATAAAGGAAGAAGATATTCATAAAACAACTTTTAGAACAAGGTACGGGCATTACGAATTCACGGTGTTACCTTTTGGGTTGACGAATGCACCTGCCGCCTTCATGAATTTGATGAACAATATTTTTCAAGAGTATTTGGATAAATTCATGCTTGTCTTCTTGGATGACATTCTTATATACTCCAAAAATGTCGAAGAGCATCAAGAGCATTTAAAGGTAGTGCTGGAAATTTTGAGGAAGAGAAGGTTGTATGGTAAATTGTCTAAATGTTCCTTTTATGATGTAGAGGTGCATTATTTGGGGCATGTTATAAGTAAGAATGGGATAGTTGTGGACCCTTCAAAGATCGCAGCTATAACTGAGTGGCCTGTGCCTAAGAATGTGCATGAAGTAAGAAGCTTCATGGGCCTGGCAAGATACTATAGAAAGTTCGTTAAGGACTTTTCAAAAATTGCTGCCCCAATCACTTCACTACAAAAGAAAGATAAGAAATTTGTTTGGAGTGACAAATGTGAATCTTCCTTTAAAATTTTAAAGGAACAGTTAACTACAACACCTATTTTGACTGTACCTGACCCAAATGGAAATTTTACGGTCGTAATGGATGCGTCTGGAGAGGGTCTCGGAGGCATTCTGTTACAAAATGACCATGTCATAGCTTATGAAAGCAGAAAGCTTAAGTTACATGAACAAAATTATGCTCCACATGACCTAGAGCTCGCTGCCATTGTTCATGCACTTCAAATGTGGAGGCATTACCTTCTTGGCAAGCCCTTTGAGTTAAAAACCGACCATCTGGGGTTGAAGTATATTTTTACTCAACCAAACCTGAATGCAAGACAATGAAGATGGTTAGAATTTCTATCTCAGTATGATTTTGATATAAGCTACATCAAAGGCAAGGAAAATAGGGTGGCAGATGCTCTGAGTCGTAGGAAGCACATCTCTACTCTTATAACATTAAGAACTCAAGTTTAAGGATGAGGTGAAAGATGTCATGGAATCGACTCTTATTTTCAACAAGTTAAAACAACACTTGCTGCAGATCCAAAGGATGTGAAGTATAAAGGATTCCATTTTGATAACGAAGGGATTCTGAGGTTTGAAAATAGGGTATATATACCCTTGGCAAATGATTTAAGAAAGAAATTGTTAACTGAATTTCATAATTCACCTTTTTTTGGACACCCTGGCATTACGAAAATGCTTGCTGATCTCAAGCAACAATATTTCTGGAAGGGAATGAAAAAGGATGTGGTGGAGTTTGTGACACACTGCTTGGAATGTCAGCGTGTTAAGGTGGAACATATGCATCCCATTGGATTATTGTATCCCCACAACATTCCGTAGTACAAATGGCAAGTGATAACTATGGATTTCATTCAAGGATTACCTATGTCAAGGAATAAACATGATATCATTCTAGTTGTCATCGACAAATTAACCAAAGTGGCACACTTCATTGCTGGTAATTTAAAAGATGATGCACCAGTGTTAGCAAGAAGATTTGTACATGAAATTTTCAGATTGCATGGAATACCCGAATTGATCATATCGGACAGAGATCGAGGATGACATCAAGATTTTGGAAAATGCTTAATGCGGCCTTGGGAACTAAATTAAACTTCAGTTCTGCATATCATCCAGGAAACGGATGGACAGACCGAAAGAGTCAATCAAGTTTTAGAGGATATGTTAAGAATGTATTGCATGGACCAGCAGTATAAATGGGAGGAATACCTTCCAGTTGGTTGAATTTTCCTACAATAATACATACCATGCCTCTTTAAAGATGGCACCTTTTGAAGCATTGTATGGAAGGAAATGCAGAACCCCTATTAGTTGGGACAGCGTAGAGGACAGAGAGGTAATTGGGCCAGAAATCCTTATGGAAATGGAACAACAAATTAAAATGATTCGGGAACATTTAAAGGAGGCTGCCAATAGGCAAAAGAGTTATGCAGACTTAAAGCGGGTTGATAGGAATTATAAACTTGGTGAGAAGGTCTTTCTTCGGGTTAAGCTGAAAAAGAGTTCTATAACTTTTGGCAAGGCTGCCAAGTTATCGCCTCGTTATGTGGGACCTTTTGAAATTGTTGAAATAATCAACCCTGTAGCTTATCGTCTAGCATTACCTCCTGCTTTATCACAAATGCATGATGTTTTTCATATTTCTTTGCTTAAGAAATACGTATCAGATTTATCACATGTGTTGAATTGGAATTCCTTGTAGGTCAAGACCCGGGAATAATGTGGTTAAGCCCATTCGAGTGCGTTGGGAACTCACCAGTTGTACTTAAGAAATCACGAAGTGAATCAATGTAAGGTCCAGTGGGACCAGTTTAGCGAAGAAAGTGCAACTTGGGAAAATCTCGAAGAAATGAGATCTGCTTTTCCATACTTGTTTGATCGAAATTGAATTTGAAAAACTGATAATTCTACCAAATATGGACAATTACTGGTCTATTTTACGGTTATCTTAAAACATTGTTTTAATGATTAAATCTATTTTTGGTATGAACTTATGAATGGAAGGACGATAATTGAATTTTGTCCTAAAAACTCTATGAATTGGCTAATTTGATCATCGGGATGATGATTCTTTAAGAAGGGAGGAATGTAACGTCTTGATTTTTAGAAGCTACTATGATAACCTCTTTTCATGATGTTGTAACTGTGGAAATGAGGATAATTATGTTAAGATATATCTTTTAATCTTAAAAAGAATGTGTTATTGATCTGGACCCTTGTTTACTGTAAATTGTTTACTTGAGACGGAGGTCATTATAACTTGTGTTTTGCAAAGTGTGAAACAACAGACTGCTTTTGTGTTTGATGAACTCATATTGTTGTTGACAGCACACCTTGAATCAATTCCATTGATCCAAGGTATGTTGTGGTCTTCTTTATGATCGCTTTGTCGATTTACTTTCTAAATGGAATGAAGTCTGAAACTAGACTGAAGGTTGTTATAAATGTTACAGAACCTGGTTACAGGTATAAATATCAGTACCTTGATGCCAATGGAAAAGGTTCGATTTCCGAACTACATACAAATTGTAATGCCGGACAACGTAAGACAGTAAGAGTTTTGGTGCAAGCGAACAAGGTATAGGTATGTCGGGCATGGAATGAATGTCCTGCATTATGCTGAATATGAACGTAAGTTTGTAAAACTTACTAAGGAACCTATTAACTAAAACACTACGGGGTTAAGTCCTAACCTATGACCTAACAACTATCCTAGGAGGGTTTGATAAATTAAAAGGAATTTAAAATATTGCAAATCCTAATGATTTGTGACCTTGGTGAATACCTAACTATGGACAATGTAACCTAAAACTATTGCTAACCTAAGGAGGGGACCTATGGACCCATGCGTTGATGAGCGGATAAGAAGGGAAGGTTAGAAATTTAATAAGGGACAGTAAATGATGTCCTTGCAGTTTTCAATGCCAAGTTTGGCGGGAACATGAAAAGTTGGAGATATCCAACTAGCAATGTAGCTAAGAAGGAAATTACATGCAAAATTTTAAAATGAAACTCACCAAACCTGAGTCGGTGGTGGCGTGGAAATTAAGGAAAAAGCAATGCATTCAATGCATTTATTGGTCTCGGTCTTGGTGACCAGCTCGCCTTGGAAAGGGGATAGAGGAAATTTTGTGGTTATTGTGTTCATTCGGGTTTTGAGTTTTGCTCTGCATTTCTTTCATGGTTCTTTCGAACCTGCAACCATTCTGGTCATTGTTTGTTGTTGTTTGGAGTAACCACGGCTATTTTGAGCCTGTGGAAGTTAGGAGATTGTTGGGAAAGCCTTGTTTTTGTCGCCGTGGAGAAGAATAGCTCTTGTGGGCGTGGACGCAGTTTTCTTCAAGCCACGAGAAATTTTATAGGCATGTTGAGCTCTTCTCTTTAAACCATTTTGCTCTTGTTTAAGCGTCTTCATTAAAAGAACTCTGCTCTTATGTTGGGTGTTTTTGTAAAATGAAATTGTTGATATGTTTGATGTGATTTTCTAGGTTGAGATATTTTTTGAGATGAATACGATTTGGGTATTTCTTTGCAAAAGGGTAAACGAGATGAAATCTATCCATGTTGTTTGAGTTTTTGATAGTATTGGGTATTCGGTTTAATTACCCATTATGGGTTGAGTTGATGAATGTATCAGTGATGAATAGATTGTTTTCTAAGTTCTGTGCGTATAAATGGTTTTGGAAAAACCGTGAGAATGCTTGATGGAATTGTTTGCGTGAGTTATTTCTCTGGTCGTAATACAGTGCATAGAATACAAATTCTTTGGGACAGTGGATTTATTTCATCGTTTTACTCTTACGTGATTTAAAAATGATTAAATGTCTCCTTATTTGATTTTAAAACCTATGAATGGTTTTTGGGAATAGTTTACTTAAACCTGGAACAGAATAATCTAGTTAATCGATGGGTGGAATAGAGCTTAATCGTTTTACTTCTTCCTTGAATTTAATGATGAAAATATAGATATACGAACTACATATTTGAACTTCTTCAGTGTGTTCGATTGGAACTGAACTTGAGTAGATTCTTGTTCTTGTAAAAAAATGGGTTTCTTTACCTATTACAGTGAAATTATGGTAATATAGCTTGTTGTACCTTTTTTTTACTTGTTTCAGACCTTGGGAATGATTGTTTTTAGAATATATATATATATATATGGATAATATATATATATTTGATGTAGTCTAAATCTTGCTACTTGCATTAAAATGAATTTTGAGTGTTTGGAAAACGAATCCTTTATTATTACGATGAAAATATGATTGTTGTCTGTTGTACACTCTTACTTGTTGATATCTGGACGAGAATGTCCGTTGGGTGAAAAATTAAAGGAAATGATTTTATTTAGAGGGCCGTTGATATTGATACTTATGATGATGCAAATGAATTCTGTTAACTCTCTGGAATGGTAGTTAGTAAGTTTTAATTACTGAATTATAATTGTTAGAAGAAATCACCCTATGGGAACAGGTCGGCACTAAATAGTTGATATTCAGCTAAGCAATGAGAAGAGGTAATATGATTCTTCTTCTTTTCATTCGATTATTGACTTCAATTACTTTCTCTCTCTTTGGTTGTTATCATTGATTGATATCACTTCTTGTTTAAATCATTCAGTACAGTTGTGATGAAAAGAAAGAGAATATTGGATGGGTAATTGGAAGTAATAATTATTTCTTCTCTTATCCAGTTGAAATTCTATATTTGATATTGAATGAATTTCTTACTGCCTTAGGCGTAATCATCTGCATTTAATTGTTGTTTCCTTCTTTTTGATTTGAAAGAAGTATTATGCTGTTTGTTGAATTTTGAGAAATGACACTAGTGTTTTCATGGTGAATGACTACTTTCTCTTCTGCATTTGATTGTTTGAAATTAAATGAGTAGTATGAAAGGGAAGTAGTTATGTTGGAATTCTTAGTTAAAATTCATCTCTTGAAATTTCAACTATTATAAGGGAATGGAACTGATAGTAATTACATTAGAACAACATTATATACATATGTGTATTAGTTCTTACAGATGTTTTTAATCTGGAACTATTTAGAGGAAATTACTTCTTGTAGTAATTATTTGGGAGAAAGTTAGTAAATCTTTTTGTCTGATTGTGATGGTAATTAGGGGATTGGGTTGTTAAGTTGTTCATCCTTATCAACACTTAATTCGTGGATGATGTCCATCTCAATTTTTAAACGTTTCATAAAAGTAGAGTTCTTTTATTGAGACAGTTAATTAAGAGCACCTCATTTTAATGATAAGTGCTTAATATGCTCAGTTCAATGAACTGACCCGTGCAAGTAAATTTTGCAGATGGTTTCCATGAGTAAAAAAAAAAATGAAGACATGTGGTTTTGATGCTTCTTCTGATTAGCTAAGGATGGATCTTTTCTGAGATTTTATTATTCCTCTACGAGGAAATGGGAAAAGGAGAAGTTGTATTCTTCTTTCCTTATGAGTTGTTAATGTTGTTTGATATGAATGAAGTCCAGTTGTATGGATTTATAAATTGTATAAATTCTATTTTAGAGGAATGAGTAAAAGGAAAGGAGTGATATTTTAATGGCTGTACCACTTTGAAACTGTTTGAATAAGATCGAGAATATAAATTTTATTCATTAAATTGAATATATTCAAATGATGGTTGATAGATTTTAAAAGGACATAATATCTATTCTTTACTTGAATACAAATTTTTAAGTTGAAATGTACAATTAATTCATACTTAGGTTAATATGGATTTTATATTGACATTGAAAAGAGTTAAGTGAATATGAATTCTTAAATGAATGATATTGGAACTCGGTATACAAGCTAATGAATGAATATAAATAAAAGAGACAATTGAATCTTGTACTGATTTCGTTAATATCCCTGAGATGTTTGATCCAGAGGATATTCGGTATGAGGAATCATATATCTCGTAACAAACCTTAATTAAAGCAAGGTTATAGTGAATAAATGAATACATTCATTTGGAATTAGGCCTCATTTAAATGACGTCTAATAAGATGGAATTCTGAATTTAAATTCAGTTGCGGATAAAACTTGGTTAAGTTTAGTAAGTTGATCTTACTACGTTAAGCTGTAATGGACTGTTAGTCCGAAGCTTAAATTAAGGAACTAAGATGGAATTAAGAAATCCTTCAGTAAAGAGGAGTAAAGGCATATTAAGCTTTAAAGACAATATAAGTCTCTCTTAGCTATGCAACTGTAACAAACAGTGAGGTTAGAAGATCAAGCACGGTTGCTGAAAATTGATCTTAAATACTTAAGATTATAATCTAATCACACTTATAGCTGGATGTGTATCCCTTGATGAGAGGATTCCGTAGGACCTTGGCACACACCAGCTACAATCTGGTGTCTTCATGAAGGCGGGGCCTTCATGATGACACAATGTTGTAGCTGACATGTTACAACGCCCTCCCGAATCGAATCATCAAGTTTACATAAGTTGGGACCAAGTTACTTGGACGATGATAGGAATGTGACCGGGTATACGGGGTGACTCAGAATACTAAAGGTAACTAGACACATGATCATTCTCTAGGTCGACATAGTATGTTTGTGTACCTTTAGTCACCCTGAGTGTCTTCCTATACTCTTTCATATTGCTAGTTTGGGTTAAAGTTTAACCTTGACGAGAGGAATGACAGAGGTCAGAAAAGACCATTCTAGATAACAAAAAAGTGAGGTAAAGGACGTATTCCATTGATGTGTATAATGTCTAGGAATATAATCATGCAAAGCATGTGAAAATCTTTGGCCAAAGTATCATAAGTTGTTGGTTGCGTTGTCCTAATCACCTAGTTTAAGAAGCAGGATATCAGATGAATATCGGTAATAGATATTCAGATAGGCCTCTTAAATGGAACACTTCGATAACCGAAAATGGTATAGAGAACCAAGTATACTTAGTATACAATGCATGGATTAACATGAAGGATCGGTAAGTAGCCGAGTCATGAAATGAGAGATCGTTGAAACTCCGAGCCATAAAATGGGAGATCGGTAGTTCTTCGAGTCATTTACAAGCAGCATATGGTATCTATTATATGATTGAATGGCATTGAATGTGTGCTCCATATTATAAATATGTGAACAGAGAACATTGGTTTTAAAAGTATCGTGTGTTGAATTACATAATGTGATCCGTTTTATATAAATAAATAAATTAAAAAAAAAAAATGGAAATGGTATAATATTCAGAAATGGTAAATTTCCGGTCATTTTGATTCACGAAATTTCAGCCAACATGTCATTTCACGAGTTATTTGACTATTTATACATATAAATGAACGTGTTGGTACCCAAATTAATCTCCTTCAAAGGCCAAGCAACATCATGGATTTGACAAGATGCTCAGAGGTAGATAGATGATTATGTATGTCGTTTTGTAGCCGGGAAGCAATCTATCTAACTTTTGGCACTCAAGCTTTGAAAAGGAGTGGGTAGCACCTTAAGAGGATTTGATCTATCCTCACTATTTTAGGTTGTGCCTTTCAACCAAGGTAAGAGAACCTTTTTGTAGCCTGTTTTTTATGGAGGAGATGGAAATATCCTTCCTAATGAAGTTGTTAAGGGGACCTTGAAGAAAATATGATCAATGCAACAAAATCTAACTCTCACGAGTTGTCACTCTAGATAGTGGAGATATTCTCTAGGCAAGGTTTAGGCTACTAAAGACATTTGGAATCTGATTGTTTCTGCATGTTTTGGTAGTAAAATTTGTGCATTTGTATACACACATGACAAACAGGGGTAGTATGGGTAGGATTAGTTGTTTTTAAATGGATTTTGGTGGGAGGTGAGGCAGGGTGAACTTGATTTACTAGATCCTTGAGAGCTTTTGCAAAATGGAAGACTAAACCAACTAGAATGCCACAAAGAAGTTAAAATGTTTCTTTAACCAGAATATGTGCTTCAATGGAGGCCCATATTAGCACTTTTTCATACAATCTATGAGATTTTAACATGAAAGATCGAGTTGGAAAACCCAACAAAACATCAAGATCTGAGCCCAATCACGCCTAAGGTACACCCAGAGGCTTACAGACAATCTCTATCAACAAATGAGAGAAAAGTGATTTTAAATTGTTTATTTCACTCCCAGATGAAAGCTCTTCTAAGAAATGAAATTGTAGATGCCACTAAACTCTTGTCATAAGGATTGAGACTGTGTGATTAAGATAGATTTTGATACAAGATTGCAACAGGAACAAGAAAACTATTTGTAGACATTCAGAAGTAAAACAAACACATTTTGCATAAGATCCACACAAAATAACTTGAGTTTGATTAAATTTCATCAGGAAAAGTTTCTAGAACAATCTCAAAGCTTGTCAATGGTTATACACTCGCAACCACCTTGACATGATCAAATTCAATACAAAAGAGATATACAGGCTTCTCAAACAGCTTCTCAAAAAAGGATGGGCTCTATCAAGCCTTTTTCTATTAGAAAAATCAGTCCCGACCCTAAAACTCCAACCATTTGCATGATAAATTTGTGCCATTTATAACATTTACAATGAGCCTTTTCCCCAAAAATCCAGACATTGAGTGCCACCAGTGCTTTCCATGATCACGATCATGATTCTCGAGAATCGATCGCCGTAAAAAGTCGCCAGTGCTCAAGGGGAGATATCTTCAAAAATCTCCTACATTCAACTCCTTCCTCTAGCAAATCACTCTTCCTTCTATTCGCCAACCACTTCCACCCCTAATCTGTCAAATCTAGTTCCTTGTGTGCTCGGGAGAAGAAAAATGGAAAATCAGATCGAGCCCGATAGTCAGACCATTTTAATGGCAAAAGATATCTCAGATCTCCCCACCAAACTTAGATATCAAAATTAACTCTCCTCTCTATTTGGCGTGTAGGAAATACCAAGAAATCATGAAGACTCGCACTTCCAGGAGCTTTTCAAGTAAAAATGGGGAAAATCAGATTCAGACACACAACTACCGTTGATCTTCACTTTGAATTTGGGTCGTCCATGTGAAAGATTCAATTTTAAAAAAATAGGCTTGGGGGTTTCCTTTGACTTTTTACAATCTTTTGAAAAAATGGAAAAATTTCCATTTTGCTCCACACCTCCGCCCTTGAGAAATGAGCCTGACACATGTCCCAATGTGGGTCCCAACGGAACCGCACTTCCTTTTTCACTTTTAACTCCCTTTTCCTAAAAGGAAAATTTTCCAAATTTCCCTTGAGAGTCCGCATCTCCGCCATTGACCGAAGCAAGCTTTGACCTTTCCTCTATCGAGCTTGCAGGCCATTTTTGATATTTAAACCCTTTTGAGAATAAGAGGCAAAAATTTTAAGTTTCCCGATGGTCTGCTTCCCCACCCCTTTTGACTTTTCAAATTGCCACGCGTCACAATGGCGCATCTTGAGATGGTTCCCAAAATTTGAGACCTTAAAAGAGCACGGGCTCGCCACGTGTCCTGACCCAACAGAATTTGTCTAAAGGCTTGAAGCTCAACGGAAGGTGCTACGTGTCAGAGTCCGAGGAAATCTCCTTTGGCCATTGAAAAGTCCAAGCAAAATGCAAAGTGAGCGGAGGCCTCCAAGTGTCCTCCTGGCACTTCTTTAAAATGAAACTCAAGGGTTGGTCCCTAAACATGCACGGTTCCTCCACGTGTCCCAGACCTCCCAAAACCTTTTGAAAAATACTAAGTATGGGAAGACCTAGCGGAAGCCTCCACGTGTCTTCATGGCACAATTTCAAAATGGTGCCCAAAGCGGAGACCTTGAATGAGCGCGAGCTCACCACGTGTCCCTGTTCCGCCAAATTGTACCAATTGCATAAAAATTTGTCTAAGTCTAAGAAAAGCAACGAAAATCTCCACGTGTCCTCCTAGGCGCAACTTCAAGGCCAAACCAAAAAGTGAACCTTCAAATGAGTGCCGTTGCTCCACGTGGACAAGCCTTGTGTTAAAAATTTTCACAAAGTTTTAGGAGTGCTCTGTGAGCCGCATTAAATAAAAAATGAACACGTGGACACCCTCGAGGCGAAAATAAGAAATTTTCCCGCCACTTAAATTTTCTTTATTAAGAACCTGGCGGGGCATGGGCAAGTTTAAACTTTTTTCCAAAGTAGCCAAAAAGAACAAGTTTCAAATACAAACCCGCCATGCCCCATCCAATCAGAAGAAACCACGTAAGCACCAAAAGAACCAATTAAAATTGAGCGGAGCCATGGGATCAAATTTTCCTTTTTGCCAAAAAAGCAAAAAGTGATAAGTTAAAGCATTTGTCCATTGTCCCCTGACCAACCAAAATAAGCCACGTGACCATTTAATGCAAGGATGCAAATTTGATCGGGAGAAATGCCCGTCAAACCGTAAAATGCAGAAAAATGACCATTTGAGCTTGGAGATAAATTTTTTTCCAAGGACAGAGGATTTAGAAATGTTACAAGGCTCAAATATGCTCTTTAGAGCTACATCCATTCATTTTCCTTCAAGTATTTAGGGCAAAAATGACAAGGACAACAAATCCACTGTAAAAAATGGAAAGAACAGGAGGGCCCGAGTTTTTAGATAAACAGAGAATGGGAGACCCAAATTACAGACCACTTTTAGAGGAACAAAGAAACAAGGAAACATAAATGGACCCATACGTGAACTTCGACCCAAGAACAAATTAATTATGGCAACAAAAAGAAAGCAGAGACCTCCCAAGCACAACACGGGGAATAAAATATGGCAGAGGCCGTAAATCGATAGATTTCAAAGGAAAAATGGGGCGAGACTATTTTGAGCACCAAGCAGAACAGTATAATACTATACATATCAATGAGGTATAATACATACATGACCGCCCAACCTTTTTTTGTAATCTGTGATTGTTGTCTTGCTTGATACTTCTATTGTCCAACCCTCATCGTCTAACCTCTGTCATCTAGTTCCTCAATCCGTCCAACCTTAATCTTTCCAACCTCATCGTCTAATCCCAAACTATTCGTCCAACCCTTAGCCCATATTGTCCCTGTTCACTAACCCGTAACCCGTCCTACCCCCCTGTTCATCCAACCTATTGCCCCTCCTACCCTTGTCATCTGACTCTTTACCGTCCATCCTGTAGCCATCTTTCAATAGTCAATATTTGCGACATATCCATGGATTCTAGAAAACAGGGTAAGAAGGTTACTGCCAATTCAAAAAAGAGTAACAAGACATTATTTGGCTATTTTGGCCACTCACAAAAAAATGAATATTGTGTGGGATCTGCAGAAAATATAGGTATGTACTATCTACTAATTTATATAATTTTATTATTATATTTTCCATATTGTATGTTTCTTATACTCCTCTTTATTAAATTGAGTATTTACTCTTTGTACTCTTGTTTATTTAGTGGTATTAATCATATAAATAATTAATACTATATTTATGTAACACTTTTATATGCAAACATTTCTCAAACACATTCAAAACTAATATTTTTGAGATGATCCTATTGATGAAAACATTCATTCCCTTGATGACATCGAACTAGGAGAAGATTCATCAAATTCTCATCCAACACCAACCAACATCGGAGGAAGCTTCTACTCAATGTATGTTTCAGAAAAAGGAGACGTGATGATCAAGATATTCTGATGAGAACCTAGATGCACAAGTTGAAGTGAAGAAAGTAATAAAAAATATGTGAGAAGAAAGAGGACAAAATGGACAATAGGAAGGACTTTTAGTTTGAATGGGAAGCCAAATATCCTTTTATTGAACCTAGGAGCCAAAAATGGTAATGATATTCCAACTCAATGTCGATGTAAAATATGTAGTTGGAAACAAGGGAAAGATCATACAATGCAACTCAAACTAGACACCATTGAAAAACATTGTGGGAAAATATATATTTCCCAAAATAAAAAGGATGGGCACATAGTAAGATCTCATAAATGGAAAAATGCAAAATATTGCTTGCATGTAAAGTATGCAGAAGAGTATGAAAAAGAAAAAAAACGTTTGAAAAATCTAAATGAAAAAGGTGGCACAATTGTAGAAAAATTAGGAAAAGCTATGGAGACTGAAATGCATGCCAAAAGTATTCAATTTTCTACGGTATTCCATATATTGAAAAAGGGAAGACCCATTTCAGATTTCTTAGATAATAAAATTTTGTATCAAGGTTATTGGCTTATAGAATGTTCCACAATCACATTGGTTAGATAACAATGGTTGGGAAATTATAAAATGTCTTGCTTCTGGTGGAAAAGGAGGATTTGAAAGAGGCTATTAAAAATGCAAAGTTTATTTTCTTTCAATTGATGAGGTCACAACAGTGGAAAATACTTCATGGGTTTGTATTCATGTATATACTTTTGCAAATGAAGTAAGAAATCCCCATCTCTTAGCTATTCATAAAATGAGTGAAAATTACAATTATGAAAACCTTTACAAATTGGTGGTGTCAAGTTTGAAGGATATAATAGGTATGGATGATTTTTCCATTGCAATGAAGTTAGTTTGTGTTGGAATTGATGGTGTAGTTGTAATGTAGGGGGTTAGAAATGGTCTCTGTGTCAGACTACAAACAATTTTTTCCCCTATATGATTGTAATTCATTGCATGGCTCACATAATGAATCTGACGTATAAAATTGTGAGCACATTCAAAAGTGTTGCCAAAGTGGAGGAGTTGATCCTGTGACTTGCATGCATATTATTCAAGTAGTCCAAAAGATTTTTAGAATTTCATAAATTTGCAATTGGATTGACAGATGGGAAAAAATCTTCTTAAAGATGTAGATACTAGATGGATTTCAATGTATGAGCCTGCTTGTAGAATATTTGAAGAATATCCTTCATTGATATGTTTTATGTATAAATACATACAGGAAGTAGATAAAGCTAAAGATTTTTGTATCATCTAACATATATTGAAACTTTACTTACATTATGTGGTATTTTCCAATGTTGAATGAGCTAAATGTTTTGATGAAGCATGCATGCAAGAGTGTTGCATCTACATAACATACTTCATACGACTGAGAAAACATGTGTGCATGAGTCTAGATAGTTTATATTTTTCAGATGGAAGTTTTTAGGACCTATTTTTGAAAGCTGGAATACATTAACAGACCTTAAGAATCCAAGTTGCTACTTAAAATTTAATATAAATGATCATTTGTGTATAACAACTCATGGGAAAGAGATACCACTTCACACTTTTTAAGAGAAGAACAGATTTGGTTGGGTCAGAGTTGGAAGAAGTAAGAGTGACACATAATTTATATGAAACAATATTATGTGACACATGAAATAAATTGAAAAATATTTCTCAATATTTATCTACGGAGATCCATGAATGATTCAAAAAATATAAATTACTTGAAGCAATGGGAGTTGTCAATCCACTATTTTGGAATACTAGAGCATTATTAAAATGTCCATTAGTAATATATTTATAAAATACATGAATAGTCTAATGGAACATTTTTGTAAGTGTGAAGAGATAAAATTATGTTTTGTTGAAGGTATTTTGCAAAATAAGTTATTGAGTTCTTAGTCACAACATTTTTCCATGACTATGCTAGAGCAATTTCATTTTCTGGATGAGCCAAATGAAAATGGTTCCATTAGAAGACTTTGGAAGAAGCTTTATTCAAGTAGTATTTTGTGAGATGATTTGAGTGAGTATTTTTCAACTATATGAACTATGTCAAACTATGATCCTGGGATCTGTTGAAGATGAGAGGGTATTCAAGTGCATTATCCTTGTAAAATCAAAAGTTTGTAACATATTGGATAGAAATTTAGAAAGTTTTCTGAGATTGTATGTATCAGTTATTTTGTGGAAAATTTTCCTTATGAGAGAGCACTTGCATTATGGAATTCACTCATAGAAAGAAGAGGAGTAGGTAACATTCTAACTGATCCGGGGGATCGAACACATCCACCGAACACATGCTACCAATTTAGTAGAATTTGAGGACACTTATGAACGGGTTGCTCCAGGACTATTTCAATTGCTAGAGTCCTAATTTCTTGTCTACATTCTTGACACTATTGAAAAAATGATTTGATATATTGATATATTTCATATTGATTAATGATTATCAACTAGTCTTAATAGACTATGTTGTTTTACTTGTAACAAATTCATTTTTTATATTTTGTTTTATTATTGTAATAAAGATAGTGATTTATTTAGATCCATTTATGTGTGATTAATATTTTATCTCTGCATGAAACATAAATCCTTTCTACTCAAACAAACACACACCAAACGTCTAAAACCATGTTTACATCTCCAAATAGTAACATAAAAAACATTCACAAGTAAGCAAAAATCGATTACAAGTTTGCATATTAAATTGTTGAAAACTTTCAATAAATGTGATACAACAATAAATATAGTTCCAATTCACAATTAAACTTGTATTCATTCTAACAAGAGGTGATTACTTTATGAAGACATACATGTTTTCATAAAGCATTGTCAGCCAATACAATTACAAAATTATGGGTTATCAATTTCTTTTCAAAGCTTTTGGGAAAGTTTTATCATATAAGAACACATTATGAGGGAATCCTCTTTTCTTCCTATGATTCTGAATCATAGTTGTCCTTACGTCTTGCCACACATGGAATAAAAAAGTAAAAATTGGTTGGCCACTATCTTTTAATTCCTATGTTAGTGTCAGAATTGTGACAACACACTTGTCACATGGTGAAACTAACTTTTTTTTTTCAATTTTTTTGTTGTAGGGGCAACTTGATATTTTTCTTGCAAAGAGGTGGAGTTTTCTCAGTTTGTATAGTGCTCTCTATTAAAACTCCTGATACCTACTAAATCTTGTGTTGCTATTGATATTTTGAAGAATATTGTGCTCCTCCCTCACAACATCTCCGATGAAAAAAGTGATGGATCAACATCTGTATTTTCTTTCAAGTAAGATATATGGATCCATCTTATGCTCCTTGATTATCCTTCTCAATGTATTATTTTGTTTATTTAATAATAAATTTTTTTCCTTCAACTGTATAAATGCATTCAAGATTTTGCGGGCATTCTTCAAATGTGCATCAAATACAACTACTTCTTTCTTTAAATTTTCATATTTTTCTGCAAAAAAAAAAATATAAATGTATTAGATAAGTTATAAATAATTTATTGCAATGCTCATAATTTCAAAATTTTTCACATGTAAAAGATGACCTACCATACTTTCTCTTTTTTTGCATTTGCAATTAAAACATTACTTTTGTCTCTAGCCCATTTGTTGTAGTATACCAGGATTCAACATTAAGATTCTCCAACCTGTTTAACATTATATCTAAAACTTCATCATCATAATCATTATTATACAAAATTGTGCTAGATTGAGCTTTATTTAGCAAAATGTCAAGCCTTGTTGGTTGGATCTCTATGACAAGTGAACAATGAATGCCTTTGAGCATGATTATGGTATGGGTATTTATTTCTTTGATCAAAACTTTGGCCCTTTTCTCCCAAGTGTGCACTAATTCCACATCAGACATAACCACTTCTTGAATTGTGGCCCCCATACTATTTGATACCATATTTTTGATGACAAAATCTATCTTTTGATCATCCGTGAGTGGAATTTGACTTTGGTGGAGGAGAGTCTATGATTTCACAGATATCTTATTGCACTTGTGGTTGAGGAGGTGGAGTACTTTGTATCATATCATGGGTGTCAAAATAGTTACCCGTCTCAAGCATCACCACTATCAAACCCCAAAAATCATCATCGAGCTCAATCTGGTTCAAAATCTAGGTACCCATTGCACTCAAGACACCACCTAGTGAAAAACCTAGAAATTATGAGGTTGTGGGTGAACTATTCTGTGGAGTTGGTAGGAAACGTAATATTCTTCCCTGTAAATTTTCTTTTTTTTTTATAATGCACATGTGGTAGTATCACAGAGGCCTATTTTGAATATGTTGTGGTCATCTATTAACTACAAGAAGAAGCAAAGTATTAAAAATTAAACATTATACCCTTGTAAATACTAAATAAAATATTTGCAAGTAAACAAAAGATGCTAAACATTATAAATTACCTTGCATGCTTGGAGATGTGACCATTCGACCTTGTGATTGAGACTGAGTTTGATCTAGATTGTCAAACTCGGAAGTTTCTAAAAAAAAATGTAGAAATATTAAAATAATTTACCACTTATAGAATATATAGCTTGTTAATGATTCTTACTAGTAGCTTAGTTATAAATAATAATATTAATACCTATAGAAAATTGTGGTGGGAAAGGTGGTGGTATTGGTGGAGCTATCGACCCCCTAGGTATTTTTTGTCGAGGAAATCAAACCGGGGTCAATTTTCTGCGAATCCATATTAGAATCATTAAAGGCCTTGAGGGCCTTTACCCCAAGAAATAGCCTCCTTATGAGATATTGCAGCTACAATTCTTCTCTGTAGAATATAAAATTACTATTATTATTATTGCATTAAAAAATAATTAATCGTTATAATGTTAAAATTAATTATTACTATTGTTCTTCAACGAAAGACCAATCAATAACAATTTTTCATTTATTGCGATTGAAATTTTTTGTTCTAATTGGTGGAAATATTCTTGATAGAAAGCAAGTAGATAATTGGTACAAGAAAACACAATCTTGATTTATCAGATGCATTGATACTAGAAAGGGCATTGTTGACATCTATTTTAATTGATTGGAAAATATGTGCACCAATCAAAATTGTTGCCCTGCCAGTGTCCACAATAAATATTGAACTTCCAAAATGGAATTTCCATGGATCTTCCCGCAACACAATCCTGGATTGAAAGAGTGATATCATTGCAAGAAAGAAATTATTTGTAACACCTTGTATAACAAGGCCTCTTTTGGAATGATTAACTGCAGTTGCAACAAGATATAAGAAAATTTAGATGCTTGGGTAGTCAAGTAATATTAAGAAAACAAATAATTGAAAAATAAAATTGAACTTACCATCAACTTGCACATTGTAATGAGACTCCAAATATTTTTGTCTTCATCAGTTAAGACAGCCTTTGTAGTCATGGGCATCTGGTTTTGAAAAGGTAACCCGTTAATCGATGGATGTCTATGGGCTCCACGTGGAATGAAAATGTACGATCCATCAGGGGGACAAAAATTTCCATTTGCCTAGTTGTAAGAATTGATCAAGTAATCGAGGATGGTAGTATCTGTTTCAAATTGGGGCATGTTGACAAGCCCCGTGAATTGTGTTTTGTGCATCCTAGTCTTTAGGTGTATCTTTTAGTTTCATTAATGTCATAATCTGAGGGCACATGAGATTTTTATACTAGAATTTGGAGGTAGGAGTAACTGTGGAGCTAGCCATTGTTGAAATCTTTAGAAATTGGTGTAAAGTTATAGGAGAGGGAGGGGAAAGACTGTAGGTGCATGTTGGTTTGGTAGAAAATTGGAGAGAATGATTGTAGATTTGTAAAATTTTATGGAAAAAAGTAAAGAAATGAACCTTGTAGGATATATATAGGGCTTGGGTTCTTAGGGAGGACATGTGGTAACAAATGATATGTGGATAGTTTTGAGGCAACACGTGTCTAAAAACTCATCAATTTTAGAAGATATAGATAGTTAAGAGACGACTATCCTCCATCTTTATCATAGGCTAGTCCATCCAATAGGTAGTAGATGACCGTCTATTATGGTTCATTTAATAGGAAAAGACCATCATCAATAAAGACGCCAACTATCCAATGGGGAGGAGGCGATTGTCTAATAGGAAGAGCAGCCGATTGTCTAAGAGGAAGAGACACATGATGTCTAATATTGAAGAGACGGTCATCTAACCTTGTTCCCGCCTAATATTAAAGAGATGGATGTCCAACATTTGTCCAACCTTGCTCGCATCTAATAGTATATGGAAAGCCATCCAAAATCCGTTTAACTATGTGAAAGCTATGTAGAAAATTGTGGGCTGCCAAATCACCTTTGCCATGAAATGGTTTTTTAGATATTCACCATTGTTTTGAAAGTCCATTTCAAGATTTGCCACCCATTCTATAATAATTTTTTGAAGGGGGTCTTAAAATGAACCCATTTTTTTATCATACCATCCTCCATTTAAGGTGATTATCCAAATTCTCCATTGAGAATACATAGCAAAAGTTTTCCAATTGAACATAAGAGAAAGATCATTCAATCAGTGCTTGATTTCATCTCACAAAGAGAAGGTGTTTCTCTTTAGAGGATTACTATATTTCATAAGTGCACTAATCTTTCCATTGATAATTATTATATATTTTTTATATCGTCAAATCATATAGATCTCATTAAAAAATTATTCTTCCTAACTTTGGGATATGTGCGATACGGGTACATGCTTACGATATGTGCAAAATAACTATTTACTCGTGCAAGAGATAGTTTATCATGCGGGTGACCCTGAATAGTACACTAGAGAGCGAAGACTTTCAAATAAAAACCATTTCCAATATTTCATATCACTTGAATAGGTGGAAAGAGATCATGTTCATGACAAGAGTTGATATTTGTTGTTTGAGATACTCACCGTTGTTTACATAGGTGAAGAGTAGAAAGAGAGAACTTTTGAGGCATGAAAAAGATGATCATTCAAAATAATAGTTGGAACACTATTTATGATTCCAAGAAAGGACATGATTTGATCATGGAATTAGATGAGGAAGATCATATTCGATTCTGATATTCGTCCCCATAGTGAAGGAAGAGCAGAATTCCATCCTGGATCACCTTCACTTGAATACATCTTCTCTCTCTTCTTTTCTTTCTCTAACTCTTGTAAAAGTGACTTAAGTCACTTAGAGTTTCTATTTCTTCATTGGGGGTTCTCTTTTTCCAATTTCATCTTGTTTACTTAAGTGACTTCATATTCTTTCATTATAAAATTAATTTTCTCAAAATAAGGAAAAGTGACTTATTTTGAATTAGACTATGAAAAGTCATGGAATGGATTCTCAATTCTACATGATCAATATTTTCTATCCCTAGCATGATGTATTCTTCCATTTCTCGACAATATTTTCCTCCATTCTCTCTCTTGATACTCAATCAAACATATTGCAGGTTTTGTAAGGAAGCAAGGGCTTTGTACCTACTAAAATGAAATGAGAATCATTGGTTGAACTTTGTGTCAATTCATGTTATTGTTTCATGTTCCTTATTTGATTACATATGTTTTCTTGTTTCTTCTAATTGAGATGGAAAATTGTTATGAGTTATTGGTTAATGAAATTTGTATTTCTCTCATTGACATAACTCCTCTCCTACATTTCCCTTTCTTTTCTTATACTTTTATCCTCTCCTACTTGCAAACTCTTCTCTCTCTAATCTACCATTGCAATCAAAACAAGGTTGTTCCTACATACTTCTCAATATTTTACACCTTGAGGTTGCAATTAGTGTATATAATTTCCAGTTTTCAATAAATGGGATCAACCTATTTAGTATTAGAGGTAACTATTCTGTGAGCGTTGTGAAACCCACATATTTTCCTCGAGAAAATATTTTACCAATAGATTACATGCATTATTTACACCAAAAATAGGAGAAGTACATGAGGATTTCTCCCACTTGAGGGGATATAGTGAAATACATAGATTGGTTCGGTAGGGGTTTATTCTTAGGGCCGATCAACCTCACTCACATATAGATTTGTCCTTTTTTATATATAATCATTTCATAAAGTTTGCTTCATGTATTTAGAGTTTTCTATTTGTTTTGGTTTATTATAGTTGGTCATAAAGGTGTGTGAATCCTAGCAATGGACGCTAACACATATATCTAAAATAATGATAGGAAAGTGAAGTTACCTAGCTCAACCATTTTTAGGTTTGAAACCATATGAAGCAGGACTAGACTATACTACAACCTATTTGGATATGTATGATTCCATACATGTGAAATTTCGATTACATTATTAGTAATAAAGTTATTCCAATTTCTCATTATATATTTCATCTAGTTTGCATACCCATATCACTTTTGTACCTCACTACAAACCTAACTATACACTCCTTGTGCTTTACACCATCATTTCATTGTTTGCTTTATATTAATAGTTATATTTTGGATTGTAAAGTTAATGTGGATTAATTTATCCAAAATATTCTACCTGTAATATTATTAAAACTAATAATAAGTAAGGAAATAAATCCTATCAAAACCTTATATTATTTATTTTCAAGAGTTGAATTACCAACTTGGTCAAGATATGAATCATATAGTGAGTGAGCTAGGTAACAATGGAGTTCACCCAACTAGATATAGAGTTTGGTCACTACCTCAATCAGTGCACTTAAATGTCTTTGAATTATAATGTAATGATTCTAATTTACGGTGTAAATTTTTCTTCTTCATTCAAAACTTGTATTCTCCCTAATTTTTTGTCAACTACTAGTAAATTTTGTAATCAACAATGTGTATATATTTTTAAAATATTTTTAGTGGAAGAATTATAGATAAGTAATGTCTTTAAAATGAAACTTTGATACCATGTAAGAGATTTGAATGCTTCTTCTTATCAATATCTACAACAAAAATCGATTACCACAACTAGTCATGTGCACACACAAAATAATTATGTATAGTATAGTATATATTCATGTATTGTTGTGTGTTAATAATACAATGGGATTCCTAATATTTCTAGCTAGGAAGGTTTGTTTCATACAACATTTTTTTCATGAACAACCATATTGATAAAGGGATATCCTAATTATGTGCACAATTTCAAATGTGTGTGTACAATTAGGTATTCAAATCAAACAATAATAACCATACAAAAATCAAGATTTCATATTTAATTGTGTGTGTGAACATAGTAATAAATATCTTAAACCTCTATTTAGTGTGAACATGAACACTCCAACATTCCCTCACTAAACAAGAACACAAATTTGTGCTTTTTAATAGTAGTTTATTTGTAAAACAACATTGAGCTTACATTTTTAACGGTACATATTAAAAAGGTTCATTAAATCCAGTACACACCAATCATTGTACACAAATGAATCATAGTTTAATTATATTCAAATATTTTCAACTATTTTTTTAATACCATATATGAAATATGTGGGTGTAATTATTTAATCCTAAGGCCTTCAAAATCTTTGAATATTTCAACACTTGTGTGGAACAACCATTTGGTTTTCACATACATGTCCTCCATTTAAAGTCTCCTTGAATGTCACAACAAAAAATAATATTCCAAAGCTATGAAATCATACCATTAATATAAAAGGTGCACATTATGTTGAAGGATTCAAATCAAGATCATTATATTTGGAATTAGTTGTTCATATACTAACTTATTTGTTGAATCACGCACCCACCAAATCTATCACGGATATTAGTCTAGAAGAAGTATAGTTAGGGTATATGCATTCTATTTCCCATATTAATGTTGTTGATTGCACATCGGTTGTGCACATTCCAAAGAAGAAGAGAATAATTTTGTCTAAATAATCCTTGCAATATATTTTTATTGGATACATCTAAGATTCAAATTCCTATCAACCCATGGATCATGACACAAATAAGTTATACATTAGTAAATAATTGTTTCATGAGAAGGACAATTCAACTCCACCTTTTACAACGTAACATATTCCAAACATTTATCTTATGACCCCTCATGATGATGAAGATAGTGTTGATGATGTTGGTAGTGATAATGAGAAATATGGTGTGATGATGGTCGGTTAGATCCTTCGGATCTAGTATTTGTGAATACTTCACAATGGGTACCATAATGTTATAAAAGCACCCTATGAGATGTAAATTTGGATGGAGTCCCATAAAATTCAATTCAATCACCAAGAAATTATATTATGCTGGTTGATGAGGTGAACATAACCCTCTTGAGATTATTTGTTTAGAATTTTTAGCCTTGACAATTCAAAAATCCCTAGATTTTGAACCATATAAATACGTCATAGTTGTAGAGCATAAATATCTCATGAAGAATGACACATGGGAACATTTTAGTTGTCTAATAGGAAGCCACTAATAATTTATAAGTGGGTCCTTAAAACTAATAAACGGTAGATGGTAGTATTTACAAGCACAAGGAAATACTTATAGAAAAGATATATGCTCAAAAGGAAAGGATCAACTATGAGGAGAATTTTTCTCCCGCATCAAGATAAAGACTATAAAATTTGTCTTTAAAATGGATACACAGTTTGGTTGGAAGGTTCATCAGATGGATGTAAAATTTTATTACCTCAAAAGACATTTAGAAGGGGGCGTCTATAAAACCTAAATAGATGGATTCATAACACTTGGTCAAGAATAAAATGTGTATACTCGTCAAATATAAGTAGGCTCGATATCTGGTATACTAAGGTAAATGACCATATTATGTAACATGGATTCTATTGGAGTCCATATGATTCAAACATATACCTTAAATAGAAGGAGAAGTTTAATTATCATTGTGTATGTTGATGATTTATTCATTACTTCTAAGTTAATGAAGATTATTAATACAAAAATAACGGTCTTAAGTGATCATTCAACATAATCAATCTCATGATTCTTCACTATTGTCTTAGCTTGGAGGTATGCAAAATGAGACACCATATTCTCATGTCTCATATGAATTATGTTAATATTATTCTCAATCAATTATGGCTGATTGATTTTAAGTCAAATAAAACGCTCACGGAGAAAAAAATTAATTTTCTTGTTATAATCTATCAATGAAAGTAAATGTAACTCTCTCTTAGTAGTTGATGTAAATTCTCGTTTACTTAACCTATACTAGACCATATATTTCCTATGATGACAATTATATTTTTGGAAAAGGGTGAAATTTAGGGTTTTGAAAGGACCTGCATCCTTTTACAAAAATCCCTTAAGGCAAGATAAATCAGTTAAGCGTAAAGTGAAAAAACCCAAAGGTAGTCCAAAAGTCAAAAACAACAAGATACAACAAAATAACATCCTTAGTTGCAGGAGAAGCATTTCTTTCTACCAGATTGTTAACCAAATTAAGGAGCTCAATACAATATTTTTGATGCTTTCCCAAGTTTTATCAGTGTAATCCTTCAAGTCTTTGATGACCGATAAATCCCTCATCAGATTCCCAAGGATGTTTGCAACAATGTCATTATTGTCGATTCGGGGGTGTTATCCGAGATCTTGCTCTCTTGGTGTAGCCATTTTATCATCCTCGAATTAGTGAATGTGAAACCCTTAACATCGAGAGTAGGAGAATACGGTACACAAAAGAGAGACCCGGAAGAACCTTAAGAATTTATTGCTTGGCCAAAATCTCCATCGGCTCCATAGAATGGAAAGCGTGAAAGGGATGCTCTAGCGAAACAAGTCGGGAAACAAGGGGAGATAGTAGAGGAGAAACATTAGAGGGCGAGAGAAGGGGATGTGGAGAGATCGGTGGTATGGCCAATGATAAGCACATCAAATTCATATTCGGGGGATATGGAGTACGAAGCTTGAGGTGTAGCGAGGCGGATTGGAGGAGGAAGAGGGAAGGGGAGGCAGAGAGAAGCAACACAACATTGTTTACCCAATTTGAGAGGGAAATAAGAAATATCCTCTCGAGAAGCCACAATTTTGAAGATAAGATAAAGAAGGTCATGATGAAGAAGGGGGCCTTCTTCCTCCCTAGCCAAATTCAAAGAAATCTTAAGTGACTGAAAAAGAAAGGAAGCCAAATTCACCTTTTTATCGTGCCTGTGCAAATGCGAGAACAAGAACAATTGGGGGCGATGAATAGTTTGTATTGGCCTTCTAAAGAAAATTAATGCATGATAAGTTACGTGATCTGTCTAAGGCGGAGGAAGATAAACACGTTCATAGCCCAATTGGTATTTCTTTAAATTTTCCCCATGGTAAAGGAAGTCGACATTTCTTCTCGAGGAGCGTTTAAAGTAGATACCACCTTGAGGGCAGACCAGTAGCCGCGGTGATGGATTCCCGGGAAATTGTGAATTTGGTCTTCCCCACCTTAACTTTCCCATTCCGCCAAGAATCCAAGCGTTGCAGAGACTACGATCGAGTTCCTCAAGAGCCTTTCCAAAAAGGCACGATCCCTACCTCTTGTAATATGTTCCAGACCTCATGGTCATTCCTTGCTTCTTCGTAGGATGAAGGTTTAAATCTTCTAATAGGCCCACCCATCATGCAGAAAGTGACAGACATAGAAAAATGGCTAAGGTGGACACTGAATAAATAGGAAATTTGAATGCCATCCGTCTAATCACCAACACGTGCCAGCTTGACTTCTAATTGAGTACTTTCAGTAAAAAATTCATCCCAATTAATCATCATTAAATAAATATTTTTTCCACATGAGCGAAAGTGCTTAAAGTCATAATTATCATGAATAACACTTAAAAATTTATTATTGCTTCCAGCGATATAGAAAGGGGGTTATCCATAACCCGTTGTGACTTGTTGAAGCATTATTGCGAAGATGGAGTTGAAGTTCAGCTCTAAAAGGAAGATAATCCTTTGGTAGAAAATCATTAGATATAATGGTAAGGAGGTGACTTGGAAAGTCTGTTATCTAAGTTTTTTTCCCATCGAGATAAGACCCTCATATTTGTCAAGGAGTCTCTGACTTTATTGCCTTCTCTATATACATGTTGAAATTTAATCTCTTAGAAGTTAGATTGAAGGACTCAAATATCCTCAATAATATTATGAATATTCTATTGAATGATATATTTTGAACTCAAAATTCTAACAAGATTTAGAGATTCTCTCTCCATAATTAATTACCCATGGAAAATATGAAGAGCTAGCTCCAGTCCTTTGAGAATAACGAGCTTCAACTATGCGATTAATGTCCATGCCAATTTTTTTGTAATTCTGACAAAGGATGACCATAATAATCTCTCAAGATGAATTTTCCCCTTGAAGCACTCAGGTTTCCTTTAACCGCTCCATCGGTATTGAGTTTCAACCATCCTGGCGAGGGGGACCATAAAGTATGTGCCCTCACAAGCTGCAAAGGTGGGGGTAGCAATAGGTATGAAAAGCTGATTGGGCTAGTCATGTGTCCCACTGAAGTTAATTTTCTTCTTGTGCTTCCTCTAGATGTAGCAATTTAAGTTCTCTTGAAGACTAGAATCTATCACAAGGAATACATGTTCTAGGTCTCAAGACTATTCCTTGAAAATCTGTCTATTTCTTTCTTTCCAGATTCCCAAAGGCCATGGGGGAGAAGAAGATTCCAAGCAAGGGAGATGATAGGATGTTTGAACAGAGAGCTCCATTGGGAAAAAGATATCAGCTAGAGAAGAAGAAAAAACCCAATTAACCCCAAAATGATCCAAAAGGATACCCCATAGGGAGTGGGAAAATGGACTTTGAAGTAGAAGGTGGGTTATATTTTCCGAGAAGGCGGCGTGACATGCAAAGGATGCAGTGGCTGGGTAAAGAGAACCCCCTTCTTTTAAGGTTTTCTCTAGATAGGATAGCATCTTGAAATGAGAGCCAAGAGAAGAAGCCAATTTTAGGAGTGATAGAAGGAGACCACACTTGTCTTAGTGGTGGGCCAAGAAGGTGAGATATTGAAATATATGTGGCTTTAACGAAAAATCACTAGAGGGAGAAAGAGGCCAAATGAGAACATCTTGGGGTTAGGAGAAAGGAATGTACTGAGAGGAGAGAGTCGTCTTAAGACTATTGATATGTTGTACCGGAATCTTGCTTGCTACAACCATCCTAGGCGAGGATATGCCGAATTTTTTTTTTTGAAGCTGTTGATATAAATGCTGACCTCTACCGCCATAAATAAAAGAGAGATGTATTTTTATCGGATCCCAAAAGTAGTATAGAGCAAGAAGCGTGTCTCCAAACCACCAATTGTTCCAAAAATCAATGAGTATGTCATTCCCTAAGTGCCATTTGGTTCCATCTTTTAAGAATGGTTGTGAGCTATTATGGAATTCTAAATATCGAGCCCATGAGATCCTTAGGATGTAAAAAATATCACGAAGGGTAGAGGTATTTAGAAGTAAGAAGTTGAACCCATGGATCTTGGTCCTTAGAAATAATAGCCCAACCCAGCTTGGCCAACATGGCTTCATTAATATCTGCCACTCTTTGAAGATTCTGAGACCCCAACCTTCATTGGTTTACATATATTTTACAAGAAACTAAATGAACCCTTTGTTGTCTTGACACAGACCAAAGAAAGTGTTTTTGGATTTTTCAATGTGAGTAGCAATCAAGGAGGGCATTTTAAGAAAAGACATAAAATAGATAGGAAGTATTTGAAGAGTAGGTTTCACAAGTTGTAGCTTACTGCTTGGTGAGGAGGGATCCCTTCCAACTGTGAAGCTTCTTTTGAAACCTTTCAATAACTGAAATCTAAAGGTTTTTAAGTTGTTTGCCTTTGAAAAGAGGTAGACCTAAGTAGGTGGAAGGAAGATCAACAATGCTACAACCAAATATGGCTGCAATATTTCTTTGTATGTAGGCGAGTGTTAAGTAAAGAAACACAACTTTAAGTGAAATTGATAATTTATTGTGATGAAAACTAGTAACAATCAAGAATTTTCTTGATATGCTAAAGCTTCCATGTCAAGTAGACGGCACCCAAGAGTAGAGTATCATCAACAAATTGATTGTGAGTGGCTGAAGGAACTCTGGTTGTGATCTTGAGACCGAAATAGCAGTAGATTGCTTAGCATCTTCGAGGGCTCTACTCAAGGTATTTGCCATAATAAGAAAAAGGAATAGAGAAAGGGGGTCTCCTTGTCTAATGCCTCAACTATTAGCAAAATAACCCACAAGAATGCCATTCACGGGACCAAGAATTGAGGAGAGGAGATACAATTATAGACCCAATTGCACCATTTGTTGTAAAACCCAAATTTTCTAAGAACTCTGAGTAGGAAAGGCCAACTAACACGATCAAAAGATTTTTGCATGTATAGTTTGAGAAGATCCCTATCATTTTAGCATGCTGAACCAAATGGATGGCTTCATGAATAGATATCACTCCTCCTTGAATCATCTAACCTCAATGAACCCATTATGTTGTTCAAAGATGTTCATAAAGGGTTTCAATCTTGAAACCAACATTTTAGTGATTATTTTATAAGAGGTATTGTAGAGGCTAACGAGGCCGAAATTTGGAAAGCAGATTTGGAGCTGTTATCCATATTCTACCCCGGGTAAAATATTGGATCGAGAATGACCCCACACTAAAAGAACACGAGAGATCATGTTTGATTCCTGTAAACGAGTGTAGGGGGACTCTATAATGGAAGTGGCGGGGCCTACAAAGATCAAACAACCATGTGCAAGAGAAATTTAGAAAATGGCTATGTCAAGTAAATCCGAGCCTTAAATCCATTCTACGGGTTATAGGTGGGCTCAAAAATAGAATAACGGGGTCATAAAAGGGGAGCAATGTCACAAAAAAGCCGAGAACAAGAAAGAGAAGAAAGCGACAAAGATCGAAGTCTTTGGGCTAAAAGCGATTTAGAACGGTCCAAAAATCGGTTAAGTATGGAGGAGGCAGCGGAGAGAGCCACGTGTCGAAACGGCGCTTCTCCAAAGTTGAATCCAAGAAAGGAAGTTTCAATGAGCATCAGGCTTCCACACGTCTAGAGCCCAAAATTTGTGTGGCCGCTGAAAAGTATTCGACTAGATAGGAAGGTGCCAGGTGTCGGCTCGGCGCAAATCCAAGATGGGAGTCGAAGGTGGAGACTCAAACTCATGCCAACCCTCCATGTAGAAAATGGTCAACATAGGTCAAAAGGTGGGCCAGAGTGGACCTCAAAAGGGCTAAATATAGAAATGCTGGCGGGGACTGCCACGTGTCCAAGCGACGCATCTCTAAGGGTAGATTCAAAAGTGGAAGACTCAAACAAGCGCCAGTTTACCACGTAGCCCAAGGTCCGAAAAGGTAAGGAAAAGGTCATTGAAAAGTCCAAAGAAAAGTGGAGGCTTCCAAGTGTCAACTTGACACTCCTTTAAAGATAAATTTTGATCGAGAGTTTCAGCGAGCGCAGAGCCTCCACGCGTCTAGTCTCAAATGAAGGGGAAAGAGTTGGATTGAATAGTCGATGCATGGTGGCAGGCCGGTGGAGAGTGCCAAGTGTCTAAATGGTGATAACTCAAGGGTTAAATATAGAGAGGGTTCCTAGACGAGCACCAGACCGCCGCGTGTCCCCGGTCAAGAAATATGACCCTACTAAGAAAAGGACTTAGCCGAGAAACAAATAAATTGAGCAGGCCAGCGGAGGAAATCACGTGTCAGCCCCGCACTTTTTCAAAATAAAAATATAGAGGCTACCCTCAGACATGCACCGGCCAACCACATGTCCCATATTAAAGATGGGGCCTTTTTTTGCAAACTAGTTTTCCCGCCCTTTTGTATGGACTCGATACAAACTTCAAAGGGGCATATCTTTCAACTCAGGGCTCGAAATATTACAAATCTGACACTGTTGGAAAGATCTTGGCCTCGTCCATGCCATGAAGATCTGAAACTTTAAGTTTGGGGAAGTTAGGTAAAGAAAAATGGAAAAAATGTCTTTAGGGCCATTAATGCGGGATCTATCTGCCTCAACAACTAGATCGGATTCGATCTGCTCCGCCGTTTCCTCCTCCTTCAAGGTGTTGAACCGGTGGTTATTACTGATCAAGGTAGATTTGGGGGCATATTTTGTAGGAGGCATTAATAGCAGTGGTTGATCTTCGACCTACTTTTCTTGCTTCTCTCTCTTTCTTCTCTTTGATTGAATCTATAAGTACGGGGGTCGAGATTCATTGCAATAGAATACATTTGTGATTGATTTTAGATCCTTTCTTGTCTCTTTTGATTTCATCTGGTCTTTCATTATAGATCTAGTTATCTGTGCTTGGTTATCATATGTATTTTGTTGGTTTGTGTCTATCAGCAAAACTAATGTTCATCATTCCTTTAGTGCATCACCTTATAGCTTAGTTTGATTTCCTGCATTCCTTTTATCCTTGCCTCCTTGGTGAAACTTAGATTACGTTTAGGAATAGGCCCTCTACAAGTTTTCACACATGGACCTAAACAAAGGAATAGGAACCAACCTTTAATCTAGAGAGTTGTTTCCCATCTGTAAAGTCCCACACTTTGGGGAAAAACTCAATGTTATGTGAATCACACCAAATGAATATGCCCTTAGAAAAGTAGATCGACGACTCATTTGGGGGTGTCTTTGTGATTTTGCACTGCGGTTTTGACACACTCGATGGGACCAAGAAGTCTCCATATCTATTACAGTAAGATTGATGTGCACTTTACGTGATTCCGACTTTAAGAATCTTTTAGAAACTACACATCTACCGACTCTAAAAGAGGTAGAATCCATTGGTTTTAGTAGTCCAAGTTTCCCAATTTCATGAGAAGGATAAAAACAAGGTCAAGAACAAGAGAAGAGGGACAGTTTGTACACACACTTGTCTCTAGATAGAAGGAGAAGAGGAAGAAGAGCCCAGAGGTCTCTATCTCCACCAAACAGAGCCTTATCAACACCTCCTCCTAGTAGGCCGTTCTTTCAATCAAGAAGGGTGCTCAGGCCGATCAGGATGGCACACCAACAACCAAATCCTTATGTCAATTTCACGCGGTAGCTCACTTGCTATGAATACACAAAACCCGATCCGGTGGCGAGAATTAAAGAGCATCCCATATTTCACTAGAGAAAACCAGACTTGTCCCGGTGACCACGTTTAAGACATTGCAAATGTCTATACAATCCATGAGATCACAGAGATGGACATTGCGGTCAAGTTGATAGCCTCTTCACTCAAGGGTAAAGCTTCACAATGGTTAATGAGCCTAGAAAGACTCTATTCAATCTTGGGACCATCTGTGCATAGCTCTTCACAACCAGTTTGGAGAAAAGGGAGATAACCTATCCTTGCTAGAGCAACTGACAATAATCAAGAGAGCTCCGAATGAGCAACTGACGGATTTCAACCTTAGATTTCAATGGACCTGGGACAGGATTCCAATAGCAGTAAAGCCCACTAATGAAGGTGCCTTCTTATACTTCCTTAGAGCTTTAAATTTTGATATTTCTTTGATGATTCATCAATGGGGGGCACAACCTTACCTCTGACCTATAGCCTTTCCATAGGAGCCGGGAATCATTTGATTTATCCTGAAAAACTTGCTCCTAGGCCATCCATGCCTCTATACCCCAAGTTAGGAAACCCAGGTACCATCCAAACACCCACATTAGCTCCTATACCCACCCTTAGGAGTCAAAGTTCAGTTGAAGCCTCCACTTCATCATCTAACACCTCAAAGGAGCTTTAGGAAGTTATGAAACAAACTGCAGAACCTAGGAAATGAGCTAGTAACCATCAAAAGACGGCGGAGTTCGAGTTCTAGGCCATATCGGCCTCGAGTCCGATGTGAGCTAGACCCTCATATCGAAAAATAGACCACCGGCCAGGCCTGTAAATCGAGTCAACACCAAGGGTAACCTCAAGCTGCTAGACCTTTCAAGTCATATGATCCAAACATAGCTTCAACATCAAGGGCATTGGTTCCAGCATAGAATAACATGGCACAAGAATATGATTAGTGTTTCCCATGCAATCAACCACATAATAAGTCGATGTGTTTCAATGGTGCATTAAATCAGGATTTGATGGTGCAAACCGTTGGTGTGTCACAAGAACCTAGCCAAGAATAAAATCAGCAGCAAGGAGCTCAACAAGAGGGACCTCCAAGTGAAACTATGCTTGTCAATTGTCAAGCTGAAGACTTATGTGGAATGAATCAGACTCCTTAAAGTATAGCTGCCAATACACGGTCCAAGAAGAGAAATATTGGAGAAGGACATTCACCAAACTCAGGTGATCCTCAATCCTCCATTGCTCCACAAAGTATTGGCATTCAAAATAAAATTCCCAATATGCAGAGCCAATCCAAGCCACATTCCAAATCTACTCAGGCACCGGTTGTAATACCCAATGTACAAGAGAAAAATGTGCCAGCGAAGGGGTAATAGAAGGACAGTTCATTTAATATCATTGAGAAAATGAAGAGGAAAAGTGTGAACATTTCACTATGGGATTCACTAGCCATTCCATGGCAGAGGGATCAACTCCATACTACCATGTAGAATTGGTTAAGCTCAAATCAACCCCCTAGCCAGCAATAGAAAGTGCTTACCAATACGGCTCAACCTGAGATTAACCATGGAGAACAATGAGGTAAGAATCTGAAGCCTCCTCCATTTTATGTTTCATTAATCATTGGAGAAAAATTGGTGCATAATTGCATGATTGATTCGGGGGAAAGTAGTTCTGTAATACCCAAACAAATAGCTAATCAATTGGGTCTCCAGTATGAATTCATCTCTAGAGGAGTAGTACAATTGGATGGGACAACAGTGACCACTATTGGAGTCATCAAGGATCTGAACCTCACTCTGCATGTCTGCACTAACGTGATTGTATTGCAGAACATATCAATCATAGACTTGCCACCACATTTTGAGTTGTTTTTGTCTAGGGACTTCACTCCCAAAATTGGGGGATATTTTTGATGAATGGTCGCATATGCTCTTTAGAACAAGGTATGGAGTGAAGGCCACAATTAGATCTCGAGCCCATAGCGGATTATCACATTGAGTCCTATGTGCCTAGTCTAATCAATGTAAATTGTTCGGCTTTTGATCAAGAGGACCTCCTAAACACTTTTGAGGCTAGATACCAAAGTAGGGTGTATCCGGACCTGACTCTTGACGAATGGGTGGTCAAAAGGCATGCTTTTGATCCCTATAAGGAGATGGAAGAATCTGAACTAGGAGTCTACTACTGCATGAGGAGAATCATCCTCTTCCGACATCATCAAGCCAGAACACAAAGATGACAATGAAGTATGGAAACTATTCTTTGATGGCTCGAGGAGCAGACAAGGAGCCAGAGGAGGAGCTATGATTGTGTCCCCCCAAGGTATGAAATATTATTCAACCTTCAGATTTTAGTTTGCCTGCTCAAATAACACTACAGAATATGAGGCTTTGGTTCATGGATTACATTGGGCTAAAGAAGAGAAATCAAGAACCTACAGGTGTTTGGTGACAATGAACTGGTTGCCAATCAAGGCAAGGAAAAAATGTTGTTAAGAACGACTGATTAAAAGCTACAAGAGTAGGGTATGGGATCTCATTGAGGATTTCGAAGCCTTCAACATTGTGTCCATACCAAGAAGGAGAACGAAGGCTCTTGATAGGCTTGCGGTGATTGGAGAAACATTTGATGTGGTTGACATGATCAAGAGGGAAAAGGACAACAACATATCCGGTGGTTGTAAGATCAGAGTGCGAGATAGTAATACATGTTGGAAGGTGTTCGAGAATGATCAACAAATCATCAATTTTTTACAAGAGGAAGATGAGTTCTCAACTAGGAATCAAAGCAGTTGGAGTGGCAATATGGAGATCAAGTAGTGTAGCTTACTTCAAACAAGATTCCCAAAGCTCTTGTGACATTGGAGTCTATCATCAATCCTAATGATCGGTTTCGAAAAGAGAAGGATAATATACGAGATCAAAGGAGAAGATTGATTCAATTACGGTTGGAGAAGGCCAAACACTTCAAATTGGCAAAGTGGCCACCAAGCAAGAAAGGTATGAATTCATGAAACTTTTCCAAGAGTTTCCAGATGTATTTTCTTGGAGCTATGAGGACCTCAGAGGGTTCAATCCTAAGTTAGCCCAACACATAATCGAACTAGATCCAACTACTAAGCCCATCAGGAAAAATTAGAGACCGGTAAATCCACATATTGAGCCTCTGATGAAGAAAGAGTTGAACAAGATGATAGAGGCAAGTATCATATTCCTAATCAAACACTCAAGCTGGGTTGTAAAATTGGTCCCAGTCAGGAAGAAGAATGGAGAGATTAGGTTGTGTGTTGACTTTCGAGATTTGAATAGAGCTTCCTCAAAGATCACTACCCACTCCCCTTAATGGAGTAGATCTTGCAAGTGGTGTTTGGATTAGAGAGATTCTCTCTCCTAGATGGCTACTCAGGGTACAACCAAATCATGGTGAAAGAAGATGATCAGTTCAAAATGACTTTCACCACCAAATGGGGCACCTATGCCTACAAAAAAATGCCATTTGGATTGTCTAATGCCAAAGCCACTTTCCAAAGGGAAATGGATATGGCATTCAAAGGGCTGATCAACAAAATAGTACTGATCTACCTGGATGACATTATTGTGTTCTCCAGAAATGTCAGACCACCTTTTTCACCTAAGGTAGGTGTTTCAAAGGTGTAGAAGATTTGGGGTATCATTAAACCCTAAAAATACATATTCTTGGCCCATGAGGGCAAGCTTCTAGGCCACATTGTGTCAAAGGAAGGTTTGGAAATTGACCCAGAGAGAGTTGAAGTAATAAGAGCGTTGCCATTGCCAAGCCATAAGAAGGCTCTTCAAAGCTTCTTAGGAAAAATCAATTTTGTCCATAGGTTTATACCAAACTTTTTTCCCTTGTCAAGCCAATCACGTTGATGTTGAAGAAGAGCTTGGAATTTAGGTGGACAGTTGATGGAAAGACAATTTTGAGGCCATCAAGAAACTATATCACAGCCCCAACACTCGTGAATCCATATTTTTTAAGGACTTCATACTATACACCTTTGGAGGCAGTGACACAATTTTTGCAATCCTAGTACAACAAAACAAAGAGGATACAGAGCATCCAATTGCTTTCTTTAGCCTGAGGTCTAGAAGATTATGAAGTGAGATACTCCTTCATTGAAAATCAAGTCCTTGTAATGATAAGAGGTTAAAGAAGTTTAGACATCTGGTTTCAAACAATAAAATCCAACTGTTAGTCTCCCATGCAGGAGTTAAAGACTTCCTTCTCAACAAGGATCTAAATGAAAAATGTGCAGGATGGATCACTCATGTCATGGAGTATGAAATTGAGATCAAGGTTACTAAGCTGGTCCGTGGGAAGGGATTGTGTGAACAACTGGCCTCGAGTCAACAAGAAGAAGCAAGTGATGAAAAGGAAGTTATTTTTATCCTACAAAATAGTCAAGAGGAAGAAAATGAGGATGTGCCCACTCCTTGTTAGACTCAAAACATGGTGCACTTCCTTCAAACATGCTCGTGTCCTCTAGAAATGAGTAAAAAAAAAAGGAGACACTTTAGACTACAGGCCATCCCATATGTGTTCATTGACGACGTCTTGTTTAAAAGGGACATCAATGGCATTCTGTTAAGGTGCATTGGGACAAATCAGGTTGAGAGAGTGTTACGAGAGTTCCATGATGAAGCAACTGGAGGCCATTTCGCTCCACGGGTGACAACACTTAAGATCATGAAGGTGGGTTATTATTGGCCCAAGGTGTTTAGTGATTGCTATGCATGGATCAAAAAGTGCAAGAACTGTGTGTTCTTCAGAGGCAAGGAAAGGCTAACAACATTTCCATTGCACCCAATTTAAATCGACCAACCATTCATGAAATGTGGATTGGACTTCATTAGAGTCATCAATCCAAATTTGAGCCAACACCACAAATGGATTCTGATAGCAACAGACTATTTCACCAAGTGGACCAAGGTAGTGGCACTCAAACAAGCTAATGAGTCTAGCATACTATATTTCTATGAAGGGATAGTGACCATATTAAGAGTGCCAACCACCATTATATCAGACAATGCATTGGCATTCATAGGTTCCAAAATCACAGGATGAGATGTTCAGGGGAACGGGATTTACTTGAGCACCTCATCAAATTATAACCCCAAGGTAATGGCCAAGCAGAGCCCATAAACAAGAACCTGCTAAAGATTATTAGAAGAAATCTGGATGAAAATCAGAGAACTTGGCACATGAAACTCAAATCATCCTTATGGGATGATAGGACAACACCCAAGAGGTCTACAGGCAGCTCTCCATTCAAACTTGTCTATGGGAAAGAGGCAGTGTTGCCTATATCACTTGAGTTGTCAGCATTGGAACTTAGGAAACAATAGGAGATGTCTGAGTTTGAACCAATGGAGGCTAGGTTTGCAGAAATGATGGAGTTGGAAGAAACAAGAGAACATGCACTTCAAGCAATTGAGAAGGATCGGACCTCAATCAAGATATGCTTCGACAAGAAGGCGAAAAAAAAGGACCTTCGGGAATGAGACCTAGTTTTGAAATGGGATGCAGATCGGGAAAACCAGAAGGCATTCCAAGTTTGATGCCATTTGGAGTGGCCCTTACATGGTCACAAAATGTAAGAGTAGCAATGCTTTCCAATTGTCTACATTGGATGGTGAAGAGTTACAGATTCTAGTGAATGGAATCTATCTTAAACACTGCTACTAAAAGGGAAGTTCTCACCTTGTACATATTAGTTTAGTTTCTCATTCCTCTAAGTGCTTGTGCACATTGTCTTGTTATAGTTTAGGTTGCTTTTCTCCTAAGTGCTTTGCACACTCTGCATGTTCTACTTGGAGAATGTATGATTTCAATTTTTATATAGTTGTGGTGTTGTTTTTTTGCTCTTGCGCAACCCATTCAAAGATAGATGAATCCGGGTCAAAGCAATTTTCTACTCTCGAAACCATTGTTTCATGATTTCTTATGAAGATTAAGATTGCAAACATTCAAGCTCGTGAACCGAGGTAGAATCAGTATTAGACCATCGTTATCGACTCCATGCCCAACGGATATGACAAGGTAATTGGTCTTTTCATCTAACAGGCGGATACCCTTGTGAGTCACCAAATTGTTATCCATATTCTGCCCCCATGTAAAATATTGGATCAGAATGACCCCACACTCAAAGAACCTGAGAGATCATGTTCTATTCCTGTAAATAGAGTTCAGGGGGAATCTATAATGGAAGTGGTGGGGCCTGTGAAGATCAAACAACCATGTGCAAGAGAAATTCAGAAAATAGTTCACGAGCAAATCCGGGCCTTAAATCAATTCTACGGGTTATAAGTGGTCTCGAAAATAGAATAGTAGGGTCTTAAAAGGGGAGAAATATCACAAATAAGCCAGAACAAGAAAGGGAACAAACGGCGAAGCTCTAAAGTCCTCGGACTCAAAACAAGATTCGAAGCGAGTCCAAAATCGGCTAAGTATGGAGGAGGCAGTGGAGAGAGCCACGTGTCGGAACGACGCTTCTCCAAAGTTGAATCCAAGAAAGGAAGTTCAAATGAGCGCCAAGCTTCCACGCGTCTAGAGCCCAAAAGTTGTGCGCCACCTTTGAAAAGTTTTGGACTAGGACGACAGAAGGTGCCATGTGTGTCGGCTCGACGTAAATCCAAGATGGGAGTCAAAAGTAGAGACTCAAACTCGCACTAGCCCTCCACATAGAAAATTTTCAATAGAGGTCAAAAGGAAGATAGAGTGGGCCTCAAGAAGGGCTAATTATAGAAGTATCTTGGCGGGGACCGCCACGTGTCCAAGTGACACATCTCCAAGGGTAGATTCAAAAACAGAAGACTCAAACAAGCACTAGTTTACCAAGTAGCCCAAGGTCCAAAAAGATAAAGAAGAGGTCATTGAAAAGTCTAAAGAAAAGTGGAGGCTTGTTATCACAACGAAACGCTCCTTCGAAGGTAAATTTTGATCGGGAGTTTCAACGAGCGCAAAGCCTCCATGCATCCAGTCTCAAATAGTGGACAAAGTCGGGTTGAATAGTCAATGCATGGTGTCAGGCCGGTAGAGAGTGCCAAGTGTCCAAACGGTGCTAACTCAAGGTTCAAATATAGAGAGGGTTCCCAGATAAGTGCCAGACCGTCGCGTGTCCCCGGTCAAGAAATATGACCCCGCCAAGCAAAGGACTTAGCCGAGAAACAAAGAAATTGAGCAGGTGGAGGAAACCATGTGTCAGCCCCGTGCTTTTTCAAAATAAAAATACAGAGGCCACCCTCAAACATGTGCCAACCAACCACGTGTCCCATATTAAAGAGGGGGCCCATTTTTCAAACTGGTTTTCCCGCCCTTTGTACGGACTCGATACAAACTTCGAAGGGGCATATCTTTCGACTCAGGGCTCAAAATATTGCAAATCTGACATCGTTGGAAAGATCTCGGCCTCATCCATGCCATGAAGATCTGAAACTTTAAGTTTGGGGAGGTTAGGTAAAGAAAAATGGAGAAAACATCTTCAGGGCCATTAATGCGGGATCTATCTGCCTCAACAACCAGATCGGATTCAATCTGCTCCGTCGTTTCCTCCTCCTTCAAGGCGCCGAACCAATGGTTGATGCAATCAAGGCAGATTTGGGGGCAGATTTTTTAGGAGGAATTAATAAAGATAATTGAGCTTAGACACCGCTTTTCCCGCTTCTCTCTCTTTCTTCTCTTTGATTGAATCTATAAATACAGGGTCGAGACTCATTGTAAAGGGTTGGACATTCTTCTATTTTGCAGCTCCCCTTTTCAGCGCAAAGGAACTTTCGGAGTTTCGGACTTCCCCTCAAAATTGTAATATCGTTTCCTAACTTCCGGCCGCTTGTAATGCATTGTATCGATCTCTAGAGAAATAGAATATGTTTGTGATCGATTTTAGATTCTTTCTTGTCTCTTTTGCTTTCATCGGTATTTTATTATAGATCGGTTATCTCGTGCTTGGTTATCATATGTATTTTGTTGGTTTGTGTCTATCAAAGCAAAACTAATGTTCACCATTCCTTTGGTGCATCACCTTATAGCATAGTTTGATTTCTGCATTCCTTTTATCCCTTCCCGCTTGGTGAAACTTAGATTAGGTTAAGGAATAGGCCCTCTGCAAGTTTTCACGCATGCACCTAAACAAAGCAATAGGAACCAACATTTAACGGAGAGTTGTTTCCCATTTGCAAAGTCCCACACTTTGGGAACAACTCAATGTTATGTGAATCACACCAAATGAATCTACCCTTAGAAAAGTAGATCTGACGACTCATTTGGGGGTGCTGTGATTTTTCACTAACAGTTTTGGCACACCCTGTGGGATCAAGAAGACTCCATCTCTATTACAGTAAGATTGATGCGCACTTACCGTGATTCTAGCTTTAAGAAGCTTTTAGAAGCGCACATCCTGGTGACTCCTAAAGAGACAAAATCCACTTTGGTTCGTGAGTCCAAGTTTCCTAAGTTCATGAGAAGGATACAAATAAGGTCAAGAACAAGAGAAGAGGGACAATTTGTACACCTGCACTTGTCTCTAGACAGAAGGAGAAGAGGAAGAAGAACCCAGAGGTCTATATCTCCACCAAACAGAGCCTTATCAACACCTCCTCCTAGTAGGCCATTCTTTCAATCAAGAAGGGTTCTCAGACCGATCAGGATGGCACACCAACAACCAAATCCTTAAGTAAATTTCATTGGTAGCAACCCACTTGCTCTAAATGCACAGAACCCAGCCCCAGAGCGAGAATTAAAGAGCATCCCATATTTCACCTTTGGAGAAAACCAGCCTGTCGGTGACCATGTTCAAGACATTGCAAATGCATCAGACAATCCATGAGATCGCGGAGATTGCAAATTGTCATCTCTAGAGGAGTAGTACAATTGGATGGGACAACAATGACCACTGTTGGAGTCATCAAGGATATGAGCCTCACTCTGCATGTCTACCCTAATGTGATTGTATTACGTAACGTTTGAGTCATAGACTTGCCACCACATTTTACGTTTTGTTTGTCTAGGGACTTCACCGCAAAAATGGGGGATATTTGTCTGCTGACTGGTCACATATGCTCTTTAGAACAAGGTATGGAGTGAAGGCCACAATCAGATCTCGAGCCCATAGCGGATTATCACATTGAGTCCTATGGTCCTAGCCCAATCAATGCAAATTATTCGAATTTTGATCAAGAGGACCTCCTAAACACTTCCGATGCAGATACCAAAGTAAGGTGTATCTCGGACATGACTCTTGACGAATGGGCGGTCAAAAGACATGCTTTTGATCCCTATAAGGAGATGGAAGAATATGAACTAGGATTCTACTACATGCATGAGGAGAATCATCCTCTTCTTGACATCACTAAGCCAAAACACAAAGATGATAATGAAGTATGGAAACTATTATTTGATGGCTCGAGGAGTAGACAAGGAGCCAAAGGAGGAGCTATGATTGTGTCTCCCAAGGTTTGAAATATTGTTCGACCTTCATATTTCAGTTTCCCGCTGAAATAATATTGTAGAATATGAGGCTTTGGTCCATGGATTACATTGGGCCAGAAGATGAGGAATCAAGAACCTGCAGGTGTTTGGTGACATGAACCGGTTGCCATTCAAGTCAAAGGAAAAAATCTTTCATCAAGAACGACCGCTTAAAAGCTACAAGATTAGGGTATGGGATCTCATTGAGGATTTCAAAGCCTTCAACATTGTGTCCATACCCAAGAAGGAGAACAAAGATGTTGATGGGCTTCAACAGTTGGAGCAACATTTGTTGTGGTTGACATCATAAAGATGGAAAAAACAACCACATATCCATGTGGTTGTAAGACCCGGCAGATGCGAGATAATAATACATGTTGGTAGGTGTTTGAGAATGATCAATAGATCATCAATTTTTTGCAAGAGGAAGTGAGTTCTCACTAGAATCAAAACAGATTGGAGTGAAAATATGGAGATAAAGTAGTGTAGCTTCCTTCAAACAAGATTCCCAAAGGTTTGGTGACATTGGAGTCTATCTTCAATCCTAATGATGGTTTCAAAAGAGAAGGCTAACATAGGTATCAAAGGAGAAGATTCAGAGTCAATTCCGGTTGGATAAGGCCAAACGATTCAAATTGGCAAAGTGGCCCTTTGAGCGAGAAAGGTATGAATTCATGCAACTTTTCCAAGAGTTTCCAGATGTATTTTCTTGGAGCTATGAGGACCTCAGAGGGTTCAATCCGAAGTTAGCACAACACACAATCAAACTAGATCCAACTACTAAGCCCATCAGGTAAAAGCAGAGACTAGTCAATCCACATATTGAGCCTTTGATAAAGAAAGAGTTGAACAAGCTGATGGAGGCAAGTATCATATTCCCAATCAAACACTCAAGATGGGTTACAAAATTGGTCCCAGTGAGGAAGAAGAATAGAGAGATTAGGTTGTGTGTTGACTTTCGAGATTTGAACAGAGCTTCCCTCAATATCACTACCGAATCCCCTCAATGGAGCAGATCTTGTAAGTGGTGTCTAGATCAGAGAGATTCTCTCTCCTAGATGGCTACTTAGGGTACAACTAGATCATGGTGAAAGAAGATGATCAGTTCAAAATGGATTTCACCACCAAATGGGGCACCTATGCCTACAGAAAAATGCCATTTGGATTGTCTAATGCCAGAGCACTTTGCAAAGGGAAATGGATATGGCATTCAAAGGGTAGATCAACAAAATAGTACTGATCTACCTGGATGACATTACTGTGTTCTCCAGAAATGCAACAGACCACCTTTTTACCTAAGGCAGGTGTTTCAAAGGTGTACAAGATTTGGGGTATCATTGAACCCTAAAAATTCATATTCTTGGCCCATGAGGGCAGGCTTCTAGGCCACATTGTGTCAAAGGAAGGTTTGGTAATTGACCCAGAGAGAGTTGAAGTAATAAGAGCATTGCCATTGCCAAGCCATAAGAAGGATCTTCAAAGATTCTTAGGAAAAATCAATTTTTTCCGCAAGTTTGTACCAAAATTTGTTGCCCTTGTCAAGCCAATCACGTTGATGTTGAAGAAGAGCTTGGCATTTAGGTGGACAGTTGAAGGAAAGGCAAGTTTTGAGGCCATCAAAGAAGCTATATCACAGCCCCAACTCTCGTGAATCCATATTTTTCTAAGGACTTCATACTATACGCCTTTGGAGGTAGTGACACAATTTCTGCAATCCTAGTACAACAGAACAAAGAGGATACAAAGCAGCCAATTGCTTTCTTCAGCCAGGGTCTGGAAGATTATGAAGTGAGATACTCCTTCATTGAAAATCAAGTCCTGCAGTGATCAGAGGTTTAAAGAAGTTTAAACATCTGGTTTCAAACAATAAAATCCAACTGTTAGTCTCCCATGCAGGAGTTAAAGACTTCCTTCTCAACAAGGATCTGAATGAAAAACATGCAGGATGGATCACTCATGTCATGGAGTATGACATTGAGATCAAGGTTACTAAGCTAGTATGTGGGAAGGGATTGTGTGAACAACTGGCCTCAAGTCAACAAGAAGAAGCAAGTGATGAAAAGGAAAGTTATTTTTATTCTACAAAATAGTCAAGAGGAAGAAAATGAGGATGTGCCCACTCCTTGTTGGACTCAGAACATGGTGCACTTCCTTCAAATAGGCATGTGTCCTCCAAAAATGAGTAAAACAAAAAGGAGACACTTTAGACTACAAGCCATCCCATATGTGCTCATTGACGGCATCTTGTTCAAAAGGGACATCAATGGCATTCTGTTAAGGTGCATTAGGACAAATCAAGTTGAGAGAGTGTTACAAGAGTTCCACGATGAAGCAGCTGGAGGCCATTTTGCTCCACGGGTGACAACACTTAAGATCATGAAGGTGGGTTATTATTGGCCCAAGGTGTTTAGTGATTGCTATGCATGGATCAAAAAGTGCAAGAACTGTGCGTTCTTCAGAGGAAAAGAAAGGATAGCAACACTTCCATTGCACCCAATTTCAGTTGACCAACCATTCATGCAATGGGGATTGGACTTCATTGGAGTCATCAATCCAAATTTTAGCCAAGGCCACAAATAGATTCTGACAGTAAAAGACTATTTCACCAAGTGGACCAAGGCAATGGCACTCAAAGAAGCTAATGAGTCTAGCATACTATATTTCTATGAAGGGATAGTGACCAGATTCAGAGTGCCAACCACCATTATATCAGACAATGCATTGGCATTCATAGGTTCCAAAATCACAGGATGGGCTGTTAGGAATGGGATTTACTTGAGCACATCATCAAATTATTACCCCTAGGGTAATGGCCAAGTTGAGTCCACAAACAAGAACCTGCTAAAGATTATTAGAAGAACTCTGGATGAAAATAAGAGAACTTGGCACACAAAACTCAAATCATCCTTATGGGCTGATAGGAAAACACCCAAGAGGTCTATAGGAAGCTCTCCATTCAAACTTGTCTACGAGAAAGAGGTAGTGTTGCCTATATCACTTGAGTTGCCAGCATTGGAACTCATGAAACAACTGGAGATGTCTGAGTTTGAACCAATGGAGGCCAGGTATGTAGAGCTGATGGAGTTGGAAGAAACTAGAGAACATGCACTTCAAAAAATTGAGAAGGATCAGGCCTCAATCAAGAGATGCTTCGACAAGAAGGCAAGAACGAGGACCTTCCAGGAAGGAGACCTAGTTTTGAAATGGGATGCAGATCGGGAAAACCAGAAGGCATTCCAAGTTTGATGCCATTTAGAGTGGCCCTTACATGGTCACAAAATGTAAAAGTAGCAATGCTTTCCAATTGTCTACATTGGATGGTGAAGAGTTGCAGATTCTAGTGAATGGAATCTATCTTAAACACTGCTACTAAAAGGAAATTTCTCACCTTGTACATATTAGTTTAGTTTCTCATTCCTCTAAGTGCTTGTGCACATTGTCTTGTTGTAGTTTAGGTTGCTTTTCTTGTAAGTGCTTTGAACAATCTGCATGTTCTACTTGGAGAATGTATGATTTCAATTTTTATATAGTTGTGGTGTTTTTTTTTTTTTTTGCTCTTGCGCAACCCATTCAAAGATAGATGAAGCCTTGGGTCAAAGTAATTTTCTACTCTTAGAAACCATTGTTTCAAGATTTCTTATGAAGATTGAGAGTGTAAACAGTCGGGCTCCTAAACTAGAGGTAGAATCAGTATTAGACCATCGTTCTCGACTCCATACCCAATGGATATGACAAGGTAATTGGTCTTTTCATCTAGCAGTGGATACCCCTGTGAGTCACCAAATTGTTATCCATATTCTACCCCGGGTAAAATATTGGATCAGAATGATGTTGCACTAAAAGAACCTGAGAGATCACGTTCGATTCCTGTAAACAGAGTGCAGGGGGCTCTATAATGGAAGTGGCGGGGCTGCGAAGATCAAACAACCATGTGTAGGAGAAATTCAGAAAACGGCTTTGTCGAGTGAATTCGGGCCTTAAATCCATTCTATGGGTTACATGTGGGCTCGAAAATAGAATAACTAGGCCATAAAAGGGGAGCAACATCACAAAAAATCTAGGAATAAGAAAGGGAAGAAACGACGAAGATCCAAAGTCTTCGGGCTCAAAATAATTCAGAACGAGTCTAAAAATTGGCTAAGTATGGAGGAGGCAATGGAGAGAGCCACGTGTCGAAAGACGCTTCTCCAAAGTTGAATCCAAGAAAGGAAGTTTCAACGAGCGCTAGGATTCCACGTGTACAGAGCCCAAAAGTTGTGCAGCCATTGAAAAGTCTTCGACTAGACAGAAGGTGCAGTGTCGGCTCGGCCGCGCAAATCCAAGATGGGAGTTGAAGTCGGAGACTCAAACTCGTGTCAGCCCTCCACGTAGTAAATGGTCAACAGAGGTCAAAAGGCGAGCATGTGAGCGGGCCTCAAGAAGGGCAAAGTATAGAAATGCTTGGGACCGCCACGTATCCAAGCGACGCATCTCCAAGGGTAGATTCAAAAGTGGAAGACTCAAGCAAGCGCCAATTTGCCACGTAGCCCAAGGTCTAAAAAGGTAAAGAAGAGGTCATTGAAAAGTCTAAAGAAAAGTGGAGGCTTCTTAGTGTTAAATCAATGCTCCTTCAAAGGTAAATTTTGATCGGGAGTTTAAGTGAGCGCAAGGCCTCCACGCGTCCAGTCTCAAAAAGGGGAAAAAGTCGGGTTGAATAGTCAATGCATGGTGGTAGGCTGGTAGAGAGTGCCAAGTGTCCAAACGGCGCTAACTCAAGGTTCAAATAAAGAGAGGGTTCCCAGACGAGCGCTAAACCACCGCGTGTCCTGGTCAAGAAATATGACCCCGCCAAGCAAAGGACTTAGCCGAGAAACAAAGAAATTGAGTAGGCGGCGGAGGAAACCACGTGTCACCCCCACACTTTTCAAAAGTGAAATACGAGAGGCTGCCCTTAGACATACGGCCGCCAACCACATGTCCCATATTAAAGAGGGGGCCCTTTTTCAAACTAGTTTTCCCGCCCTTTTGTACGGACCCGATACAAAATTTGAAGGGGCATATATTTCAACTCAGGGCTCGAAATATTACAAATTTGACACCGTTGGAAAGATCTCGGCCTCATCCACGCCATAAAGATATGAAATTTTAATTTTGGGGAGGTTAGGTAAAGAAAAATGTAAAAATGTCTTCATGACTATTAATGCAGGATCTATCTGCCTCAACAACCAGATCGGATTCTATCTGCTCCGTTGTTTCCTCCTCCTTCAAGGCACCAAACTAGTGGTTGTTATAGTCAAGGTAGATTTGGGGGTAGATTTTGCAGGAGGCATTAATAGCAATAGTTGAGCTTTGACCTGCTTTTCCTGCTTCTCTCTCTTTCTTCTCTCTGATTGAATCTATAAATACAGGTCGAGACTCATTGTAAAGGGTTGGACATTCTTCTATTTTGTAGGCTTCCCTTTTCTTCTGGCAAAGGAAATCATGGAGTTTCAGACCTCCCCTCAGAATTGTAATATGTTTCCTACCTTCTGGCCGCTTTTAATGCATTGTATCAATCTGTAGAGCAATAAAACACATTTGTGATCAATTTTAGATCCTTTCTTGTCTCTTTTGCTTTCATTTGGTCTTTCATTATACATCTAGTTATCTATGCTTGGTTATCGTATGTATTTTGTTGGTTTGTGTCTATCAGCAAAACTAATGTTCATCATTCCTTTGGTGCATCACCTTATAGCTTAGTTTGATTTCTGCATTCCTTTTATCCCTGTCTCCTTGGTAAAACTTAGATTAGGTTTAGGAATAGGCCCTCTACAAGTTTTCATGCATGCACCTAAACAGAGGAATAGGAACCAACCTTTAATCTGGAGAGTTGTTTCCCATCTGCAAAGTCCCACACTTTGGGAACAACTCAATGTTATGTGAATCACACCAAATGAATCGCCCTTAGAAAAGTAGATCTGACGTCTCATTTGGGGGTGCTATGATTTTGCACTAACAGAGCCCAAAGATTTAGGGGCCAAAGCAATGAAAGTATTATTCCATTCTTTCAAGAGAAAATCATCCTTTTGAAATTCATTAACAACCTCGCACATATCTTCCTTAATAATCTCCCAATAAGTTTGAAAGAAAGCAACAAGGAATTCATCTAGACCTAGAGATTTATCTCCTTTCATAGTAAAGACCACTTTATGAATTTCTTAAATAGAAAAAGGTTGAGTGATTTTATCATTAATTTCATCGAGAAATCAACGTAGGTATATGCTACAACATTTCTCACACTTCAAAGTATTAATGGGGGTCCCTCTTCTTGAAGAAGGTTGGAGTAGAAATTAACCAGCTCAGTAGAAATAACATCTTCTGAATTCAAGTGTCTACCATCCAAAGATAACAGCTCATTGATTTTTTCCCTACTTCTATGCTTAGAAGCTGTAACATGGAAAAAATTTGTATTATGATCCCCATTCTGAAGCCAAAGCGCCCTAGATCTTTGTCTCCAATAGATTTCCTCTTCAACAAGAGTATTATGGTATTCACTTAGCAAGGAGGATTCTTGTTGCTATAGAGCAACAGTTCTACCATATTTCTCAATATTGGTAGCAACTTATAAAATCCTCAAAGAAATTTGATGATTTTTATCTTGAATATCCCTAAAGGTTTTGACTCTCTAAGTTTTGAGAGTTTTTTTATAAAGATGAGTTTCTTAACAAATTTATACATGGTTGAGCCCTGTACTTCCACCTTCCACCATTCCTCAATGAGTTTATCAAGATTATGATTTTGGAGCCATGTGAATTCAAACTGAAAGGAGGTTTATTAGCTTTTGAGATGTTGAAACACTTAAAAGTAAGGGATTGTGATCAGATACAACTTTGGGAAGATTAATAAAATAGAAATGTAAGAAGTGAATAATCCAATCCACATAACCAAACACTCTATCCCATCTACTTTGAATATAATTATGACCGAGTCTTGATTTGACCGGAGTTAAAGAGGCCCAATGAAGGTCAAAATAAAAAAACTCACCTTGTTTGATAAAGTGGCTAAGCCATCCATGTTGTTTATATTTACTAGAGAACCACCCTATTTTTCTGAATCGTAAAGAGTGGTGTTAAAGTCACCCACAACTAGCTGAGGAAAATGCTTATAGCTATCCCTAAATTCCAAAATATCTTTCAAAATGCTTTCTGTTTGAGCTTTAATATTTGACACATATAAACTAACTAAAATCCATCCTATATTAGCTTCAATCTCTTGAAAAAACATACCCATGAAGTGAAGATTTTTATGATAAATTCACCAAAAAGGACCTTCAAATTCCATAAAATGCACGGGCCTTCAAAGTTCCCAAAAGATTCCGAGAATCGAAGGTGGCGAGAAAGGTCATGTAGCATATGAAGGATGATATTCTCCTTGAGTTTAGTTTCTTGCAGCATGATGATTTACGAGGAGTATTTTAGTCTAATATCCTTGAGGACTCTTCTTTCTAGGGAGCATTTATTCCCCTTATATTCCAGGAGATAATATCTATTTTTAGATTTGGGTTTGCCCCCTCCTGCCAAAGTGAGGGTACCATGAGTGCCTTGAGCAATATTTTGAGTTGATTCTTGTTGAAGCTTTACATTGTTGGGGCTTCTCCCTTTCTATTTATTGATTCCTACATCAACATTATTCTTACAGATTACTTCGAGTAATCCTAGGTTGGCTGCATTCTTCCATAACCAACGAAGAAGGAGAGGGGAGAGAGGATTTCTCCTCCAAACATAGAACGGGGAAGGAGAAGGAGGAAATGATGAGAAATCCTTGACAAATGCAAAGGAAGGGAAAAGACGAGCTCCATCTCAAGAGGGGAGACAAAGGAGGGACGTAGAGGAGGAACGGAAGGTGGGTTGAGAGATGGTTGCACGAGAGGAGCCTCGAAAGATGGGATTTCACCATCTTTCGAAAAGGAAACAAAGGGGTTGGAGGTACCAACTTCTGGGATGGTTTTGGGAATAAATTAGCCTTTATTCTTTAAAGAAATAACAAGGTATTTCGCTTAGGAGTTGGCTTCAAGGGAAAGACAGGCTCTATGACCAATGTTGTTATAGATAGAGCAAGCTTGAGGTATATATTCATATTCAATATGTTGAGTCCATACGTCAAAATATGATAGGAGGTCAATGGATTTGGGTATATGGTTATTAACATCAGAATTCACACAAAAATTACATGAACGAGTCTATATTTATCCTTTGTAGCTTGATCAATGGCAATGAGAGAACCCAAAGAGAGAGAAATACATTCTATAAAAGTAGGATCCCAAGATTTCAGCGAGAGGTCAAGAAAGTGAACCCAAATTGATACTTAAATCATAGTTTCAGTTTGAGGTTGAATCTCGAGAGACCATTTTCGAGAGGTAGAAGTCATGTCTTCCAAAACCCATGGCCAACCAAGAAGTGCTCGAGTAAAATTCTCCTTGAGGCTAAAGGTGAACAAGATAAAACCATTCGACATAGCAGTGATCTCCAAAGAGCCATATGGGGTCCACTTCATGCATGCCAATTTTTGATGTCCTCTAGATGGGGTTTGGGGCCCATAAGCTTTCCAATCAGGGACAAATCTCTCGAAGCCGAGTAGTTTGTAGTGACTTGGGAGGGAATTTGTAGGGACAATGTCCCATCTAGAATCTTAGGTTGTAGCTTAGCGAGAATGGGCCACCTTAGGAGATCCAACGATCACCTCTTTCCATGTCCCGGAGAAGGGTAACGTGGCAGCGTGCTCCTCGAAGCGTTAGGTGGGGGTCGGATGTCGACTAGAAAGGTCGACATGATCGTAGGGGAGGAAAACTGGAAAATTCAAATTTTTTGAGCTGGAATGTTGGATGACAATTATCTTTCACAGTTCATATAAGAACCAAATTTATTTCACTTTGGAAGGAATAAATGTGATTATTGATATATGTTTGTGGTACTATGGAACATGGCATAAATTATAATCGTAATTATCAAATATTCTTGAATTCCTACATGGATGTGGACCATGTAGGATTTATTATGGTAGGAAATAAACATTCGGATTTGTTTTATTTTTTAGATTAGGTCCGATTTCATAGGGAATCTATAAACACAAGATCATTTCTTGGTCTTCTAAAGAAGAAGAATATTGTTCATGTATAGGATATTTTATGAAGACATATGGTTACTCATATAATAGCGGACTAGGAGTGTCTCATAAACAACTAATGATCCTATAGTACGAAAATCGTAGTGTTCTAAAAATTGGTCATAATCTCTATTCCATCGTACACACAAAACACATTAAGGTTTGGTAATATTTCATACACGAGAATGTTCAACTACACAATATTAAATTCCAATTATTTTCTCACTCAAGATTAATGTGTCGATATTTTCACCAAATCACTTGCATATGTGAAGTTTGAGGTATTTCAAATTTTTCTATCTTGTAATCTTCAAACTATGATGTAAAAAGGTGAGGACATTATGAAATGAGGGTTATAATTACACCATATTAATATTAATTTCATGGTGAGATAACTACATGAAGGTTGGGTTATATTTTGGTTGTAATATGTGAATTATATTCCACATTCCTCCACCTACTAACAAATTTTTATGGTTCTTTTGTGATAAAGTGGGTCCCCTTGCATTGTTATTATTACTAAAGAAGAAATGAGGAAAAATTTCATTAGAGTAACGAATACTCATAGAGGTCATTTTAGTAATAACTAAAAATCAAATAAATAAAAATACCACAAAATACATTATTTAATTAAAATTATTCATGAAATCCACCAATTTAACATAAAATAAATGATTGGTTGTAATTAGGCTAATCCAACATTGGTAATTAACGTAAATTGAGGGTGACCTATTAGGCACTATACTCACCAAAATCTTTTCCGGTGGGGAAAGAAGCTGAGGGTGTGGAGCTCGAAATTGTGAATTATATTCACCATTCCTCCACCCTAATAACAAATTCTTACATGGTTCATGTTCTCGAGTAGTTCCCCTTGCATTATTATTATTACAAAAATACATGAGGAAAATTTTCATTAGCGTAGTGACTAGGCATGAATGTCATTTGCATAATGATTAAAAATCACACAAATAAAAATCCCACAAAATACATTATTTGATATATAGAGCTAAGTTGATAATAGGTAAGTATATTGTAATTAGTTTTGTTAAAAATTATAAAATCGCTCATAAAATATAAGTTAGTGATACTAGATAGTTCGGATATCCTAACTATAGAGTTAATATTAACCATGTATATTTGTATAAATTTGTAAATTTATCAAATGAATGGTGTAGCTTGGGAATTATTATAGTAGATTAGAATGATTTCATGTTAGTTCTTTGAATCTGAATATGTATTTTAATTTATGTGTTGTTTTGCATGGATATTATAGAGGGTCGTGTATATGGTACACTAATTTTGAATCACCATAGTAGTGTTCAAATGATTTTTCCCAACATATATTGATAGTATGAATAGATATTCCTTTCATTTACGGTGTCAACACGTGTGATACTTTATGTTGGTACCTCACTCTTTTCTCTACTATGGTGTTAGCTAATGGTTGAAGTGGACATGGACCATGGACCACCATGGTATACTCCTTTGTCTCGAGAATAAATTTCATGGAAGATCAAGAACATTTTTCCAAGTTATCACAACATCCCAAGAATTCATTTAATGCTACATCTCATCTAAAATGATTTGATCCCAAAAAAATTGAAAGTATTTTTTAAATTTATGTATGTAATAGAACACAATATGATATCGAGTACATATTTTTCGTATTCATGTTTATAGATACATTTCTTATATTTAATTTTACATCATTTTAATTTTTCAATATTTAGTTTGATAAATGAATGTAAAGTAAAATGTTGTGTGTATCCATTTGTGTGTGTGAGCATGTATATAAATAGGCTATCTAATTTGCGCTCTACTAAACTTCATTTTTATATGGTTGTGGGTAAATTTTAAGCATGTTATCCACCACTATCATTAAAGATGACATATACAATAAACCGCAAATACCACTCGCTTCTTGCTATATTTTCAACACACCCATCCTTTAGGGAAATGTTCCTCAATTGTGTTATTTCATTTTGGGATTTAACTAATTGGTTTTTGCATTAGAAAATTCATTTGGTTTTTCCATAAGAACATTGATTGGTTGTGATAAAGTATTTTCAGTTTTAGAGTTTTTAAAATTTTAATGTTAAACGTTGTATTTTAGACACTTTGACATTTTTATAACTTGAATACCAAATTTATGAAAGCGTTAAAATTTAACTAAGAAAATTATTTGCTATATTAATTAGAATGAGAATTTGATAACTATTTTATAATGGAAGATATTCATTATATTTAAGATTAATTCATTATTAAAACACTAACAATTTTATTCATTCTAATTATATACAAAAATGATAATTTAAATGGTCTTTACTATAGTGACATCCATAATGTTTTATATGTTTATGCATATTTTTAAAAATCAAACACAATTTTTTTATTTGGAGATCTCATCATTCTTTTTTTCATCTTTGGGCTATTAAACATGTCGATAGAACTTAATTAGAGTCATGAGTAACATTTTGATTACATGGCGACTACCACAATGGAACCGTATGATCCACTCATTAATGATGGACATTTTCTTGATAATTTAATGTTGATATTTATATTTACAGTGAATCATTATACAATTGTGTAAAGACAAAATAAGATAATATTAAAGAAAATGATAGTAAACATTCATATCATAAATCATGTCTAGATTATAATGGCAATTTGCAATATCATAGATGAGTTAACTAAGGAAAGTAAAAGTAGGGTTAGAGAGGACTACACCAATGTCGTAATGAGATGTGATGTTCATTATAAAAATATGTAGGAAGGGTGTGTATATTGTCATCAAGCTTTATAGAAAATTTGGAAGTTTGGTTACGTGTGTAGGACGAAGTTTCCTATTGTAGAAAAATTCTTCCAAGTAATTGTGTCCTATATGAATGGATTTTTCCTCTATGATTCTGATCTAGATATCACTTATGATATTACATTTCTCTGTGTTTGTAACTCTACTTTTCTTGTTTACTTTTATTGATTGTAGTTGTGAAATTGATTAGGACTTCGTTTCTTGAGACTAAAAAGGTCGGGAATTTTTGTTGAGTGACACCCACCATGCCTACGTAGCAAAAATATGAAGAGGCATAACACCCCCACATTTTCCCACCTGATGTATGTGTGCAATATGTATATCACATTGCAAATTTGGTAATGAAGACCATAATTAGGACTGCAACACTCAACAATAATCACCGGCATGAAAGATGTATCTTTGTAATCGTCCTAGGGAATTTATGTGTGATGCATGCAAACAAATATTTGGTTAAATTTCTTTGAGATATTGATATATAAGTTGGGTGATTTATTTTGATCTCTTAGGTATCCGAAATATATGAGAGGTTTGGCTCTTACAATGGGTTAAGCGAATGTACTTTTATAGGAGATTATTGCAACAATATTTTCACTCAAATGACACATGATAGACTAGGCTAACTTTTACATTTGAAAATTTAACCGTTGGATATATAGAGGATAAAGTCATTGGATCAAGAAAAATTCAGCTAGGAAAATTTTCCTATCATAGTTGACTTTGTCCAAGTGTAGTGTACAATGAAAATTTTTAGTTGGAGATGGTGGATAGATGTTTGAAGATGTGTTGTATATTATGAGAATGGTATTTTAGTTTGTCAATGATAGATAACAAATGTGAACCAACAACGGGTAGTGTTAGTTGAGTAAGGGATGTGTATGAATTAGCCAATTCGGTGCACAATGTTATGGGATTAGATAAATGAAAATAATTAATTACCTAATTTTTAAGTCCATATTTTAGGTATCTACATTTCACCCCATTTCATCTAGTAACTAGAAATTTCTTGATTAAAAATATAATTAAATACAAACCTATCGTGAGGAAAAAGCATGTGCAAGATTGAAAGGTGTACGCTCCTTTCTCCTTCATATATATAGTATTATATGTGAACCATTTTTCCATATTAAAATTCTATATTAAATCTAATCAATATATTAATACAAAATCAATAAATAACATAAATTTGAAAGTACAAGCATGAAACATGTATACTTTCTGTCATCCCTATGTGTTGAATGCGAGGAAGAGTAAACTAAAAGCGAAAATGCATAAAATTTATATACCTATTTTTCCCTAATGTTGTATGTGAAGGAAGAGTAAATCAAACATAAATAATAAATACCAATTGGGAATATTATGTAAAGCCATGTAAAAGTGTAGTAACACCATGATCAATTATATAAACCAAAATTAGTTTATCAATTAAAATATTAAAATGTGTATATGTCATGAGATAAAATTAGTTATTAACACACTTATTTTATAACATTATTGAGATAAAGTAACATGATATCCCGAAATTTGTATGATCAAAGGAGTAAACATGTCATGATAATGTTCATGATGGATGAGAAAATCAAACACAATAAATATGTAGAAGTCGTAAAATAATAGTAGTGAAAGCTCAATAATGTGTATGCATCATCAAAAGAATGAAACATGCCATGAAAGTGTTCTAGCAAGATAGTATAGAAGTCAAGCCATGTAAACCATCCATGACAATTGGGCACGTATATTGAATCCATGTAACCATATATAACAATTAGGCACGATGAGTTAATTCAAGTGTAAATATTGTAATGTAATAGTCGTGTATATGTTATGATGTAAAAGCTGTGTACAAGTCATCATATGGTGTCATATGAATTATTCTATTTGAAATATATATGAATTTGTTAGAAAACTCCATAATATGCCCCCTTTTGAGATAAGGGGTGTTGAAAAGGATAAAATACCTCAAAATAGAAAGTGTTGGTCATGTAAAATTCTAGTAACAACATAATCAATGATATAAAGTGAAATTAGTGTATCAAATACAATTTTAAAATGTTTATGCCATAACATAAAATAAATTAGTAGCACAAGTATTGTGTAACATTCATGAAATAAAGAAATGTGGTGTCCATAAATGTGTATGATCAAAGTACTAAACATGTCATAATAGTGTTCGTGATAAATTTAGAAAATCAAGCACAAAAATGTAGAAGTTGTAAAATAATAGCAATATAAGCTCACTAACATGTATGCATCATCATAGGAATGAAACATGTCATGAAATTTTTATAACAAGATAGTATAGAAGTGATAGAATGAGTAGCATGATAACAAAACACAACTCAATTCCCGATGGATCCATAATTCCCTAAGACACAACATAATGTAACATTACATGAAATAACAATCATAAAGAGACGTAATTCAATAGATGTGATAGACTTGAATAGTGTCAATTATTAGATCATGTGTGTGAGAACAAGCGTGAAGTGATTATTGATATAAAGAAAGTATGTAATAAAAAATTGATAAGCATTATATAATAATAAATTAAATAAACATCCAATGTGTGCGAGAGAAATGTGTAACAAGAAATTCCATAATCATGTAATATAGAAATCAATTCATGGATCAATGTTTAATAAGAAATTCCATAATCAATCAATATGCATAGGGAAATGTATGACAAGCAACAATATAATTCATAATGTGTATTCATCCAAAGTCATATAGGTAATTTATAATAACCTGGTGATATATTAGTCAAGATGCTAAAAGGCAATGTGCAAGAGGAGATTTCAAGAAACAATAATCATAGGGTGAATTAACCATAGGTCAAGGAGACATAAATGTAATCATGAAATTGTGTTTATAATTTTTTTTTAATCAATGTGTACAATATGTAGTGTGTAGAAAAGTATTGCGTGCCATAAGATAATAATGTTGTAAAATATGTGTGTCTAATGACAATAACACAAGAAAGTAATAATTCATATTATGTGTGATCTTGTAAAATATACATAGCAAGAAATGTATCCTAGGATGTCTATTTAATAATAATAATATAGTAGGTGATCTAAATAAAAAGTAGGGGTAGTGTGCACCTATGTAAATAAGCATAAATCAAAAAAGAAATGGAAATAATGCATATAAATTGAACATGTATATAAGAAAATAAATCATAGATCATACAATTTTAACAAACAAAGACAACATAGAGAATACAAGTGTACAAAGAAAACTTGGTATATAACATAAGAACAAGAGAAAAACACAACAAATAACATATAATTTCACATAGCAGATTAAAGCAAAAATATCACAACTCAAATTAGTTTCTAAAGTAAGCAAGTCCAATATATCACATAGTGATCACACAGTGCATGGGGAACTTAATATAAAATTATTTCATACCACATTCATTGTGATACAACATGCAAATTCTTAAAGTTTTTCAAGTCAATCAATGTTACACAACATTCAAAGCATGCAAAACATAAGCATATGAATCAATCAAAGAATCAATTTCCTAAATCAATCGAGAAATACAACATGCAAGTGTATAGAGTAGTCAATTCAAACAATGTTGTAAAACAAGTAATTATGTACACTATCATGTAGTGTGAGCAATCAATTGTGTAATCAAGTAGTTTCATATGTGAAACCAATCATGTAAGCAAGTATTATCATATGAATAATTTATTGTGTAAACAAGTAGTGACATGTGAGTAGTAACTAATGTAAGAAAGTAGTATAGTGTGTAAGCAAGCAAGGATAGAAAAAACAAGATCCCAGTACAATAGTAGTGAACTAATAAAACTAGTAAAGCAAAAAGCATGGATTGTAGCCAATTTGGTACATAAAAATAAACAATGTGATCATTAGATAAATCATGGTAAATCATGTTTCATAAGTAATAAATAATTATGGCATAGATAATATACTAGTGTGTAGACATATGGTTGTGATAATTTCATGTTTAGATTTCCTTAGTGTATGTATACCCCAAATGTGGAAGGAATCCCCGAGATAGAAGGATATAAGAAGCATAAGGTGCTAAAGATATTATCAAAATAAGCTCATGATATTAGATGTCCCCGGCATGGATATGCCCTCGATGTGGTAGCCTATATAATTTCCATGGGTTTAACTACTTAGTGTGTTCTATTAAGTGTGATTTCTCGAGCATTGTAGAGTGTGAATTCCTATTGATGAAACGACTCAAAACTAGGCAAGGACTCGTGCATGTCACATGTAGGTCTTGATTTTTGTTTTCAATATTGTATTATTTTTGTGTTTTTAGAATAAGATGCATAAAATATAAATGTGAAACTAATGTCCCTAGAGAAGTGTTTATAAATAGTGCAAAAGGAAAGGCGAGGTCCTAGGTATGTATTGTTTCCTCAAAAATCAAATTTAACCCGTGAGAAATGTGTTGCACCGTTGAGTAGATATGGGGTCCGGGGAAAATTTTATCAATAACCACATCGGTCGACAAGAAACGTGTTACGTCATTGGGTAATGCACTAGTTAATAACTAGGGAAGTTGACATAAATTTTATAATGTGAGTGTGTGTGAAGTGAATCTTTGTACAATCATTTTTGGTCATCATATATGACACCATGATCAGGTCACAATGAGTCACAGTGGTTGTAATATCACACTGTGAATGAGAATGCATCAATGTCCTCTAAGATTCATACCCGCATGGCCAAGCTGATGCGGGAGCATCATTCTTGAGGCTAGTTTAGCATGACATGGCACAATTTTGGTTTGTTAGGTGTTCTAAGGATCTTTATATGTCATAGGTTTCATTTCATGTTGTCTTATGGTGCTCAAAGAGATCAAAAGTTCAAATTTAGATTTTCCCTCCATTTTAGCAATTTCAATTTTTGAAATAATTTTGAGCCAATTTTGGCTTTCTTATATGGTGTATATGAGTATAGATGATAGATGAGAGTTATTAGAGGATTAAAATCACTTCTAGGTCTTTTAGGTGTCTTCTTATGTTGTTAAACTAGTCTTATAACTCTTACAATGTATTCTTGGTCCCTTCATGTAAGTTGTAGCCTCCATGTAACATTGCTCTTAATCATGTGATTAGTTATGGGGAAAGTTCGAGGGAGAGAGAGATATAAAACATGTTCTTGTAATTTTTTTATTTATCATGATCATTCGAATGGGAAGAGGAGTCCATGAATTGTGAAGGGAAACTGATTTTGCTAGCAAATTATGGTTAGATATTCGAGAAAATTGTGTGTATGAGTATTGGTGATCTATTACCTTGATATATTCCTTTATAGAGGCATATGCTTGTGAGGAAAGAGTTTGTTTTATTTTTTTGTAGCTTGAAAATTGTATTGTAGGTCCTTTGGAAGTATCTTGGTTATGTGATTAGAGAGAACTCGAGAAAACCACTCAGAATTTGTGTTATCTGTGTAATTTTGATGATTAGATGGATTAATGTGATCAAGAGAAGGGATATTAAGGATGATAAGAAATTATATAAGGTATGTACAAGATACATCACACATTCTAGGATCTTTGCTAAATAGGTTATAGTTTTATTTATTGACAAGACTTCAAACAAACTTGAATACATTGTTTCAAGAGATTATACCATCGAGGATCGAATTCATTATTTTCCATTGTGAATAAGCAACCTTACTATCAATTCAAAAGCTTAAGAACATTGTAACATGCCTATGGGAAAATATTTGAGGAAAAAAAAAGTGAGAGTAAATGTTTTGGTGGTAAATAAATCTTCTCGGGCCTATAGGAAACCCTCATAAGGTTTAGGAGCAATTGATTGTTTGAGAGGCTAAAAATCCATCACGAGAATCCTAAAACTTCAAGAATCCATCTACACAGACCTATTAGAAAGAACAGAGAGGAAATTTGCATTGATAATTTCTCACAAGGTAGAAATATCGAAGAGTTTGAATACAAAAGTATAGTAGTTCACCACTATAGACCTAATTAAGGTTTGAAACAATGGAATTTGAGGAAGATTTTCTTAAAAAGTGTCATTGAAACTTTGAAAACATAAGCAAACCCCAAATGGGTACTCAAAATGATCATTATTTTGTAAATTGAGACCTTCCATAAAAATTTATACTAAGATTTTTCTTAGGCAAGGCTAGTTGAGAAGGTTAGGCTTGGAAATGAGAGATATTGAGAAAGGGGTCTACATCCGAATTTAGTGCAAATATTTCACCCACACCTCAAACAGTTTAAAGGGTACTCAAAACAATTTAGAGTTTTATATAGGTCCTTTTCGATTGCTCTCTCCACCAACCCACCTCAAGCTTTGTTCTTAAGAGACAACAAGGACAATTTTGCAAACGGAGGAAAAACTTGACTATTTCTTGCAATTCCAATCAACTTGATGATTATGTTGGCATGGTTAGAAGATAATGAACATGTTTCAAGAATTGAACAAGTCACTTTGAGCATTTAGAGAAAAAATTTCATGTTTGAAGGCTTTCCTAGTGTTGAGAAAAGTGTCATTTTTACAAGCTAAGACCTGAATTGAAATTGTCTGATTAAACTAACTTGATTAAGTGAGTGATTGTATTATATGTAAGAAGACTGTATCAACAATTTTGGAGATATATTTATAAAGGAAGGTACCTTATAAATTTTTACACTTTGATAAAAACACGAAATGGGCATCTCAAAAGTTTTTAGATTGTTAAATGACTCAAAAGTCATGCAAGGAAAAGGGTGCGAGGCTACTCTGAGGAAAGGGTGCAGACGGGGTTTAGTAGAAGCCTAAGAAGATGAAAAAGGAATCAAAGTGAGAAAGTGACTTAACAAAAGAGTTGAAGAATAAAATTGGAACCACACCTCAAGGAGCAAAAAGATACTAGAAAATGTATATATCTTGTTCGGGGTTTTCTAGATAGCCCCAAACATGAAATCACCATTGGAAATCAATTGAGAAGCTCAATAAGGGAAGTTTTGGCAAAGTAGGGTAATTTGTTGATTCTTTTTGCATTGTTCCAATTTGATGGATAATTGAGTATTGAATGAGGTGTACTAACAACATTAGTGATGAATTCAAGCTCAAATTGGGGTTTTAGGCTAAGATTGGGATAAGAAGGGAGTGTTTAAAGCTTGAGAAAAGTGAGTGATATCGCTTAAAAAGCATTATTTTGGAAGTTGAGATCATACCGATATTGTGAATTGATTGAAAGTGGATATGATTTGCATCATTTAGACCTTAAAATTGTGGTAGGAGTTAAACATAGAGTTGGTGGTGTAGTTAGGCCTTAAAATATCTACCCAAAGTCCAACAAGTAAATAAACCTCTCTCCGACAGAGCACCTTATTTTTAGAATTAGAGAAGAAGTATTTAATTATAATTTTGCATAGATTCTTTCCTATAAGTGAAAGGGGGTATTCAAGAAGTTTGTAGAGTGATGAGGGTAATCGACAAGTGTTAAGTTAGGTTGAAGGAGCTTTCACGGTAAGAAATTTGCATTTGTAAGGATGACTGTCATAGCCGTGAGCACGTGAATAGTAAATCTTAGTGCAAATCTTGTTTGAATACCTATTATTTTCTTGCAAAGATTATGAGAAGGTGCAGAGAGGTAAGGATATTAAGAATCATGGTATTGGTTGACATATAGGGTTTGAGACTCAGCTACGGTCTTGAAAAAGGTAAAACTCAAGTTTGAAAGGTTGATAAGAGTTCTCATGAATGTGTGAATCCAAATAGGTTCCTATGAAAACGAGAAATGATTGAGAACAAGTTTTAAGAGGATTGTTTAATGTTAATAAAACACATAGATATCAGAGAGAAAGGGAAGATCACATAGTGATCAGACATAAGTGGAAAGTACCAGGAAAGTAAAATTTACTTATCAAGTTCGTGACATTGAATCTTGAAGAACTTTAGCAAAAGAGAGAAAATACCAAAAGAAGGAAGTGACTAGGGAACTCAAATGTATTGTGTGAGGGTCTGGACAAGTTATTGACCTATGAAACATGTGTGAAAGTTCATGATAAGTGAGAACAATCATAGGAAATAAGGAAGAGACGATCTAGATGGGTATGAAAGTGCTATTAAGAACCATTGTGGTAAAGAAGTGATGATAGATTAGTTTAGAATGTTATTAAGGAATGATAAGACCTTGAGAATGTGGAAAAGAGCTAGTGGACTTCATCAAATTAGTCACTACATGACAGTCCTAGAATGAGAGTTTGAAGAAATATAGTGTAAATGTGAGCCTTTAGAAGGTTTAAGGTGTTTGATAATGATATATGATTTGGATAAGTAAGCAGAGATAATCTTAAGAGAGTAAGAAGCCTAAGTGAGGCTAAAACATGAAAATTTGAGGAGATGGTGCTGATGCAAGAGAGTAAAAGAATGGTGAAGATAGCTTGAGCAAGTGGTGTTGAGATAGACAAAGGTGTTCATAAGGATTAAGAGGAGTAGGAACCAGAAAACCCTAGTAAATGTGGTCTAAACCCTAGGCAAGACCTAATTGAACAATCCTAAGGAGCAAGTTGCGTTGGGAAGATTCCATAAGGAGTTAGGGCATAAAATTCACCATGAAGCAAGATGAGATAAATGGGCATCTAAAACTATAAACATTTTGTCTTGGATGTTTGTGGTTTGTTCTAGTGACAATGGTTCACGTGTTAGAGGGATAGTAGACTATAGTTAATCCAAGAAGCTAAAAAAGAATAATTTTTTAATTTTTTTATGGGAAAAGAGATATGTTCTGAAACTTTGTAGACACTTGAATGAGCCTAATGGGCATTCAAATACGTTACCGGCAAGAACTAACTCCTTGGAATGTGTGTTTTTCATTAGATTTTGCATGTTTGTAGGGCTAGTAGCCATATTGGAGGTCTAAAGGAAGAAGTCTTGTTGGACTTTGGGTAGATCTTTTAAGGCTTGATTACACCACCAACTCTATGTTTAACTCCTACCATAGTTGTAAAGATCATGCTCGAGTTCACAATGAACAACTAGAGATTCTCACATCAACAGAAATACAATTCACATCTTATCACATCTTGGATGGGAAATGTGTTACATCATTGGGTAATGCACTAGTTAATAACTAGGAAAGAAAAGTGTGAAACAATTGATAGAAATTTTATAATGTGAGCGTGTGCAAAGTGAATCTTGGTACAATCATTTTTGGTCATCATATATTGCCCCATGATTAGGTCACAATGAGTCATAGGGGTTGTAATATCACAATGTGAATGAGAATGCATCAATTTCCTCTAAGATCCATACTCGCATGGCCAACAACTGATTATATTGTGTTATGCATGATAAGATAACCCATAATATATCTAAGGAAAATTATGAGTTCCAAACTTCCAACAATAGTCGGGAAGAAAGTTATGTAAATATTCTTTGTAGGTGTCTTATGTTAATAATATTTTTAGTGGTTTTTCTTTAATGGTGGATAGTAACACTTCTCTGCCAAACTCATGGGTAGCCAAAAATGGTTTAAACCAATTTGGTTTGAACTTCCCTTGTGTTTCTTCATCTGCATTTGTAGTTTTTAGTTTTAAGCAACGGGTCATAAATGTTTGTCTTAATTGTGTTCCTTTTTATCATATGATATTTTAAAATTAATTTGATATATTCTCAAATTTTCAATACCATGAATACATTTTCTCATCCAATGTTTCGACACAATGAAGGCACTTTTGTGATATGTGTTGTCTTTTAGTATGTGTCATAGAAAAATGCATCATAACAAGTATCACTAGTTCAATGGGTAAATTTTATTTGGCACCATAAAGTATTGAAAAGGGGTGGCCTTTTTATGTGTCCTAACACTCATTCCGTAAGCCCAAAATGCATATATAATTTTTTATGTCAATCTTCTTCATGTCTCATAAATTTATTGTTTAACATGTTTATAATAGTTTTCTTTGTAGCTTTCTTATCCATTTTTTCTATGGATAATAATGGGTGGAAAAGGCGTGCAAATTTTTTTATTTTGCATAAAATTTGTTGATTGAAATATTTTTTTAATGAATATCTATTATCCTTGATGATGGTCAATGGTACATTGAATCATGTAATGATGTGTGTACTTAAGAAAAAATAAATGTCTTCATTCTTGGTAGATTTCATAGGTATGGATTCAACCCATTTTTGAAATATTCAGTTTTTGTGATGATAAAATTATGCCCTTCTATTGATATGATTGATTTTATCGATTAGGTAAAACCCCTACATCATAAAGGTCCATAGTGAAACAATAGGTGTTAGTTATTTTGTTGGTGTATCCATAAGATTATTATGCCTTAGATATTTTTCACATGCATCTACATACTCACGAGACTTTTGATCCATCATAGGCCAAAAATACCCTATTTTAATTAATTTGAATGACAAAGACATGCCACTAAAATTTCGCCACATTTGTTATCATATACTCGACTTAATGCTAATTTAGCTTCTTTTCACCAAGACATCATAGAAGGTCCCATCAAATTCTCCCTAAATAATATCTCAAAGATAACTACATACCATAGGGATTAATAACATGGACATTTTTTTATGATCCACCTCCAAAGGAAAATATTCATTGGATAAAAATTTAAATATATCATTATACCATTTTGGAATGTTTTCCTTGATGTCAATGTTGAATACTTCTAGGAGTTTAATAGTGAGAGAAAATGTATCTATTTTTGAATATGCTTAATTGTAAAAATGGCATGGTCATGAGATATGTCAATTGGCACAACAAAAGACCACTATCCATGGCATTTGTGTGCCTATTATTCTTCCATAGAATATTATCAATGTTGAAGTGTTTAAATTTACTGATAAGTCACTATAAAATATCCTTGTATGGGAGTATAAAATATCCTTGTATGGGAGTTATTTGTCTTCCTTAGTTTGGTACATATATTTGACTCGATTGATTACTAGTTTTTAATTACTAAATAATTTGATTGACAAAACATTTAGTGTGATGGTTGTGTTGAGTCCTTAAATCAATGCCTCATATTCCACAATGTTATTAGTACATGAGAAACTAATCCTAGATGTTAATGGTATGGTTTTCCTTTTGGATTAATCAATATGATTCCCACTTTGGCCTTTGGATGTGCACTTTGATCCGTCAAAGTACATATTCCATAGTTTAGGGGATGGGGCATGCATTACGAAATCATCTATAAACATATAACTAATCAATTCATGATCTTGTCAAGGGGATTCAATGAGTTGATCAACTATGAATTTTCCTTTAACCTAATTTTGAGGAATTAATTTGAGGTCAATCTCCATAAGTAACATGATCCAATTTTCCATTCGACGTGATAAATAATCTTTTGACATCATATACCATAATGGATCATCACGAGCAATATGTCTCTTTATAGTTAACATGTAACGTCTACTCTTTTGGGCGGTAAATAAAATATCTAGGAATATTTTTCTATAGGCATATAATGTTTCTCATCACCAACTAAATTATGAATAATATAGTAAATTATCCTTTTAAAAATTTCATCTTATTGTGATGATAAATCACCTAAGGAATGGTCTATTTCGATATATGTAACAATGATGGTTTATTAGGAATAAGAGGCATCATGACCTACAATTTAAGAAAATATGTTTTAAATTTGTCAAATGCCTTTTGGAACTCCTCATCCCAATTGAATTTGTCATCTTTATTTAGAACTTGTGTAAATGGTATAGTTTTATCTGCAATTTACACAATAAATCACCTTATGAATTGAATTTTTCCTTATAAACTTTGGAATTATTTAACCCTTTTGGAAGTGGCATTTATGTTATAGATTGTACCTTCTTGGGGTCAACTTCAATGCCCCATTTTGAAATAACAAATCCTAGTAACTTACCGATGTAACTCTAAATACACTTTTTGGGTTTAAACAGACATTGAATTAGAAAAAAATTGAACTATTTTTTCATAAGTTGTGCACATATTCATTTCACTTTTTATACTTTACTAATAAATCATCAACATAGTATTCAATAATTTTATGGATGTAACGTGAAATATTTATGCAATTGTACATTGATATATGACACCAACATTTTTGGGTCCAAATGACATGAATAAATAGTATAATATTGCCCTTGGGGTGATGAACGGTATATTAGATTGATTATTGATTTATTATAGCTAGAAAATACATCTATAAACAATGAAATTTCATGCCTAGCAATAAAATCATCAGCCATATCTATGTTTGGTAGTTGGAAATCATCTTTTAGACATGTTTTGTTTAAGTCTCCAAAATTGGTACATATGAAAATATGTTTTTCGGTTCATCTATCGGAAAATAATTTACGTCTATTGAGGATATTCAATAGGATTGATGAATTCAGTGTTTAAGAGTTTTTATATTTCATCCTTTATCTTAAGTATAACTCTAGGATGCATTTTTAAGTTGCTTTCTTAACAATTTTTTTCCTCAAGATATAGAGCATTATCATGTAATGTGATGTGAGGATATATATTATACATGTTGTTATAATACCATGAAAACAAGTCAAGGAATTCTTGTAGTGTGGTGTGTATCAATTTTTCTTCATCATCATTAAGCAATTCACTAACCAATATGATTTTAGGGGCATCTTTAGCTCCCAAATATAACTCTATTATATCCTCACCGATAAGTGATGATCGAGTTTTCTACATATTGATTGGTGGGGAGTGTATCAGAGGCATCTAAGTTTACCTCATATTCAATACTATCATCTACAGGTTCCCCAGAACATACATGTGCATCTTGAGTAGCAGGAATCCTTTTCTTATGACGAAAGTATGGTAGATTTGCATCGAGAACCTAAAAATTCTAATAGAGATTCTTCATTAGAGAATTGATCTAGATTTCCTAGCTCTCTTGGAGCATAGAGATCTATGATACAAGGATAGAAGTGAGGAATCAATATGATTGACCTCTTCAAGATATGGATCCTAGATCATTAGAAAAAATCATGGTGAATATGGGGTATTGTCTTAGGGATAATATCATTATATTTGGTTAAGTATATGTCATTTATTTGGAAGGTATTATCATATGGGTTCTTGGAATCATGTGAATTGGTTTTAGAGTTGTTAATTTCACCAAATACATAGGTTGGTAAAAATCTTAATGGTACCTTGATTGAATTGGAGGTTTCAAGGTTAGATGTGGTTTTTAAAATGTGGAATGAAGTCTTTATTTGGTTCTTCATGTCCATAAAACCTAAATGGAGTCTCATTAGTAAAGAAATTATATAATATATCATTATGCATGAATTTGAAGCAACAATGTAATGTGGAAGGAACCCCTCACATGTTATCGAGCCATGGTCATCTTAGGTGTAATTTATAATTGAGATTGGTTGGTATAAATTCACAAAGTGTGGGAAGTGTTGTTAGCCCCAATGCGATATACGATGTGATTAAGCCCATTGGGTGTCATATGGCATTGTCAAAGCCTTGAACATGTGTATCAGGTGGGTTTTTTTATCAAGACATATTATCAAAGATGACAACAAAAATTTAGACCTTAAATTATGTTCGTATTATAATGACAAATTGTGATAGCATGGATGAGCTAACTAAGGAAATTTCAAGTAGTGTTAGAGAGGATTGCACTTATTTCATAAAGAGATGCAATGATATTGATTTAAAATGTGAAAAAATTGTGTGCAAGCTTTCATCAAGTTATGTTGAAAATATTCAAAGTTTGGTTTTTATGCGGGATGAAGTCACTTGTCTTAGATAAAACTTCCCAAGAGAATTTATCTTTTTGTGCAATTTTTTTCCTCTCGTGATTATGATCTAGATATCATTTATGGCATTTTGTTCCTTTGTGTCTATAAATTCAATTTTTCTAATTGAATTTGTATCATAGTTGTGTTATTGATTAAGGTTTCTTCTTCTTTTCTTAGGGACATAAAAATGAGGTATCAATTTTGTGTTGAGTGGCTCTAGTGTGCACCCACCTCCATACATATAAATTACCCAAAGATGCATCAAAACTTCTAATTCAACACTTGATGTGTGTGTGTGAGTGTGTATTTAAAACATGAAGACACCAATTAGGAGCTTGAAACTTAGCAATGAACTTTGTTAAATGAGATGTGGTTATCTAAGTTGGTCTAAGGAAGTCATGTGTGATGTATACGAGACTTAGAATTGGTTAAATATGCTTAAGATATTGATATAACAATCAACTTTTTTGATATCCTAGGTAGACCAAAGATATGATGGGTGAGGCCCTTATAATGAGTTAAGTAAATATGATTATATACGAGACTTTTGCGACAATATGTTTTTCTCAAATGACACATGAATGACTAGGATAACTTATGGATTTGAAAATGTTATTGTTAAAGCTTTGGAGGATGAAGTCATCGGATCGAGAAAAATCAAATAGGTGATTTTTCATGTCATGGATGACTTTGTCTATTGCATTGTAAAATATAAACCATCGTTGGATATGGTGGCCATATGTCCGAAAAATGTGTTGTATATACTAAGAATGGTATTTTGAGTAGTCAATGATGGAGAACAAGTGTGACACAGTGATTGGTAGTGATATTTGAGAAAGGGATGTGTAGGAATTAGTAAATTTATTGCACAATGAGTTGTGGGCTAAGATAAATGTCAAGGATTAATTTCTAAATGTCGTAAGTCTATATTTAGGTCTCCACAAATAATAAGGTTTATAGTTTAGAGGTACACATATTGATTTTTTTACTATTTCTTAAGTTACTTCTACAAAAATAAAATATATTTCTTTTCATAAGATATGTCAAAGTTTGAAATTATCAATGCCAAAAGATATATTTTCCTAGCATTAGAATATCATATATCAATTGTTTGATATAATGTGGTCATATAGACTTCAATCATTGGATTAGGAGATTTAAGTGCCTTGTGAATATCGTAATGTGATTAACATGCCTTATTTATGTAGAGGCAGCTACCACATTTACATATATGGCTACAATGGTCTTTACAACTATAACATATGTCAAATACCTAATTTCTATGATATTTTGATGAATGTACACTCTTATGTAATAACATTAAAATACTATGATGGTAGAGTCCCATTAATGAAATGTCATTTAATAAAATCTAACATTCATGTATAGTTGCATTACCTAATTTTTATGATATTTTGATGAATGTACACTCGTATGTGATAACATTAAAATATTGTGTGTAGACAACTCAAAATTACTCACATGTTCCTAGCGTTATCCTAATACACCTTGTTATTCACCCATTTGTGATTAACTGATTAAATTGATTAATCATATACATTACACCATTTGGATTAATTAAATTAATCCCTAATACCCTTTGTCACCCCTTTGTGCCAAGTTAATTATCATTTATTAATTAAATGATTAATTAATTAAGTGTGCACATCCTAGTCAATGACCACTTGGACTCCACATCCTCATCCTAGTTAACTACACTTCTAGAATCCTAGAAAGGTGGGGGCAATTGAATTACACATACAACCACCTTTTCGGATGCAACTTCATGCAATTAATTCCATTATTTCCCCTAAATGCCCCAAAATTGTTGCAACCTCCTCCAATGTTATTTTTAGCATGTGCATTTAACCCATTTCAACCAATTTCCAACTACTCCTGCCTCTATAAAATGCAGGCCTACTCTCTATCAAATCCTCTTGGATTTACAATACAATAATTCTGCTAAATTTCCAAGCTAAATCCTTGTGTTTGTAGCAATTGCACCCACTTTGGAGGCCATTCAAGAGCACCCACAAATCAATCATTTTGCAAGGTTATACAACTTCAAAATCTCTCCTATTGAGGTTTGCATTAGAATGTTATAGGAAGGTTTGCATTATTGTTTGTTTATCTTTCATTACTGTAGTTTTTCATAGCTTACACTATGAAGTTAGAGTCTCATTAATGCAATGTTAAATAATTTGACAAATTCCAACCTGAGAAGCATCTACTAAAGCTTCTAAAATATCATGTCATAATACTAAGATCTTTTACTATTCACAAAACACAAGTAATTATGACATGAATGAAAGTGCTTGCATTTATAGTTGTTCTGCCCAAGGATGGAAGGAATGGTGAAATGAATCGAAATTGGAAGCCCAAACATTTGCAAATGTTGAATTTTCCCATTTTGGCGTCATTTGGTACAAAACCACCGATGTTTGTAGGAGGCGGTTTTGGAGCCTCCGCGGCAATGTTGCACAACTACGATGCCTATAGGCGAGAGGTTACACAACGCTACTCGTGAAGAGTGGCGATTTTGTAACCGCAACACATTCATCACACAAAATAGAACAAGAAATGGCTTCTTTTCATCATTCGAAGGTGTCTAGATCACCGTCATCCTGACTTAACCATTTCTAGAACAATGAACATGTTGAGGTATGCACTGCAAGTTTCAATAAGAGAATACATAGAATTGGGTACTTCTAGATCCATTTTTGGATCAAATTGCCTCTTCATAAAACAAAACTATATTTCCTTAGTCAATCGTTACAATCCATTTCACCACATTTCATTGAGTCATTTTTTCAAATAGTTATTCTACCTTGAGTATGCTATGAATTTTGTATGCACCACTATCATGGTGTTTGCAACTCATATATATATATATATATATATATATATATATATATATATATATATATATATATATATATATATATATATATATATATATATATATATTTGGAAACAAAAGCTTATTTAGCAACCTTAAAATGTCATGTAAGGCATTGAATATCTAATGCAATCTAAATAGAAAAATGTGGCGGTTTAGAAAAGGGACACAAGTTGTTTGAAAAACTAACAAATTCATTCGTTGCATTGGATACAATGATTACATGATAAGTGAATCATCAATATAGCAAGGATGACAACTATTAATACTACATGACCATGTTGGAAATGATGATTATTATTATTATTATTACTACGCCATATATGTCAAAATTTCAATGTTGATTGAAGTTAATGTCGAAATTTTGATGTGTAGCTATGCATGTCGAATGAATGAGGCCATGTCGAAATTGGCATCAAGAGAGAAAACAACACGGTTGAAATTCAACGTATTCAAGTTGATATTTAGACGCGATTAGACATTTTTAATGCACCGATTTTACATCATTTTGCACCTAATTTGCACCATTAATGTGCGGTGTAAATGTGACGTAAGACTCGATCGATAAATTTTAATATAATATAATATATATAATTATAAATATAAATATTTATGCAAAAATAATAAATAATAAATTAAATTAAATTTCAAATACTAAATTCACATTTAGACAATAAAACTCTATACTGATGTAATGCAATATAATTATTACTAAATTGTTTAGTAATAATTATATGCATGCATTACATCAGATAGAGTTTTATTGGTCTAAATGTAAATTTAATATTTGAAATTTAATTTAATTTATTATTTATTATTCTTTGCATAAATATTTATAATTATAATTATATATATATATATATTTTATTATTGGCAAATAGTTTTTTGAAAGGGACTATACCCTTGAGTACAAAAGATGGCCTAGGAGCCAGAATAGGAATGAAAACCAGAGAGAAAAGGATCAGAATCCAAATGTGACAATGAAGCCCAAAGTAGCCAAAAAACAGCTACCCAAACAAGACAAAACAACAAAAATCGCAAAAAAGCGGTAGAGACCTACAAGAACAAATGCAGCTAAAGCATCTACAACTACTTTTTGGTAGCTTTTTCTATGTTGGTCTTGATATTCTTCTAGGAATGGAACATACCCAAAGTTGTCATGTGGGCAGCGTCAGTCTTATCCATCTGCTCAATGGTCCTTTTGCTTTCCTTATCATTACCCCAAAGTGTTAGGAACTTTTGAGGTTGGAGACACTTTTGACATGTTGCTCAATGAACTCCTCAATCGCCTAAAGATGGTCATGTTGTAATCATGACGAGTTTTGGCCTTCCCTAAATGGGAGTCTAAGGAGTTCAGCTTCTTGTAGATATCATCAATCTGGCTGTTATCAATATCCACCTCCTCCTCCTTCTTCCTCTTACCTTTCTGTTTTGCCAAGTTCTTAACCTCATCCTTCAATAGTTTCATATCAGCCTCTAAGGCTTCCAGCCTTTTTGAAGAGATTTCCATATGCACATCCTGGGGACTGGCACTGCTAATATTCAGGAGGTCATGTGCAATTTCAATTTCATGAGGACCCTTCCCCACAACAAGAGTCTCAAGGTTAAGCTTTCTAGAAGCCCTGGTAACCGGTCTGTTCGAGGTGGAGGCGAAGTGGGGGGCGGGAGCAGCAGTAGGGGGAATGGAAGAAGAAGCCTGGGACGGCAGCAGGGGTGACAACAGTGGTGGCGGGGGCAGAGAATGGAGAAACAGGGCTAGCAGCAGCAGAACCCGGGCAGAGGGGGAACCGAGCTAGGAGAGGATGAGAGACCAGGATACTTAAGAAGACAACATTTATGCAACAGCAAAATAAGCCCCTAGTGTAAAGGAACCGCCCGGGTATGCTTTTGAAACTCCAAAATGGAGCGCTCAAGAGAGTTCAGCAAGTAATGGGGGAAACAAACCATGCGATTCCTATGGAAGTGGTTAAGAAAGATAAGGTGCTTAGCAGATACAGTGACAAACCTTCCTTCCAAGGAGATGAACCGTATCATCATGCGAGTAACCTCATCATAAGGCAGAGGGATCGAGCTAACAAGCAGGCCCACTGTAACGTAGATCAGCTTCTCAGATCCCTCCACAAATCTCCTCTCTTCAACATCTCTGTCGACCCTTTTGTTAAAGAAACGGTAGCCCTCCAAGCCAAGGCCGGTCGCTTCAGCAATAAGTTCTTCATTGACCAAGATCTTCTGCCCCCCATATTCCATAGTCCGCTCCTTCCAATCCTTCGCAAAACGCACAGAGATGCTTTGATCATGCCCCTGAACCTTCTCCATGAAGTTGGTGATGCCACCCTTGCTGAGTATGCTCCATAGCTCAATATTATCCTTCCAGTCCGGGTCCGCACTAGGCTCAATTTGGCAAGGGGGACCCCCCATCTTCTCTGTGCTTAACTATTTGCAACAAATTCCCAAATCCTTGTGAGCACTGAAGCCAGTCCGCTTTTTGCTATTGTAATCTGCACAATGTTGGAAATGAGAGCCGTTGCTTTTCCCACGAATGGCTGCATGTCTGCTGATCTGAGCCTGCGGAAAATCACATGTGGGAATAGCCCGCTCCCTATCATCAATCACATTACTACTGTCTTTGGTTTCCGTGGAGCTTTGTATCTAACTTTTAGCAGACGCAGTGCAGCCCGCATGCGCGATTTTCAAATCAATGTAACTCCACTTGGAATTCCCCATATATTTCACACTATCTTGATTATTTGACATGATTTGCATAATCATATTCTTTAAGTCAACACGTGTGGGAGTATTATTGATGTTGATCCACACCCAATAATCATAACTCAGCTCAAGATATTGCTTGCGTATAGAAATCCGCATGAATGTTGTTTTGAAGCTGCTTAGGGATGCTATTATTATCCCAAACAGTGAGGTTAACATTAATGCCATAATTAGCCAGCGCATCTGCCAATTTATTACCCTCCCGGTAAGTATGCATGATCCTGATGTTATTGAAAGTATGACTAATACTTATGGACTCTGAGATAAAATCCTTGATGCTCCAACTTGGAGATGAGCACTATTTAAGGAGATTAATGATATTCAGGGAGTCCCCTTCAATAATGAGGTTCTGAATATTTTGAGTCTGGGCAATTCTCAGGCCCCATAGAGCAGATAATGCTTCGGCAAAATGATTAGTTTGAATTCTCATTTTCCCAGCATACGCAGCAATCAGATTACCTTTATGATCCCGTATCGCTCCTCCCCCTGCCGCAATCCCAGGGTTTCCCTTAGAGGCCCCATCAAAGTTCAACATAAAATGTTATTGCATATTATATTGAGGATTGTTAATACAAAATAAAATGAATTTATTAAAAAATTAGCAAAATTTTATAATATTGTTTGGATATGAAAAGTAAAATAAACACATGTTGCACATAATCGAAAACACAATATTTATATTGCAATTTTTTCAAATGTATAATATATTACATTTGGAAATTATAGAGGACTAATTCCCTTCCAAATTACAAAACAAATTAATATATGCCAAGGAGTCGGTCCTCATCCTCATCCTCGTTCTCATCTTCTTCCTCCTCCTCCTCATCTCTGCAATCCTCTTCATAATCCTTGTCCTCATCTTTGTCCCATTGATATTGCATCCTCCTCTTGGCATACCCCCTTAGTGAATTGAGTATGACGTTAAAGCTATATGGAGGATATTTTGTCCTCGACATTTTATTATTTTAATCAAGTATGTTGAGAGGGTCATGCACCCAAAGCAAGTCTATAATAACATTATAAGTTGTCATTAGCAAATTAATTAAGATCAATTTGATAACAAAACAAAATAATTATACCTCATAGCTAATAACTCCTCATTTGCATCCGAAGGGCATATACTCCTATCACCCTCATCCTCCTCCAAGTCTATAAATGATGTCGACTTGTCATAACGAAGTATTATAATTATTAAATGACAAAAATACTATAAATTTAACCAATCAAATGAAATAAACTTGTATTTAAAAATCTATAAAATCATATCTTTGTGGTTAGTCCCTAGATGTTAGGGGATGATCATTGCTTATGAAGATGATCCCAATAACTAGTAGACTTGTCGTTATATTTTTTATGATTAAAATTTGTAAATATAAAAGAATACTCTTTAATTACAAAATAAAATGTGAACCAATACATTTGTTGTGGGTGTGTGGTGATCATTGGATGTGCGAGACGTGGAAGGTCATCACGGTGGGTCACCCCTGACTCGTCCTCCATGTCACATCATGTTAAAGCACGAGACTAGAGCCTCCACACATAATTATGTCAATGAAAGAACCCATAACTCCACGCCATCTCTAATATCACAAAACATGCAAAAAAATCAATATAACAACGAGATGTAAATTGTTCAACACTTCTAATAGAATTATAAGGTTTGCATAACATTTAAAATTATACAACACTTTTAATACAACATGATACATTTTTTACACGAGTTTATTTAAAGAAATAATATGGACCTCTCGATGCACCTATTTATTTATTTAAAACCCTCTACTTTAGACCAAGCTACAAATTTTGTAATAAACATTTCATGATTATTATGTGATCTCCCTATAGTCTAGGGTTTAGGGTTTGATATAAATATTATATGACTGTCATTTGGAGGGTTGAAGAATTGCATCTATAATGTCAATGTCAAATTTTCTCCTCTATGCATGCATAATAAAGTTGTACTAATTTTTGTAAATAAGGGTTTGTTAGTGTTATGTTAGGTGATACATGGGCACAAGCTTATAACCCATAAATTGGATGCATATCATGCACCAATTATTTAAGGACATTTCGCCAAAGGATTTTTTCAAATGTTATTTTATACTATAATATATTGTAGTATTAGTTCAAAGATTTGTTTGCATATTTTCCTATCAACGACTTGGTCTCGCATCATTTAATATGCCTCCTTCAACTTCCCAATGATTAAACTGGAGATATATGCATAATGGGGTCAACATTGTATATACCAAACAAACTAACCAATAAATACCTACTTATGATTAATAAGCATGTCATTCTTAGGGGCATGTGAACCGACACTTTTAAGAAACTACAATTGACAAGTGTAAAGCCAAATTCCACAACCTTTGTTAGCATCCTATTGGCCTCTATCCAAATGGGGGTTTAAATCAAGCACAAAGGAATTAAGGAGATTGATGAAGGATAGAGGAATTTAAAAGATACTTGGATGTAGTTGGATTAAACGCCATAAAATGGTGCATACTTTTTGTGTAAGAGACATATCACACCCACAAACGCAAGGTGGTAGGATATTTCTCATATTCAAAACATGTATTGAGTGACATGGACAAGGAGAGGAAAAAAATTCCTTTTCCACCATAGTAAGAAGTTGGCACTTACATTTGGATTGTTAAACATGCACCCTCGGATAATTTTTGGCAATTTCAATAACTTTTGTGTATGTGTTAATTACTACACAACAACCAAGTTTTTCTCCAAGATTGTTGCAAAGAAAATTGTTGTGTGAGATGTAAAGTGGTTCCATCACTTCAAAAAAGTAAAAAAATTATCCATTACTCCCAACCTATACCAAAATAGGCACCTTTGAAAGAACACCAAATCATTATGGAGAAGGGACTATTATTAGATATGCTACTTGCAAGTTCTTTTGTAGATATGTAGGAAAAGTGTGGAAGCATTAACAACGAAAGAAAACTATTACAAAAATGCCTCAAAGAAATTCATTCTCATGGAGTGCAATGATTGCAAGATATGAAAAAAAAATTGGGACAACAAATGGAAATTGTAATTTGTGTATGTAGAGAATAGACATTTGATTTTTGATTTTTTTAAACCTAGATTTACCCTACATGTTTGTTGATTTTGAAATCTTCCAACTATGTCAATCTTGCACACTTTTAGGAACATTGTTTTAGAACCATCGTTATACAACAAATTCAAGAATGGTTTTACACAAATTGTTCTATGTTTTACATAAATTATTTTAGGATTTTACACAATTGGGAAGTTCTAGTTCATGTCAGCACCTATTAACCAATGTATTACAGTGAAGGGTGTAGATGTGTTCGAAATTGGGTTTTTAAGCAATTTACCCTATGGTTTTTAAATTTAGAATTTAATGTCTACACTTGAGCAAAAATTGTATCATTTAAATGCAAAATAAACATACCTCTATCATTTGTTTTCTATGTAGAGGTGCCACGTATTATTTTTCTTCCTCCCCCTTCCCCTTATGTTGTTGGGTCCATAGAGTAGATTGGGGGTTTTTCTTTCCCTCCTCTTCTACTTGGTTGTGCCATATTTCTTTTTACTTCCAAATTTTTATCAAATCCTATCATTGTTATTTTTCTCACTCGCCATTGTTTTACCTCCACTCACTTTCCAAGTGAATGTGAAATGAAATGGGTTTAGTTTTTAGCTTGATCATTTTTTATTTTTTTTTTTTTAGGTTGTGATATGGCATATATGTGTCGCAAATTTGTGCCACATTTACATCAACACCATGTTTTAAAAAACATGTGAATCTCTAACTATAAACATATATACTTTTATATATAATATACTATATATATTAAATTACTAGATCCAATTATATATATATATATATATATATATATATATATATATAATTTAATTGGATCTAGTAATTGAAGTCTTGGTTATAAGGACATGATCTTAACAAGTTTACCTTGTTTATTTTTTTAAAACATGGTTGCACCTATGTGACATGAAGATAAACCTAGTGTCTCAAGGTTATAGGATTTAATCCAAGAAGGGAAATTTAAACGAATGAAGTTATTTTTAACATTCAATGATAGGATTAAAAAGATGCAAGTCATAAGTGGATGACCTAAACAAGACAACTAAGCCTATGGCAAGCTTTACGAGTGTTATGCAACTTCCTCCTTATTTATATTATTATGAAACCATATATTGTTTTGTAATGATTTTTTTGATATCAAAAATGTATAAAGGAAGTTATTATGATGGTTGAACATGGGGAAATTGATGTTGTAAACCTAGGTTCAGGATGTCGTAAATTGGTAATAATTTAGCCATCATGAGGTTGATAACTATGCAAAAGTGAATCGTTAACCTTAATTATGATATTGGTGGAATACGATACATATTCAACATTATTCAATATGAATTTTAGCGAGTATATATTCTCCAAAAAAATGTGAAGTGTGATAAAGAAGAGCAAAATGGTTTGCCAAAACCCTAATTTCTTATTATGTACTTAAAGATTCCCTAATTTCATATTTTACTATAATGAAAAAGGGATGTGTCATATTTTAATATTAAATGTAAATAGGAAAGCTCTCTTTTCTTCATTAACATGCCCGAACAGAGACAATAACACGTATCTAATATTTTAAATTGGCATGTCAAGCAATTCCCTACTATGTACTTAGGGTTGTCCCTTATCATGGGTAGGATGGACTTCAACAATATATATATATATATATATATATATATATATATATATATATATATATAATTAATTTAATTTAATTGGATCTAGTAATTGAAGTCTTGGTTATAAGGACGTGATCTTAACAAGTTTACCTTGTTTATAATTTTCTAAAAGAGGGTTGCACCTATGTGACATGAAGATAAACCTAGTGTCTCAAGGTTGTAGGATTTAATCCAAGAAGATAAATTGAAACAAATGAAGTTATTTTTGACATTCAATGATAGGATTTAAGAGATGCAAGTCATAAGTGGATGACCTAAACAAGACAACTAAGCCTAAGGCAAGCTTTACGAGTGTTATGCAACTTCCTCCTTATTTATATTATTATGAAACCATATATTGTTTTGTGATGATTTTTTTGATATCAACAATATACAAAGGAATTTATTATGATGGTTGAACATGGAGAAATTGATGTTGTAAACCTAAGTTTGGGATGTCGTAAATGGGTAATAGCTAACCATCATGAGGTTGATAACTATGAAAAAGTGAATTTTTAACCTTAATTATGATATTGGTGGAATACGATACATATTCAACATTATTCAATATGAATTTTAGCAATATATATTCTCCAAAAAAATGTGAAGTGTGATAGCAAGAGTAAAATGGTTTGCCAAAACCCTAATTTCTTATTATGTACTTAAAGATTCCCTAATTTCATATTTTACTATAATGAAAAAAGGGATGTGTCATATTTTAATATTAAATGTAAATAGGAAAGCTCTCTTTTCTTCATTAACATGCTCGAACAGAGACAATAACACGTATCTAATATTTTAAATTGGCATGTCAAGCAATTCCCTACTATGCACTTAGGGTTGCCCGTTATCATGTGTAGGATGGACTTCAACAATTGCTCTCACTTGTTGATAGGGTTCAACAGATGTTGGCAAGGTGGAAAGGAGATCTTCTATAGCAAGCAAGGTTCAACTTCTTATTAGTTCTATTCAAAGTATTCATGTTTATCTTATGTCCTTGTTTAAAATGTCGGGTAAAGTTAGGGAAAGTTTTGAAAGAATCTAGAAAAGGTTTCTTTGGTCGGGAGTGGAATCAAGTGACATAATTCCCTGGTAGCACGGGAGAGGGTCACCTTTGTGCCTAAAAATTATGGTGGATTGGGCTTTAGAAACATTAAGACTATGAACAAGGCTCTCATGGCCAAAGTGGGATGGAGATTCCTGAAGGAGGATGACCTATGGACTAGAATCATAAAAGCTAAATATACAGACCGAAAGAGGGAGAAAGAAGTTTTCCTTGTGGATGAAAATCCCCTCGATTGGTCTATTATTTGGAAAGGAATGTTTAACATCAAGGGCACTCTCTTGAAGGGGTGTAGGTGAACATGAGGGATGGTAAGAAAATTCACTTTTGGGATGATATCCGGCTCCGTGAAGGTGTTATTTCCAATCAAGAACCATTGAATACTTTATGTAATAACCTTGAGGACCAATTTGGGGTCCTTGTGAGTAAATATTGATTAAGAATCAAGGATCTCGTGGAAATGGAGAAGGTTACATTGGAGGAGACAAGATCACGAGGAAGCCTTCGACAATATGAATCTTCACCTCCATAATAATCACATATGTTCTAAACCTAAAGAGGATGAACTTGTATGGAGTCTAAAAGATAACGAGAAATATAGTGTTAGGAGTTGTTATAATTTAATTATGAATCCCAAAGTAAAGAAGAAACCTTGTGAAAAGAAATTTGGAACAAATATTCGATACATAAAGTTAATATCTTCTATTGGCTTGCATTCCAAAATAAGGTGTTTACGATTAAGAATCTTATCAAGGGAGGCCTTGTTACTCTTAACAGGTGTGTCTTGTGTGAAAAAACAATGATTCTTCCAATCATATGTTCTGGAATTTCCTTTTAGTTGTTATATTCTGGACAATATCTTGAAATTTTTTGAGTTAAGATGGGTGAAACCAATTTCCTCGCGTAACTCATTATGCAATGTAAATCTCCTTTTGTTTCGAATCATGAAGAAAGTGTGGAGCTTTTTCCTACCTTACTTGCTAAGGGGCATTTGGAATGTGTGAAATAACTAGATCTTTAGAGGAAAAAAACTAATGTGGAAAAGGTGGGTAAGCTTATTTTGCAATCCATAACCGAGAATGTCTACTTGTAAGGGCTTGGAAGGAAAGGTAGGGTCTATCATAGACGTTGTTCTTGTCAAGAATTAGAAAATTGACATTGCAAAGCAAGATAAAACTAAGGATAGGAAACATATTAGGACTATTAGATGGGTCAAACCACCCATCGGGTGGGTCGATGTGAACTTTGATGAGGCATCAAAAGGTAATCGGCTAAAGTGGGGGGAGGTGGATTGATAAGAGAGAGTATGGGAAATTGGCGGTGGCTTGTGCTAGCCCTGTTGATACTCAAACTAAAAACTTCACCGAGGCATCGACTTCTCTATGGGGCTCTCAAGTGGCCAAAAACTCCTAGGTTCGAAAATAATCATAGAGGGTGACTCTTTAAATATCGTAAAAAGCATCAAATACATGTCTAAAGCTAGCTAGACCATATGAAATTTGATGATTGAGTGCAAAGATATGCTTCAAGATTTTGATGACCACATTCTAACAATTTTGCCCCAAAAATTAAATAAACACTTTTGAAGTGGATGAAGCCTTCAAACAACAAATGAATCTTCCACCAAAACACATCTACCAAATTTGTAATGTGTCAAGCTCGAGTTTGAAATGAGTGCATATGAAATTATTTTAGATTTCCTTACTTCGGGTTTTTTACGTGTAATCTATGGAAATGCGTTGTAAGTACCCAAAAATGTAGATCTTGATCTTAGAAAAGAGGTTACAGAAACCCCAATGATGATTCAGATCTCTTCATAAGGTGTTCGGAATCTAGAAAATCTCGCCAAGTGTACATGTGCATCCTAGAAAGCCTTGTCTAGCTTTTGCATATCTTGTTCTAGCCTCTGCCCCCTTTTTTCTTGCATTTTGTCTTTAAGTTCCGAACCACCGCCTGCCTCGGACGGCGGTCCCAGAACCGCCGCCAGGGGCGGCGCGATCTGAACCGCCTCCGCACTGAGGCGACGGTCTGTGCGCATTTTCTAGAACATTCCGACAATTTCATCAAACGTAAAAATTCAAATTTCACCCGCATTTCTCAACCACTAAAGCTTGCATTTATGTTTTGGCCGCCTGGTAAATAGTGTTTTCCCTTTGTTTATATTAGAAGAGATCAATTTAGACTTACCCTCTGGTAAATCCAAATGCTATAAATACCCAACTTGTCCACAAGCAAATGGCCCCTCTCCTTCTGTGTTTGATTATTCAGTTTGTTTGAAGTTCTTGCATGAGTTTCAATAGTTTTATATTTTGCATGAATTATCAGCTTCTCTTTTCTACTTTAGAGATCATTTGATCTTCTTGCTTTCATCTTACTTCATTGTTGTCCCATACAATCAGTTTAGCATAAGGTAGTTGCCTTTGTTAGATTAGAATCCATTTGATAATCTTAGAGTTGCAGGTTTTGTTTTGTCACAAGAAATAGATCCCAGAATTCTCGGTATTTTGCATTGTATTCCTGCAATAAATCTTGTTAGGAATTGCATAGTCAAGCTCTATTCACTTGCACTATCCCTCTCTTACTTGCATTGTATTCGGTTTATATCCAAAGCTACCATTGTTAGAGTATCTTTTCTCTGACGATATCACACTTTATACTTTCTACGGATTCACGAGAACACAAAGGAACAAGGAGATCACACTGAGGGGACAAAGTCACGACACAACTAGATTTACCACTGATCAATAAACTCCAGGTTTGAGCTATCAAAGTTGTAGTTACAATATATCAAATAGAGTAGTAAATTATTTCATTTCAATTAAAGCTCGCTTTCGATATTGCCAGGGAAGCTGTGGGGAATGATAGTTTCTGAGAAACTATGATTCATTCCTCACTTCTAAGGTAGTATCGGAAGTCTTTCAATTAAACTAGTTAATTATTTAAATATTTAGGATAAATCCACAACTGCACAGGCAAATAGCTATACCAGGGTAACTTGTTTGTTTTAATTTTGTTATTAGATCAATTGTCCATTATCTAAACATATTAGAATAGCTTCTCTTTTAATTTTCTTCAAAAACGCATAATTGAAAATACAATAATAAGAGAAATATAAGCAGAGTGTAGATATAGTTTTCATGGTTAATTTGCTCATTTCAGTTAAATTATCTTTTATATGACAATTACGGAACCCAAAGAACCCAGGGAATACGTATTCGAACCAGTGGTATCTCAACCGGATCTCTTCACAACGTTAACGGATATAGATCAAGGGCTTAGGATTCACATCTTTCAAATGACAATAAACCCACAAGTAATTAGTGAACAACTGAGACAATTGAATATTGAAGACGACAAAACATACACATTTTGGTCAAATCAGCACAACTATATATTGCCTTGATAGGATATCCGCATGACTATACAAGAACCCGAAATAGAACAAATATTTGGTTGTGATCCATTATTTTCGCACCCGGATGCATGAGACCTTCTCATCAACATAAACACGGGATTACGTATACAAGTTGCGAACCCCGTAAGGTATTATAAGAAGATCGCACAACTCTTGGTGTTAAACATAGAAGCTGAAAATGTTTATGACCATTGGATAGTGGAAGAAGAGATTGATTCTTTTTATGACCATAACAAGTCCACAACCACCACGAACTCATGGTTGTGATCCTCAGGTCCCACAACCCAACGGGCTACAAGTCGATTAAATCGACACCGGTTCTGAACATTGGTATTTAGATCCTCACCACTCCCACAAGATATCATAACACAGTTCTCCGTATTAAATATAGAAGCCAATCAATCCAACAATTTCTGGGCTAGACCAGAAAACCACTCATAGTTTATCACAAATCCTTTGCACCCTCGTTACCATTTTCCATGACCTTGTCTGGAAATATACACGAAGCACCTACAAACAATTTTCCACGTATCCAACAACCAATAGATAGGATCTCAGCAGATTTCGACATTGACTGGAGCCTTCGAGTAGCTATTATATCCGAGCGATCCATTGCGCCAATTCAAGTTAGGAGAACCTTCTTTGCCTTAAATTCACAAATTTCATTATTGCGTGTTGAGGATATAAGATTACCCAACTAGTTTGTCTCGTATCCCCATATATTCCATTCAACCGGCTATCTTGGCACGACCTCGGGAGGTCGGAGTACGAAGAAGAGCTACTTGTGGATTCTCATGCTCGCATATCACTTTTCTATCATACAACAGTCTTACAAAATGCATTTCTTCAACTCCCTTATGCATGTAATTAAGTTTTATAATATTTGTTTATTGAAATAGCCCAAACTTTCACAACAAACAAGTTAAGACCCAACACAATAAATTTAGAACTCCTTCAAGATAGTCAACGCCTCATAACTTGCTTTGAATTCATGTACAGAAATAACTGAAATCTTTTTCACATCTCCACAGGGCTCGAAGAAATTTTCAAATATTTACCTTTCTACATCAAATTGTTCTATCATTCAAACAATCTCTTTAAAACATTTTTGGGTTTTGTTTCATGTATATTAGATGTCAAAAACATTTTAAATCACTATTTTTAACAGAAAAATAAGGCCAACCCTGTTAAGGAATACTAACCAAATATAATTTTCAGGCCAAGATTTAGCATGTTTAAATATATACCAAGCAACAAACTAAATTGGGTTTTTTTCTTTTATTATCTTTCTACTAGCTGTTCTCAATGCAGAAGTGTCTTTTAACCCTTCTACTTGAGAGTCTAGACTTTTTTCGTCACATTGTATTCTCAAATAAGAGTGAATACTGAATTCTTTTTGACAGATGCAAGTTAATTATAACCAATTATAAGACTCATAATAATCTAATTTATACATGTAAATAATTCACTACTTTGTATATTATATGCTATTTGACATTATAAACATGACCCCTATTGTAATTTCCTATTTTCCTCTTTTCAATAATTGTATATATTGCTTTGGGAGATCATGTTTATTTTAAAATTTTGGATTACTGTTCATGTCATAAAAGAAAACCAGCCATAATTATGGATTTTCTTCTCTTCCTCCGTATGTTGGGGTGTATGTGGTTAAGCAGATATGATTATGCGTGATGCAACGAGAAAGAAAAAATTGGCACAAGAAAATGAACTTTATATAATTGAAATAACACTGAGGTCAATGACAAACAACAAAGCTTCTATGCTTTTCCACCAGTGTCATGCCGAGAGCGTGATTGACCTAAACTTTGTTTCTTAAGTTCAGAGGCAGCTTTTGAATGCAATGAACTTGTCCCTGGATTTGTCAAACTTGTACCAGGAGGCTGGAAGCCAAAGTTACTTATAAACCAATATAGAGCCCATTTGAGATCGCACAACATATACTTCAAGGCTTTTGTCCAATTCTCCTGCTTGTTAAAGCTTTGAGTGATTGTGTAATTCTCCACTCTGTCATTTTCGATCCTGAAACAAGAATATTTGATATGATATAAGCATTTCCTATGAAATATATGGTTTTTAAGTCTTACAAGCCCATTTAAGAGTTCATCAGAGAAGACATGAGAAACAAATTAATTCAGGGATGTCAAGAAATCAAATATGGATGGCAAAAATGAGTACTCTTTAAGAGAATATAATAACAATGTGCTGCAAAGCACTGTGGCTCAATTGCTGGCATTAATACTATTTTTTGCCTTCAAACAATCTGATGGAACAACAAAGGAAAAAGCACAACCTCCCATTTAATATTAATCTAAAATTACTTTAATATTAACACCTTTAATAGATATCTGCTTTAATATTTTACATATTTAATAGATATCTGAGTCCCTCGAAACAATATTAGTCAAATTTGTACAGAAATTACACAAATCAGTCATTCACAAGTTTTGATATAAATCCTATTTTAAATTTCTAAATTATATAGGCCATGGTAAAAAATTAAAAGGTTCTCTACATTTAACAAAATAAAAGGGCACAGTGACCCGTTTAACAGATATTTTCAGGATAGGTTTCCAAGTTGGATAGTAATTAAAATTTGCAAGTTGGATGATAATTAAAATTTGAACCAGTTGGTTTCCTACAAAATCTAGTACACAAACAATCCACAGGAACAACAGATTAGCCTTAACATAACTGTTGATATTGTGTTTTATAGTGATAAAGGTTGCTCAAGAACTATGTTCCCAGGAAGCGGGTATGGGTATGAAACACGGAAACGGCAATTTTCAAAAAACCTTGGATACGAAACGCTACGGAAACGTCCGTACAATATATATATAATAGTACTCATTTTATAATTGTACTCCATGGACCATAAGAGATAATTGATAAAGCACTCAAAATATTTTGTATTCATTGAAATTTGAAGTTCTAAAGATTCATCATTCAACATATAAAAACCACATAAAAATAAAAACATTAAATTAAATAAATATATATATATATATATATATATATATATATATATATATATATATATATATATATATATATCTCATTTTATAATTGTACTCCATGGACCATAAGAGATAATTGATAAAGCACTCAAAATATTTTGTATTCATTGAAATTTGAAGTTCTAAAGATTCATCATTCAACATATAAAAACATAAATATATAAAAACCACATTAAAATAAAAACATTAAATTAAATTTATATAATAAAAACTATTGAATAAAATTATAAGAAGTGAATTATACTCTATAAGTTATAAAATAAAATAAAATAAACTATCAAATATATACAAATTTAAATCCCAAAAAAATTATTCAAATTATATTTTATAATATATAAAACATGTAATAAAAAAACATAAAAAATAAAATACAAACAAAAAAATCTTATTAAATAAATACACTAAAAATTCTATTTAAAAAACCTTATAGGGCACAAATGAAATGGTCATTTTCGTGAAGGCTTGTTGAAGAAGATTTTACAGTCGCAGGTTCTACAGTCCAAGTCGCAGATTTTGTTGACCAACAGTCGCGGATTTTACAGTTCGCAAGGGCAAAAGGCACGTGAATAATAGTCACGTTTTAAACAAGAAATTTGACGGAAATACAGTCACAAATACAAAGAAACCCTAGTCGCGAGGGCAGAAGTACTGGCTTTTTCTCCTATCGAGAGGGCAAATACAAAGGAGATGTCTTTTTCCATAGTTGCGAGGGCATTTTCAAACGATTTTTTATCAATCGCGACGAGGGCGTAACAAAAAAGGGCAAAATAAAAAATGGAAGATGCAGACGTTTCAACCCACGTTTCCGTACCGCAAAACGTTTCTTAGCTGAAACGGCAGGGTCCCAGGCGTTTCCTGGTAACAGAGCTCAAGAATATAACACTTGGATTTAATTCAGTAAATGATAGGGCAAACTAGAATTCTGAAAAGCTTCAAGTCTATAATTGGGGGCACATAAATGTGGGAGGCTTCCTTTGGCAAGACTTATCATAGTAGAAAACTTTTATTTATGCAAATTATGTGTTCAAGCTCAACGAACATTTTATACTTCGAAAAATTGTTTGCCTTCCCAATTGGGAGTAGCTCACCTGAAAGTTTTGGTTGTTCTGTGGACTGGTAGTATTACAGAGTAGTAACTTTTTATTTTTATTTTAAAAAAATCTGCAAATTTTTCAGACAATTTTTTGTTTCCAAAATGTGTAGAGTTTAATTTGGTTCAATACGGTTGTATCAGAGCATTTAGACTCATTTCAGTTAATACAGCAAACACCTGTAAATAAATTGCAAAAATCAATGATCTGGCATAATAGTAGTACGAATAGCCAAGACCCAAGATCAACTCTTCCTAGAAAGGAAGACATGACACGGGAAATACAATAACTGGGGGCTTTTAGTTTGGTACATTGTGTGGTCTTTGCGGATTGCGATTATGAAGACTATCCCACAATCAATGCAGCCAACATGGATGAGCCTGAGGAGAAAGACGAGTAAATCTCTATTGGCCGTTACCAGGGCATCAAAGAAGAGGAAATAACTTAGGAGAGGAATACTCAACCTGAACCATCAATTTCGAGACATTGAATGGGTCAACAAAACAACTCCATCAACACCATTGCATGAGGTTAGAAGGGGAATGCCTTGAACTGTGAATATATTGAATATACCTAAAGTAGAAATGAACCCATAGGAACAAGTCAATTTGGAGGTTTTTTGTTGGTATGCTTTTAGGCATTGTCACTGGCAAGTTGATGCCAGTTAAAATCTAAATTGATTTCCTTTTAGCTAAAAACAGCAAGGTAACATGAGTAGATAAGAGGGTTTTAGGAATCGAAGCCATGTCCATACTTTTCACAATAAAGATCAAAACAGATATTGCATATATGTAGGAAGGACATTACAATGTAGAATAACAAAAGCCGAGAATGTATGAAACCATGCAGAAATAAAATTGAAGAAAACCACTGAATGTCAGTAGCGATTTTGTTAATGACAACTTACCTGTATGGAAATTTAAAGGAGTTTTCTGGTGGAATGTTTCCAGCCCTGTCTTTTGCTTTTGCATAGTTCTCAAACTCCTTCAGACATGCTAGAAAGAATGCCATGGCTTTATCATAGCGGGTGCTCCAAAACAAGTTTACTGGACCATACCTGAAACCAATTACTCCACAATCAAACATACATAACTGATCACAATATTAAGCAGATCCTTCATTAATTACATTTAAATTTATATGATTTTCATTTTATTAATCATTCATAAACACAGGTAGCACTTGGGAGTTCAACAGAACATCATGAGAGATACCTATGCCTACATGCAATGCACTGGCAGAAGCAATCAATGAGCTCATATTATGCAAATGATAAACTTTTCATCTATTTCACTTCATTGATGATGATGCCAAGATGATACTATAATGCATATCCCACTCATTTTTGAGAATCCAAGACCCCAAATATCCAAAAACACACCCCAGCCACATCTTGTTCCCCAGAAGGTGTTGGCATCCATACCTCACTTTGCAAACTCAATCCCTAAAAGACACTAAATAGGTAAGAAAAAAATAAAGGTTACAATGTCAATAAGAAAGGGAAATGTAGAACTCCACTCTCCACCATTCTTCCTGCAACAAAAGAATAAAAACAAAGGGGTCTATAAATGCAAAATGCCAATATCAAACAGAAATTAAAAGGATGAAAGCTTATTAATGTATGAAATGACCAAAATGGGTAAATAGGATTCCAGAGTGAAGCCAGCAAAGGCAGCAGAAGAACGAAACAACTGAATTGAATATTACATTTCAGCCCCTATTCCAAATCTTTTATGGCAGGTTCTCATTTTGGGAAGCATCATCATCCAATATTATTGGGGATCTGAGAATTTCAATGATCAGGCATTGAATAACTATGGTAATCAATGGGCTTCACTCCACTAATTTTCATGTAATTTGAATTCAAAGTGTTGCAGAGTTATTAATTTGAATCTACATTCAATCTTTTAAATATTCATCTGTTCCATTTAAGCTTTCCCCATTCCAAAACTTCTCAGATATTCATTAAGTACTAATTCGAGGAATGTAATTGCCATTCTACAATCCATAATTTATCAACTTGAATAGCGAAACAATACATGAACAGAATATAGTCTCATCTAATTACAGGTCGTTATGGTCACTTCTTAACTGCAATGACCTACATTCATAACTTCATTTATGACATGTAGTTACGGCCAATTACGGTAAATCAACAACTATTTTTATCTGTTGTTTGTCATATTGATGTTTAATGTTTTACACACACTCTAAATGATACTGAAAAGTAAAAATTCTTTTATTTATATTACTTGAGGAATTACAGAGATTACACACACCTACAACATCTTTCTAGTTTATTACAGACTAGTAAACATGCAATGTTGCAATGTCAATCCCTTACAAGACATGGTTAACTCCTACAACCCTGCTCAGACCTGTACACTCTTTAGTAAGACTCTGCTTGCCGTTCTCTAACTGCCTGGAGAATACTTCTATCTCCACCAACCTCCAGCTGTTAAGCCAACTCTCCCAGCTAGTTGAGACAAACCCCCTCTTCAATTGAACTCCTTTTCTTATCTAGGCAAGGCCCAAGAACCGTTATCAAAATCAAAATGCTTCAGCTTCCATCTGCATGATATTTCACCTTCCCAATGTGACTTTTAAGCTTCCATAGGTTATGAGGCATCTCTAACAGGTGTGTGGCTCACTGACAAGTACGTTATCAGAATGCACACCCTGGATCTGACACTGGGTATGTTAGATTATGGTAATCAAGAATGCATCAACCAGGAGGGCGCATGTGTGGAACCAAGGGCACTTCAGCAAAGCGTACAGTCATAGAGAACAGCAGTCCTAATCTTAGCTGTCCTATTCTTGGCAGTCTACATTTAGTGGTTGCTTTTATGCAGTTTGTTTTCCAGTTAAATTAGAAAAGTTCTTTATTTAGCAGTTTGCTTTTGTCCAGTTTGACTTCGTCTATTTGAAGGCATAGATCCCTAGGATAAAATTAGGTCAAGGATTGATTTAATTTTGGGATGGATCCAATTTTAGGATTCAGGCTATTTTTAGGGTCTCTTCTTCAACTATAAAAGAAGGCCTAGGGTAGGTGTTTTATTCATTCAGATTTTTATGTAGTGTAAGTGTTTGTCTAGCTAGCAACACTAGGGGCATTTCCCTAATGATCCAGGTGAAATTGGAGGCGCTCCGCCTACAAGTAGACCTTTTCCGCCTAGACCTGGATCTAAAGCAAAACATTAGGAATGACAACTTGGTTAGTTGCAGAAAACTCTTTTTCTATTGCTAATTTATTAAGAATGACACGATTTATGTCTTTCCAAATGTGAAAAAGAATCAGCACCAAAAAATTCTAAAATTGTTTGTATTTTGTAGATAGCATGGTCGAGTCTCCTAGTAAGACCATTTTCTAGGTATAAAAAAATGGAAGGGTTGAAACGAGGTACAAATTTACTTCTAGGTAAACTGGGCATGAGGGAAAAACCAGAAAAGGTGCTTGATAGTCTCATCTTGATGCCAAGCTGGGCAAGTGGGATTTTGGACCATTTATGCTTTAGCCTATCTCCAACTAGTAATCCTTGGTAAACAATATGCCAGAGAATATTATACTTTTGGGGCTTAATGTGGACTTTTGAGAGATTGGAAAACCACCTAGCCCAAGTAGAATCCAGAGATATTAATTGCCAAAGGTGAATAAGGGTATCTGATTGGATACATTGAGGGATGTGAAGCTGATAACCAATATGGGGCTTGTACCGGCAAAAGAGTGTAGCAATTCAAATCTGTCCACCAAGGAGCTCAAGAACGAATTCCAATTTTGTGGAGACACTAATCAGTTATGGAGTTTTGAATCTCTGAAATAGAGTCAACATACTCATTCTCCAGCTAAATTTTGTCCTTGAGAACATCCCAAGGAATCCAACTACAGAAGCCCTACAAAAATGACAAATACTCTTGATTCCCTTTTAAAAAGCATAGGGCTCTTAAACAAAGGGACCATAGCAAAGGAGACATTATGACAAGTAAGAATGGGAGACCACCAAAGAGAATGGGGGTTCAGGGATAGTCTATTCGGAAACCATCTCCAAACCAAATGAGGTTTGATTTGAGCATTTCTCAAGCCTTCTAGATGTTTTTCATAACAAATATACCGTCAATTTTAACTGGCACAAGGGATGAGGAGGAGTGTAACTCAGAACCACTCCAAACCTTTCTACCAAAAGGAGATCTTGTGAGAGGCAATTTTTCAACAAGATTTTTGAGCCTCACAACCTTCCAAACCTCTAATAATCCATTTGACACTTAGGGCATGGCCTTGAAGCTTGATGTCAATGAGGCCAAGTCCTCCAGCTTCCTTAGGTCTACAACAAATGTCCCAATATACTCCGTGAAAGCATGTGTTCCCTTTGGAGTTGGCCCATAAGAAATCCTTCAATAGCTTCTCCAGTTTGGCATAAGCAGCTTGGAAGGAGCCCAATAAGAAGAATAGAAAACATGTGTGGCAACCAACACTTTATAACAAACTTGGAATTTTCATGCCAAGAGTAGAGATTTGGTGATCCAAAGGCAATCTTCTTCTCGACCCTCTAAACTCCGTATGACCAAAGCTCAAAAGAAGAAGCCTATAAAGCAAAAGAGATGCCAAGAAATTTGAATTGCACACCTAGTTGAATCCATTATCATTGATATCCCTTCAACCAAGGAGTGGAGGAAAGGGGTTGTCTATATTGTTGAGTTTTTTCCAATGAATGGAAGATCCAAAAGCAAGGCAGAAAATGTCAAGGCAATACATGCATGTTTGACTAAAGATTCATCTTCCGAGAGAGTGAGAAAGGAGTCATTGGTAAAATGGCTATTCATGAGTTTTTGGTCAAAGTGAGGGAGAGAGATGCCTTTAACCAAACACCTAGAGGAGCAATTGGCAAACAAATAACTAAATCCTTTAAAAAGAACATATAAAGAGGGAGCTAGTGAAAACCGTACCTAATAGATTTATGGAGATCGAACATGAGAGAATGTAACCCATTAATAGTAATACAAGCTCCAGCATTCCGAAATACCATACTTAAGGTTTGAAGCATGGCAATAATAAACAGCCACTCAATCTTGTCGTAGGATTTTTGAAATCAATCTTGACAAACATGACTTTTTGGTTGGAGACTCTGGCCCATTTCATACCCTCCCAAACAACAATGACATTATCTAAAATATACCCATGTTGAATGAAACTCTCTACTCACTTCTAACAATGAGAGGGAGAAGAAGTCTCAATCAAAGAGCTAGAGATTTTGCAATGATTTTATAAGACATGCTAAAGATAGTGACAGGTCTCCAATCGTGATGAGCTCGGGATCTCCAACCTTTGGAATGAATTTGATATCACCTTAATCGATTAGGGGTCCCAAAGAGTTAGCTTGAACAACTTCTAAATAAACTTTGTGAAGGTCTAACAATCAAAGAGATTTAACCATAGTTCACATACTTGTACTTGGCAGACCCAAAAATATTTGACTCGGCACAAACTCCACAAGACTAGGCGAATACTCGACACCTTAAAAATACGCAAATTTCTTTAAAAAACATAAATGTTAAGCAAAATATAGCTACAAAATGTATCAAATGAGTCCATAAAATGTTGAAGTGTTTTCTATTAGATTTGAATACAAATACAATACAAAACCGCATCATCATGCGAATACAACAGTTGGCTGATAAGTAATATGAATTCATGATGATTGTCATTGAAAAATATCATCATAAATTCATATTTATGCAAGTTACGATATACAATAAGTTACATTTTCCTCTTCCCCAATCTAGAGAAATATTGGGGAGAGGGTCTAGTGCCTCTACTAGTCCCCACACTCGGCTGCGTCTCCTCGCTCCTCCTAGAAGATGCGACTCGGCTCCAACACGGTAGTAGATAGTGGTGGTTCCTCTCATTGCATGTTGGAGATCACCTCTAAAAATGTCATCAATCCAATATCTCCTGCGAATGCTTCTCCCTCCATAGCTTCCCTCTCAGAAGAAGCAATCTCATCCTTTGTGAACGCAGGGATTACCTCTTCTTGCCCAGTCCACTCGTTGTATGAATCTATCTCATCTAAATAAATAAGCTCCTCTGATGTGGCCTCCACTTTTTTTGTGCAAAGCCGGAGATTGTATTACACAAAAATCAAGTCATTGAGCCGTTTTGAGTCAACTTGTTTCGCTTCTTGGGGTGAATGGCCTTAAACAAACTCCAGTTACATTCACATCCAGAAGCGCTACAAGGTTGAGATAAAATTCTGGGGGCTAGCTTTTGAAGATGCGGGGTATTTCCTCCCCAATCCTCCCACCAAGAACCTACAAACAAATCAAATTTGTAACTAATAAGTAACTTAGTAAACATTCTAATTTTTATTACTTGGTGTTTGTGTGGTTCTCCCTCGGATAGCTAACACCGAAGAAAAGAGCCTCCCCCTAACATGTTTGTAATTTTGCAACTCTAAAATAATGAGGTCCCTCGTCTCAACATCTGGTATCATCCTCTCAATACATGTTGAAAGGCCCTCCATAACCTCTCCATTCACATCTGTGAAGTCATTGGAGAAGAAATACTTGGGGTTGAGGTAGTACCCGCTACATGAATAGGTTGGTGGAGTTGATTGTTCCACCTCCGATCAATAATCTCCCAAAAGGGACCATATCTAATGATATCCCCCTATAATAGTTTTGGATAGACTCTTTGGCCCTATCCATGGCCTCATAAATGTACCCCATAGGGTTTTGCTCCCCATCAACCAAACGCAAAACCCTCACCAACGGCTCTGACACCTACACACAAATTAAAATGTAAGGTTACAAACTTACAAATAAAGTAAAAAAGTAAATAACAATATATATTTATAATTTAACAAATTAAAATAAAGGAATCAACTTGAAATATAAATCGAAGTTTGAAATTACCTTGATGATCTTTATAGCTCTCTTTGCAAAGATATCATCAAAACTATCTTTGCAACCCTCTCTCCATCACTTTCTTTGAATATTGTGAGTCTAGCCATGCTTGACTCACAAACATTTGCTTCAATGATGTCAACAAACTAGAAATACTTTGCAATGTCAAGAAGTTAGTTGCAAACCTTGTGACATCGGCTCGAACAAGTTTTTTCCCTTTGTGTGTGTTGGTCAGAAAATCGTCGTGAGAGCAGATCTATGGATGACGAGCCAGCACGGTGTGCGCAGGCGAGCCCCTCTTTGAGACAAAGCAAAAGCGAAACCGGTTTATTGTTATTCTATTGGCGTGAATGCATGCAAGTCCCACAATATTACGCCTTCGGGGTTTGGGATCTCATCCCAGTAGGGGTATTTCCAATCTGCGACAAGGCGCATGCGCCTTCATGTCAACAAAACAAAAAGTTGCGCCGTGTTTTGGTGCACCTCGGCACTCGAAATCTAGTGCTGACAGTCCTTTAAACGCGCCAAAGGCGCACATAATTTCGTGTTGACATGCGTTTATCTGCGCCAAAGGGCGCAAAGTTTTACGTGTCGACACGTGTTTTGGTGCGCCACTTGAAAAAGTGGTTGGCGCATTTATTACACCCTTGCCTATATATAGGCGCATCCGCCTGTCACTTTCACAATTGAAAACACGTGATAATTTTATTCCTCTGCACCTGTCAGCACGCCTGTCGTCCTCGTGTCGCGTTCGTGGACCCCGCTTCATCTCTCACGTTCTATATATTCTGGGTGAGTGGTCCTTGTTTCTCTTGTGTTTTCTTTTTGTTGGTTGTTTGGGTGGTAGGATACAATGGATCTATGGAGCCATGAAACCCTCCCCCTTCTGTTGTTCTTGCAATCTCTCTCCCCAAGTTGTTTCCATCCCTCTTTCCAGATCTGCTGTTAAAGAGGGCTCCGCCTCAAAAAGCCGACCTGGATCTCTTCACTGCGCCCCTTCACCGTCTGAATCCCTGAAAGAAATTGGCCTAAAAACACACTCAAACCCATCAGGGAGAGAAGAAAACTTAACAGCCCATTTTGGACTGCTTTTTCCTCTTGGCGCATTCGCCACGCCTGTTACATAAAATACAGTCGCGCCAAGAAGGCGCACTGATCCTGCTTGCAACATGAAAATTACCCGCGCCATGTGAAACCGAGTAAATCCTAACAATGGCGCAGGCGCATCCCCTCTTACAGCAGCACAATGTCATGCAAGCCTTCCCTGCGCCGCGCCAAGTTCCCCTTTTGCACACATAAAACCTATGTTACACACATCAACCCTGTGCCCTTCGGCGCACCAAAGTTCCATGTAACATGAAAAATATATGCGCCATTGGCGCATCCTGTCCCCGTGCAACATGAAAATTATCTGCGCCCAGTATAAAACACATGAATGGCGCAGGCGCACTTCTGCTTACAATAACAAAAATGTCATGTGCAGCATCCTTGCGCCCTGCGCCCTTTGGCGCTAATTTGTTCCTTGTAACACCCTTCTTCTGTGTGCCATACTATTAACCCTGCATCCTATAGTGTCCTCAAGCCTGCGCCTGGAGGCCTTAAAATTACTAACTCTTCATTCTGTCAATGCTTTAATGGAAGATCTGACGGCTAACATGGCTCTTTTGCGTTGGACTTCGCTCCTCCTTGTAGATCAGCAACTGAACTCTGATCCACATATGTCTACATCAAGCAAGAGACCGACCAAATCAAAGGGCAAAGCTAAACTTACAGAGGAAGAGATGAAGTACAAGTATCAGAGGGTCAGAATGCCCGAGTCCCAGGCAGAATGTGACCTGGATATAAGAGACTCTGAGCTCGGTCACATTGACATGGAAGATTTCTGGGCCAGAACCAGGAGAGTCACAGGAAGTCCTTGGATGGACAAACTGGTGGGCAGTGGTCTGCATTTTGCGAGGGATTCCCGTCAGTACAATAAACAATGAATTCATGATGGTAGTGGCCCGCTGCTACAATAAAGACACAAGATGTGTCGAAAATGAAAAGGGCGAGGTTATAATCAACCTTACTGCCCGACATTTCGAAATCATGCTTGGCATCCCTCACCACCGGCATTTCGTGGCCGTGAGCCAAGAAGACTGCATTAAGGCATGGGAGGATAATGAAGACCAGTGCATGCAGCTCATGAATGAGGTCTACCTAAAGAACAAGAAGGTGATAACCAGATGGCCACAGGTTATTCACCGTAGCGACTTCTCCGAGGAACTGAGTGACACTATCACGTTCCTGAGTAGAGTATTTGGGCTTTCTGACGCCCATTACTTTCACAAATGGATGCTCAGGTACTTTGAAACTATGAACAAGAACGTACCAGATCAACGCTTCGAGTGGGCGGAGATCATAAGCAGTACCATATCCGAGCAGCTCCAACAACTCACCACAACGGGGAGGTTCTACATGAACTCCTACGTAGTTTATGCTGCAGCCTCGGAGAGGGATTATCCAGCATTGAGCCGATGCGGGGTTTGGCCCCAGGTGAGAATATATGAGTACTACCCAGAGCTGAAGCTGGAGAATAGCATCCCACAATTTACCAAGATTAACGACGCTTTCTTCTACAATGTCGTCTGCCTTTTGAGGCCAAACATGACTCACGGTCGAACGACCAAGAGCATTGTCACAGCAACTGAGAAGTGGGGAGCACTGTTTACCCAATTCCCCACCTTCACCTATCTCAGAGCTGCCAACTTCTTGGGGGAGCCCACCAAATTGCCGAGATATGCCGGCCCCAAGTTGATCCTGTTAGAGCTGTCCAGACAGCTCATAACCTATCATGAGAAATGTTTGAAGAGGAAGAAGGGTGGAACTCCTTTCCCCCTCACAAGAGGGCAGATACACCTGCGTTTCTCATCACAAAGCCCAGAAATGTTTGCAGAGCTAGAACTGCTAAATCTAAAGCACAACTTCCGGCCAGGCCCACTTTCGATCCAAGGAATTGCCTTCCCAAGGCAAAACTCGATCCAATCCACATTCCGCAGATCGAGGACATTTATATCGACCTGTATCATGAGGTCGAGCTCAGAAGAAAAGACCACTCTCGCCTGGCCCTGGCAGAGATCATTCAGTATGGCGTGGCCATTGTCCCAAGAGGTTATCAAACTACCGATCAAGAAGTTGATCAGGTGTATCTGGACACAGATGGGGACAACTGGCCGTTTGCTGCAATTGACAGAACAAAAGCGCCCCAGACTATTGAAGAAAGGGTCAAGGAGACATTGCGGCGGACAGAGCACTGGTGCAGGATGAATGGCCTTATCTACCTCGGGGTAGATTTCACCACGTCCCCTTTGGGCAACGCACCTGTCAGGCCAAAACATTTGCCAAAGGGCAAAGGTAAGGACAAAGAGGGAGAACCAAGCTCGCCGAGAAGAAGCTCCTGAGAGCCCTCCTTCCGCCACACAAGAACAGGTTGTGAGCCTGTTATCTCCAGAAAAAGAAGTGGCCAAAGGTGTTCGATGGGCACATCCATTCAGGATGATGCCACTGCTACAACTACTGAGGTTCCTTCTCTCCCTTCTCTTTCTCCTCTTCCCCCTCCTCTCGTGGCTCAAACGACCATCCCTTTGGTCGTTTCTTCTTCCCCATCTTCCACTGTTCCCCTTTCCTCTTCCTCCATCTTCTCTTCCCTTGCAGAGCTGTCCCCCACCATTTCTTCTCTCATTTCTCAGCTCCCTTCCATCCCCACATCTACTTCCCCTGCAGTGTCTCCTCCTTCCATGAGCACTTCGCTGGCCTCTCAATGCCGCCACCAAGTGTCTCTACGCACTTCCCTTCCACTACTGCAGCTGCCCCCTCTTCCACTTCTGGTCCCACTCCCATAAGTCCAGCTTGGATCTCTCAGCACCTGAGCCAACATAAGAGGAAAGTCCCTATCGCACCGATGGACTTCTCCATCATCCCATCAAAAGGGGCTAAGAAGCAAAAGCCCATAACCCGCTTCTCTCAGAGTGCATCAGGGGAGAGGGTAATGGAGGTCGTGTATCCCGATCCTTCCAAGAGTAAAGAAGATCTGTCTCCGACAGATTATACAGTGACCCAAGTCACAATGGGAACGTCTTCTGAAAGCCTTCAGGGAGAGGCCCTATCTGCAGTCGATGCCCTTTGCAAGAAGCTCTAGGAAGCAAAGGAAGAAAAGAGGCTATTAAAGGAGCAAAATAAACATCTTCTCCACGCCTTGCAGAAAATGGGCAGTGCACCTCCTACAACTGCCGCCGAAACTCCTGAGCCCCGAGCCAGGATAAGATAAATGAATACACCAAAATCGGCGAGCAGGGTATGGCAGTATCCGCTGGAGAGACCAAATCCTCAAGTAAAGTGAGGGAGTAATTGTCGGAGTTCACCGGGTGTATCGAGAATATCGATCGGGGAACAAGGCACTCCTGTGCGATCGGGACCCATCTCAGAAGAGTTGGACCATGCTTAGGTGCAGCATGAGACCTTCCAGAGAAAATGTTCGACTGTTGGTCGAAGATCTGGTCAAGTTCGGCGTCTTCGATCACCCCAGAGCCCCAACAAAATCCTTTCTACTCTGGACTACCGGGTCGATCAGTTGGAGTTTGTCCTAGAAAAAATAGATAAAGTCAAGGAGGAGGCCTTGGAGGCTATGCACCAGATGGAGCAGATCATCCTGAGAATGTCCCCAGGCTTGCTCACTCCTTTTGCTTTGAGGAAGGCAGATGAAACTATTCGGATCTTCAAGGAGATCGTCTCGCAGGGGCTGGGGCCAGAAGTCACCTTTGACACCGAATCCATCAACAACCTTCTGGCCTGTCGTGACTTCATAGGGTACCTGATAGAGGCAGGAAACGAATATTCCAAGCTCCCGGAAAAGCTCACAGAGGAGCGGGAAACTTGCGAAGTTATCAGTGATCGTCACAAGGATCCTGCCCAGGATCAACTTCAGCCCATGATCAGCAAGTTCATGGAATATCGGGCCCAATTCCATATCACCTCTCCTGAGCAACAGCAGAAGCAAGACACCCCTTTTCGGCCGCGAGACGACGATGAATAGTCTCCTTCCTCTCGATCTTCTTTTTGTAAATATCTAAGAGTATGTTGGCACAAATGATGACATCATCCATGTTGCACCATGGGATGATGTCATCCACCAAGTTGCCAAAAGTCAACAGTTGACTTTTAGATATTTTGTAGATACTTTGTAATTAAGTCGTTGGTTTCTTTTTGTCTTCTCTCTTCTCCTTCTTCTATATATATACTTGAATGCTTGTTGTATTCAAGGAGGTGGATATCTTTCAGATGAAAAATAGAAGTAGGAAGAAAAGACTTTGAGCTTTTGTAACAGAAAAGATATTAATACAAATATTAAGACTTTGTGCTGAATATGCGTGTTATGAGCATTTTAATCTTTCTTACGTCAGGTTTATGTGCTTATTCTGTTAAATCTATCTCTACTTTTTGTCATTTATCCATCAGTATTGCTCTGTTCGTTTATGCAAGTAGGTTTGGCTCCACTTATTACCAATCCCAAAACATAATCCTTCTGATCCTTCTGCTTTGGAATTCATTTCTTTTCTCCCTTCGGATCTGATCTTTCTTCGCCCTTCCTTTCATTCCCTTCTCTTTGCAGTTGGAAATACCCCTACCGGGATGAGATCCCAAACCCCCGAAGGCAGAATATTGTGGGACTTGCATGCATTCCCGAGGTAGAATAACAATAAACCGGTTTCGCTTTGCTGTCTCAAAGAGGAGCTCTACCCGCACACCGTTGGCTCGCCTATCCATAGATCTCGCTCTCACGACAGATTTTCGGACCAACAGTGTGTTCTCTCATCAAGCTCAGAACCCAATGGTGATTATATATGTACTTTGTTATGTTTCTTACATCATCTACAACCGGCCTCACCCAATCAATTTTGTCTGTCCTCCAAAAGAAGGTCAAGGCAATGAGCCTGCACAAGGAGTCCAAAAGAGTGATAGATGTTTCCCCGTAGTAGTCTCCCAGCCGCCACGTATGTTGTTGCATTGTCTGTAACAACTTGCACAACATTCTGTATAACTACCTCTAATACAATCGTCTCAAACATAACACTCAAATTCTCTACATTTTTTACTATGTTAGAGATATCAATAGACTTCAAAAACACCATCTCATCATTTTAAACCGCTAAAAAATTAATGAGAGTGCGGTTCCTTCCATCCGTCCACCCATATGAAAGAATGGTGTATCCGTATTTGTGCTTTATTGTTTTTTCTCTTCTAGAATTGTAGTGGCATCTACAATTGCACCCTGAACAATTTCCCACTCGATTTTTTGAAGAGAGTGCCTTGTACTTTTCCGCAACTACCAATTGTCACCAAGTACTCCCAATATGGGCTCTTTGCCACATTGAATGGAAGGTTGTTGTAGTACCAAAAATTTGCACATGCTTTATCCGCTTCCTCGTGCATATCCTTGTTCCAGGTTGTACCTTGCAATGAAGGTTGTGCTCCAGGTATGTTCCTTGGCACAAAAAAAGCTATGTATGCCTTTGCTCGAACTCGATGAAGATGTGCCTCTTCCGGTTCGTATGCGTGGACCACGAGTAGAGCCCACAATTGTTGCCGCATCATCCTCTAAATCCTTTGTCATTGCAGCCCTAGGTCTAACAGCTTGTGTTATGGTTGCATGCACCCTTTCCCTCTCTAGTTTCTTCTCCTCTAGCTCTGCCAACTCTGCTTTCATCTCTTGCTTTGCCTCTTTCGTAACATTGGAGCAAACCACAACGTCCCGACAAATAATACATGTAAGGTGATACTTCAGACGATTGATGCCTTCAGAAAATGTTTTTCACAGAAATTGCAAACAATTGTTCCTTGAACTGCTCCACGTACACCATACTTCCAAGCGAGGGTATGGGCATTCGTAGGAACGATTCCTGCTAGTGATGCTGACCCAAATGTCGAACCTAATGTCGAGCATGATGCCATTGTTAAGCTCTAATCTACAACACAATGCACATTTAAAAAATTATAAAAACGTAAGCTTAATTAAATAAAATAAAAAATGTGCCTAAATAACCATATTTCACCGTAATTTAATAAAAATAACATACCTATGGTTGCAAATGAGTATTAAAAATTTAAAATGATTCGCAATCACATTGAATGCATTTAAAATTACAAAACATATTCAATGAATCGATTACAATATGCATATATAAAATTTAAATAATTTAGAATGAATTTGAGTTAAAAATTAAAAAAAACCATACCTCTGGCTGCAAATGACTATTAAAAAATTAAAAGCATTCACTTTTACATTACATGTATTTAGAATTACAATATGCATATATAAAACTTGAATAATATATACCAAATTTGCAAAAACTTGAAAGAATTTTTTTAAAAAAAAAACTTACCTCCAAATGCAATTCTCCAAATTTCCTCTTTGAATTCACTCACAAATCCGTTCAACACATGCAATGCAAGCTCAAATGGTTGTGTGAATGAAAATGAAGTGCTTTGGGGCCTTATAAAGGGAAAAATCCACATTTTTTTGTGTTTTTGAGTGTTTTTGGCGTGTTTCCGCATATTGTCCACGGCAGGAATTAATGGCTCGGACTCGTCGAGTTTTTGGTGAGTACTCACCAAAACTCGCGAGTCTTTTCTATGAGTATTTAAAGCGATTATTCATTTTTGTATTCTTTGGCGAGTACCCGCCGAGTCTTCTAACTATGGATTTAATAATGAGAGGGAGAAGATTTCTCAATCAAAGAGCTAGAGCTTTTGCAATGATTTTATAAGACATGCTACGGAAAGTGATGGGTCTCCGATCAATGATGAGCTCAAGATCTCCAACCTTTGATATAAATTTGATATCACCGTAATTGATTAGGGCTCCCAAAGAATTAGCTTGAACAACTTCTTAATAAACTTTGTGAAGGTGTAGCCCAAATGTAGCCCAAAACTTTGGTAATGTTCACAAGGGAAACCATCAATTCCAAGGGCTTTATCAATGACCATCTACATCACATCCTCTGCAAGATCGTTCATGCTAAGAGATATATCACAAGCAATTCTTTGAGCTTCCAAGAAGCTTACACGAAGTGTTTGAGGGAATTGAAGGACGCTTATTTCTTGAGCAAGACAAGAAGCTTGGGAAACAAACACTCCATGATAATGATGCACAATAGCCTAAAGGATTTCAATGAGCTTGGTAAACCGAGAGCTAGCATCCTTAATGGCTATAGTTGTGTTGGTAGCTTTTTGGAGCAAAGAAGGGAAAAGAATTCTTTAACCCTATCTCCCACTCTCAACCAATACATTTTTGCTCTTGAGTTTCGCTCCCCTAGCTTTGTAATCTTCCTCAACTTTGAGCTTGTGTCTCCATTGACCAACCTAATTTGCGGAGTTTACATTCAAGGAGAAATATCCAACTCCTATGAAATTCTACTAAATTGATGGCATGAGGCTTCGTGGGTACGTTGTTTGAAGATGGTTGCCCGCTTGCCATAGATCCTAAGGAAGGTAGTTTGAGTAATAGCATTGGCCCACCATGTAATTCATCTATTATCACTTGTGGGCCTAAGAACCAGATTTTGAATCCTCCTAATGTGACCAAGGGTTCTCCATGCTTAACATGTGCAATGTTGAGGTCGAACCAAGTTTTGGTCAGCTTAGCTTTGTGGGGTAGTACATTTGATACAAAAACGGATGCGAAGATGATACAAATGGATATCATCATCAATGACACGAGCTAGAGAAGGAGAAAAGATCTCGCTCTATATGTAATCCATCTATTATCAATTTTGGGCCTAAGAACCAGATTTTGAATCCTCCTAATGTGACCAAGGGTTCTCTCATGCTTGACATGTGCAATGTTGAGGTCGAACCAGGTTTTGATCATCTTAGCTTGTGGGGTACTACATTTGATACAAAAATGGATGGGAAGATGATACGAATGGATAGCATCATCAATGACACTAATAGGCCGATCAATAGAGCTAGAAAAGGAGAAAAAGATCTTGCTCTACATACGCAAGGCATGGTCCAAGCTTTTGACAACTTTGTACTGACCTAACCGAAAAATTGGACCAAGTGAACCAAGTCAAGGCAATGTCTCTTCATAGATGATGGTTGGGGTCAAAGAGGCCAAGCTTGTTATGCATATAGAACCAAGCTTCCCACTCGCACACCAATGCATGGGAAGGTGTCCTTTATCTTCAATGGATTCAACCATGATAAAATCTCCACTCAAGATCTAATGGGCATCTAGAAGTGAGTTTGCGAGCCATATCCACAAAGTAGCCCTTTCCATGACATTGTTGGAGGCATATAGGTTAGCCCTCTCGTATTAAAAATCGCAATTTATTGCACGTTTATCACAATTTATCGGCTAGGGCATACGAAACAATTTATCTTTGAGAAAATTGTGATTTTCAGATCTTGTCGATAAATTGGCAATTTCTAGCGAGAAAACCTTCAAAAAATCGTGGAATATCGCCAGGAAAACCATGGAAAATTGCTTGGGTTTGGTGTAAAAGCAAAAAAAGACCAAATCGAAAAAAAACGTGAACCGTTTTTCTCCTGCGCGAATCATTTTTCCTCCTGCGACCATTTCCGCGTCTGGTTTAGAGCATTTCGTGGCTTCGCAACCATTTTCATGGCCCTAGGTAATGAAAAATCATTTTTATTTATTTTCATAGATATCCGATAATCTATTCGTGGCCCTAGGTTTCTGAGTTTTTTATTTAGTATATTACTATATAGTTAGTTTATAATAGTATATAGTTACATACGTATACACTATACAATATATAGTTACAAACTTACATACGTAATACGTATACAGTAATATAAATAAATTTATAATAGTATAACTGTATACTACTATACAGTTAATTGTTACACTATACAGTAATATTACTGTATACATTTATAATACTATACATTATTTATCATAATAATATACATACAATATTTATTTATCATAATAAAATACAGTATTTATAATAATATATAGTTATCATAATATGCATATGTGCCTATGGCATTCTATAGAGTCACTTATCGCATCATTTAATAATGTTTTTACATTTAATTTAAGTTTATTTATGAATTTAAATGTTTTTTAAAGTAGCAATAAAGTTGCTGATTAATGTCAATAAATTGTCAATTCCCGATTTCTGAGTCAAATTAGGTTTGTTGATTAATTGTCGATAACAATTTTTGAACTATGGGTTGGCCAACCCTAGCAGTCAACCGTCACAATCAAAAAGGGAGTACATAACCCAATAGGTGGGGCCTAATCCCCATGAAACGACATTCTATGAAAGCTCTAGCACTAGCAGCGTGATCACCCCATGTCTAGGCTCATGATTGGACACATGGAAAAGGGCGTGTGGCCAGATAGTGTGGGAGGTAAACTGAGGAAGAAATTGTGCTTTTACCTCCTGCGGACACAACACTTTTATATTATCAAAAGACGGGCAATTGTACATAACTATGTATCTACATGTTGATTCAATTAGGCCTAAACTAACATGGGGAAACCTCAAGGTGCATGTTGGTTTCCTCTTCTAAATCTTCGAGGGTAGCAAAATTGTTAGTGAAGGAAGGCTTTTTTGGTTGCCTCACATGAAATCACTTACTTGAAATGATTGTCATTTCACCTATACTTATTCCCCATCATCCAAATACGAGGGACTACATGACCAGTGGAATATTGTTTTATGTTCAATAGTCACCAAGTTGTCCTTTGAATCTTTGGCTATCACCTTAAAGTGGGATTGTGACAATTGTGAGCTAAATATCGTAGTCTAGGTGGAAACAATGGTGGACCCCACCTACAAAGTGCGTGGGATGGACGACATCACCCGAGCAATAAATTGCATAACTCGTTGTCCCTTAGCTCTTGAACCACCTATGGGTCTATAAACAACAATTGGCAGATTGATTGCACCGCGGGCCGAAGAAATTCTTGTATTTATAATTATGGTCCAACCATTGCCATTGGGGTGGTAGTTTTGTTTTCTCAATCACTTTTATCCTGCAACATCGATCGAGAATTTGCCACCAAGGGGCATTCTCTAATCATGTGGTCAAAGGATTGACAATGAAGCAAGTGTTCCAGTTGATTAATATAAAACACATGTTGAAAGAAATGCTTATCCCCAATCTGAATGTCTATGGTCTTCTTTATGTGAGGGGTTGTGTGACCGGTGGAGCATTGTTTTGCGTTCAATAGTCACCAAGTTATCCTTTGAATCTTTGGATATCAGCCCAGAGTGGGGTTGTGACGACTACGGGTAAATATTGTAGTCTAGGTGGAAATAATGGTAGCCACCACATGCGAAGCACATGAGATGAATGACGTTGCGTAATGGCAGGCATAATTTGTTTTCCATTAGATTCGAACCACCTATTAGTCTATAAACAACACTCGGCGATTTGATTTTCCGTGAGGGCCGAAGAATTTCTTTTATTGTGACAATGGTCCAAACGTCATCATTAGAGGTGGTTGTTTTGTTTTCTAAAGTATTTTATCCTACAACATCGATTGAGAGTGTGCCATCAAGGGGCATTCTCAAATCATGTGGTTTGAGGATTGGTAGCAGGAGCAAGTGTTCCAGAGGTTAATATAAAACATGTGTTGAGAGAAATGCATGTCCCCAATCTCAATGTCTATGGCCTTCTTCAAGTCCTTGACCAAATCAATTTCTACACATACTCACTTCTAAGGACAGGATGCGTAGAGAGTTTGGGTTGCTCATGGAAAATAAAACGCCCAAGGGTTTGATGAGCTTGTCAACAAATCCCCGAAGGAAGAGAGGCAAACCTGGAAACTCAATCCAAGCTAGGATTTTAGGCTTGGCTTGTTCGAAACTTGAAATTCCCTAATTCACTGGGAAAAAACAAGAGTATTGTGAATAATCAATAAACCATGGGTCATGGTTGACAATGGAATTACAGTGGTCAGCATTAGCAAAAGAAAACAAAAACTTTAGTCGTGTTTTGCACACCTTCATGCATAATGCCATGGGGTTGCTAGCCCACTATTTGAGTATGCCTGCTGAGGAGACTTGACCAACAAAATAGCTAACCAAGGTGAAAGATTCAAACCAATGGCAAGCTTTATCAAATTCAGGCAACTCGAGAATAACATTAGCTAAAAAAGTTTTTGGGTTAGAACCAGTGCCTCATGAAATATCTTCGGGACAAAATTCCTTGTTCGCTTCAGTGTCGTAATTGTTCAGAGCTCCATTGGCGCAATCTTCATCAACCGATGCATGTACCATGGATGTGACAATTGATATAGCAAGTTTTTACAAATGCTGCCCAAGGGGCAGATTCATGGTCGACTCAGCACAATAAAACCTAATATTTTGCCTAGATCTATGGATGATTGGCAGTGTGACAGCAGTAATACTGCAGAAGTAAGAAACCCTAGTAGAGCTAAAACATTTTCTCTGACCTCACCCCAGTCAAACTATTTTTCTATTTTAAATAGACAATATAAACCTATGTAATATATAATGGCATGACTCATTTGATATTTTGATAAATCAATTATCAATAGTATTTTATTTATTTTATGCACATAACATTGATATTATGGTTAATTTGTTTGTATTTTTATTCTTTTCTTTTTTACCATTCACCCAAGCTGCACAGAACCCAAAGCCCGGAAAAAAAGGAGCAAACCTCATATCCATATTCATACAGTATCCTAGTAACTCAGCCTGTTTTGAATAAATGCTATACATAGTTACGACCTGGCAAATCTGACCAAGTCATGGACTTAGCCAAGTCAATTCACCTTGCCGAGACAGACGATACAACTCACAAACTCATCAGTTACTCAACCAAACTCCAGAAGCCTCTTTAAGCGCAACAAGTCTACAAATTTTACTTGGTTGGACTCCTTATAAAACATAATGAAAAATATCCTCATTTTGACAGTCACTCTCAAACATTTTTGCAGCACACGTGCGGTACACCTTGGGCATGAAAAGGAAAGCTAAACACGTCATAAAGAAGAAAATAGATGTAAGGGTGCAAATCCTTGAAAAACAAAAGGGCCTGAACTATCCCACATTGTTTCTCAGGATTTTGTGCAGATCATTTCAGTATAAGAAGACCACACTGGTTTTGTAAGAACCTTCAAAATATTGAATAATTCAGTATGGGGCAAGCTACTTGCTAGTTTTTTTCTGGATTTCTGGGTTGCTTCAAAGTTCAGTAATTATTGATTTTTGCCATTAAACCCTACATAAAAGACCACAAAATAAAGTAGAAAACAAAAAATGGTGCTAGAGAAAACGGATGAAGCATTGGAATCCCACACAGCAGTCGCCAGTGCTACAGGAAAAGTGAAATGCATTTGCTGTGGAGTAATTTTGAATGGAAAACAAATGCAATCCATCAAGCAACGGCAGCAAAGCCATCAAAACATTAAAAAAGCATACTATATGCTGCATGAGTTAGAGAGTGCTTAGAAAGATGAGTTACATTTCATGCAATTGCTAGGGAGGAATACCTGAAAAGAACAAAGACATTGGAGCATAAAACCTACAAATGGAAAAACGCTTGACAAGTAAAGACCTGAGATGCCCAAACAATAGAAGTAACCAACATTTTAAGGCATTCTACTGGTAGAATATTGTCATTCGTTTTTCCGTTACAGTAGATCCATCCCCAATAGAAGCTACATAGTATATTCTTCCCCAAGTTTCACCAGTACTCAAAATATGGTCTTCCCCAAGACACCATTCTGTGATATTTTTCGCACTTCTCATTTCATCTCCAAGTTTAAGAACTGGACTCCTTCCAAAATGTACATGGAATTGGGCAATATCAAGTCTTGTTTAGCAGTTGGAACACATCTTTGACAGTTATGGACGCCACTAAGCTGTTTGCACCTACCATTGATATCTCTATTGGGGGATGGATGCTAGCCAAGACATTGCAATGTATTAGTCACTGCTTTTGATAACACAGTTAATGGATTATGATGAATCATTGTATTAGTTGGTCATTGTCAAATTTCCACAGCCTCTCCCAACTGCACTAAATATTGAAAATTACATTTGTGTTGAAGAAGGAAAACATTACCCCCAAGACTTGTTTTAGCAATATCAAGTCATGTTTAGCAGTTGGGTACACATCTCATACAGTTATGGACACCAATATGTCGTTTGCACCCACCATTATTATCTCTACTAGGGGGAATGGATGCTAGCAAAGACATATTGTATTCATGCTTATTGTATTGTGATAATACAATTAATGGGTTATGATGAATCATTGTATCCGTTTTGCCATTGTCAAATTTATACTGCCTCTCCCCAACTGCACTAAACATTGAAAATTATGTGTTGAAGAAGGAAAACATTACCCCCAAGACTGGGTTAGTATTACTCTACATCATCCTATGTGGATGTTCCCTATATAATCAATGGTAAGGTATACTTCAATTTTAAATGTGTTTTTGTGTGTGATTGATGTTTGTTTGGTTCCTTTCCTTTTCTTTTTTCTCTTCATTATACTTGAATTATTTAGCTTGTGACAATAATAACCGGGGAAATTGATCTAACAGCAAACTCTATATATCATTAGCCCATTATAATGTCTTTACTCCAACAGAAACACATCCATTACGTGGGCAACAAATGATAAACTTATTCCAAAATAAACTTATAAGGCATTACATGCTCCAAAAGTTTCACCAATGGAGAAATAGGCTGGCAAGTAGGAAACCCAAGGCGACGGATTTCGTTCACCATTCCTCCCACTTAACAAATGCTTGCATTGCTTGTTTGCTAAGTGGGTTCTTTTGCCTTGTGATAATTACCAAAAAATCATGAAGAAAAATGTCATTAGGCTAGTGAGTACTCATGGAGGTCATCTTAAGATGAATTAAAACATGCAACAAATAAAATCCCATAAAAAATTAAAAATTTAATGTTCTCTTCCATGTCACATATTCTGAACATTTACAAAAAAAAATGTAATCTGAACTGTCAAAGGGATAGATTTCTTACAGTTCATATATATTGTTTTTACTATCAGCTATACGTGGATAACTTCCCATCGGAATGATTTGATATCTTTAATTACTGAATCAAGGAACAACAGGAAAGCTATATCCAATTGTATCATTGAAGGTATTAGAAATACAAATGCATTACATTTGTAAATACTAAATAGTGAAAAAACATAAAGTGCGCCACTGATCTCAAACATAGATATCTCATTTTTGTTTCTAAAGATATCAGCTAAATTGCCTCCTAGGAGTTCTTTCTTTTTGCATATTTTGCACATCAAGAACACACAAAGCACTTGGTATGCCCTTGTATTGTGGGGGTGCTCACATGCCTACACATAGTTTCCAAAATATTATCAAATAAAAATGCATTACATATTTTCTCAAAAACAATCTACTGTGAAATGAAAATCAAAAAGCCACATTGGCTTTGCATGCACCCAATCTTATGATATAGCTAGTTTGATAATATTTGCTTTTTGTTTAGCCTAAGACCATTGCTACAATTTGGATTCTTCCCTTTGCCCTACCTTCAAAAGTTTGAAAAGAAGCTCCCTTAGACATCAAAAACATGTTGTGAGATTTACTGCAGCATAAGATTTGCCTGTGGAAAACAGTGTTCCCAATTAAGCTAGAATCGGCATCAGTATTGATATCAAGAAGCCTTTTCCAGAGAGAATTATCATATTTGGGAGCAGCCGATAGATTACAAAACTTCACTTTTAAATGCAAAAACTGCCTATGATATATTTAACAAACTCTACATTATGATATCCAGGTTTTACATGCATGTTCATTCAGTAAAAGAAAACATAGAACATGCAATTTATTATAACGACTGAAATATGTATAGAGCATTACTCAGGATACAGAATCAAATCCCTGCTACTTAGTAATACTTTAAATCTGCAAAAAGCAAAACCAGGAAATTTTATTTTGGCAATATGAGTAATTATCAGCTTTGCAAAAGGCTGAAATATTCCTTTCCACTACAAATTTTGCTTCTTCTAGGTGACTCCAAAAACTAGTTGGACCCCCTCCAACAGGTGGTATAACTATAAACTATAATGGCTATCTTAAATACATTTATCTGAAAAATGTCAAGAGATATTAATCTCGAGGCCCTTGTCTTGGATTTTTAGCATACCACAATTATTAATAACTTTATTACCTTCTTCACAAATTTCCCACTAAATGGTGTCAATCTAGCTAGACTAATGTGTAAGGCTTGAAAATATAAAACTGGAGGAAAAAAATGTATTCCAAACTTCTACATGTGACCAAGATATTAGATTTTTTGATCGACTCCTCAAAGAAAAAAAAAGATATTTCTTAGAGACGGACAAATGGGTGTCAAATTTAAGGTCGGAATTAAAAGTGAACACACTCCCAGACATTAGAACTCTCCACCACCCCCTAGCTGCCATTGTATAGCGCCTCTTAATGTAATTAGATTTTGAAGCTGCAAACAATAACTCAGGTAAAGCAAGAATAGGAAGTATTATAAGAGATTCAAAGGGCATTTCTTTTCCAGTTACACATAGTCTATAGGCATTAGTGCAAAAATTATTCCAAGCCAAAATCCCTCCTCATTGAAGTTCTCCAGCTCGCCTGCATGGTAGCCATTGTATAATGCCTCTTAGTGTAATTAGATTTTGAAGCTGCAAAAATAACTCAAGTAGAGCAAGAATAGGAAGTTTTATAAGAGATTAAAAGGGCATTTCTTTTCCAGTTACACTTAGTCTATAGGCATTAGTGCAAAACATCATGCCGAGCCAAAATCCCTCCTCATTGAAGTTCTCTAGCTCGCCTATATGATAGCAAACACATTATACATAGGAGTCACAAAAGTGATTCTCCGCTTCATCATCAAGGAAAAAGAATTTTAATTTACAAGGACAAAATAATTTTACAATTGGTCTCTTCCTGAATCAATGGGTCAACTGGAAAATGCAGCTATCAAGGTTAATGTTTTGTGCCAACATTATTTGTTATTTGTTAATCCTCAATGATGAATTTCTGTACTTGTAGAAATTTGAGTTATTTAAATTTACTTTTGTCTTTTTAATGATAGTTAGAATTTGTTAATTATTGCGGTAAAATAAACCCTAAAATGTATTATATTCAAGAAACCTTAGAAGCACGTTTCTCAGTCCAACTGTACATTTTTGTTTCCTTACCCATTTCCCATTTCTAGTACCATAGTCTTGGTGATTATATTTACTTAGGTATTGCAAGTATCCAATATATGGTTTACTATGCGTACATAACTTGCATGGAGATATATTTTTCTTTTTCTTGTGAAGAATCTTCCACGTCTTTGTATGCTTGCACTTGTGCATTGTGCCACTTGTGCTTTGCATTCTTTGTGCATGCTTCCAATTGTGCTTTGCATACTTTGTGGAATCTTCCACAAGTAACTTGCATATTTATTATATCCGCCACTTGTAACTTGCATGCTTATTAAATCCGCCACTTGTGCATATTCTTTTCCAAGTTTATATAATGAGAACTCTCCCTCCAATTGTAGCCATCTTGGATGTAGGCATTGCATTATTACATTGATGTGGATTATTATAGTTTTGGATACTCTTGGTATCAACCATATTTCATGTGTCCTACTTGAGTATATGCCACTATATTGATTCCATTTTCATTTTGTAATAGTGTACTCAATTTCTTCAATTTGCCATGGTATTTTTGTTCCTCTTCAAAACAGCTATCAGCTTCTTTCCATATGCTGCTAGCATATTCACATTGGACCCAAAAACGGCTTACGCTCTGAGCATTAGTTTTAAATTTTTATGCGTAGAGCACATTGATGGCCCATCCCACCCATTTGATTAGGGTATTTAGTGTTCAAATTGCTTATGCTTATGAGCATTATTTACAAGAGACCCGCTCAGCGGCTAACAAATCCCTAATTTTATGACCAAAAAGAAGTTTAAGGCAATTGAATGTGTTTCATTATCATGATTAGTTGCAGATGCCTATGATTATTTCCTACTAAACATATTTTTTCTACAAGATGACCTTAATAGAATTTTTTTCATTTCAAAGGATACAACTTCTTTAACAAACCAATTTTTTTATACATCTAAGGTAGTCAATGTTCAAACAAATTTGTATAAGTTAAAAGAATTTCTAAAGTTGGAAACCATTTTTATGAAAGAAGTTTCCTACTGAACATAGTTCTATCTTCTACAACATGCCCTTACTTTCTAGAAGTTGTTCATTGCAAAGAATACAGTTTCTTTAACAAACCAGTTTATGTGATGTGGCTACGGTATTCAGTGTTGAGATAAATTTGTAGATTTTTCAGGACTTCCTCAATTTGGAAACCATTTTTACAAAAGGTGTTAAAAGGCACAAACTTTGGACGCCATGATGTGATATTGCAGAAAATGCTACTTTAAAAGGGGAAAAAACTAGAGAATCAGATTATCATGTGCAACAAATCACCATACAAAAATGTGGAACTGTAAAGAAATGGAGCAAAACACCACAGTATGTTTAAGGATACGGAAGTTTTAAACCGCAATGCACAGCCATTGTATGCAGCAGGAGACATGCTTGGCCCCATGCTGCATTTATTTCATCCCATTCAACCTGCAGCGAACAAACCACATTATTAAGCTGCTTTTCCAAAGCTCTAATCACAGAAAATAGCAAGCAAAACAAAATTCAAGTGATGCCAATAAAGACCATCTGAAACATATATGGCCTGGATTTCTAGATCAAACTTTTACATGTATGTGTCCATGGATTTAATTTGATCCCATGAATCCGATCTTAAAAATTCACCTTATTCACGAATAAAATTTCTGAATAACTTGTTGAATAAATATATCTTAATGATTTATAATAATTCAACCAATAGAATGTAAAAATATTTGCAAAATATATATATATATATATATATATATATATATATCAAGCAATCAATCATTATCCATCAAATTGAATAAGCTTCCTTGCTGTTTAAATTATTTTTCCTTCAACCTTGTAGGCATTGCTTCTACAGGAAAACTTACAGGTATCTTAGGAAGCCGACCTAGTCTGAAGTTGTTTATTGTCCCAAAATCGCCATCGTGCAAAATATGAAAAGCATCATTCAATACATTTGTCTTTTTCAATTGTTCTAGCTGTGTTTCCGTGACTTCTATCTTTGCTAAAACAGCATCCCGATCTTCCTAGAATATTTCAAAAACAAAATAATTAGCAATATCATCCGAAAACCACTTGTATTGTTTTCTAAGGACGTTGAAGAATGAACAGCCCTGATATTTCCCTAGCACTCATCCATAATAAGAGTCAGCATACTATACATCTTCATAATCAAACATAATTCGAAAGTCTTCACAAGCAATGTTGATCATGATGTAGCCGTCAGAAAAAGATTATCTGGACAAATGTCTGTCCTATATAGTACATTAAATTAAAACATCATAATCAATACTCTATTACAAAGGTAAGAAAATATATATCAGATTCATTGGTGATGCAATGTGTATACTCTCCAAATGCCTTGCTAAAAAAAATGGGTGATGTCTACAGAACTTGTAGAAACCATTTTCACAAATGCTAACAGTTATAACACTCAAATTTCCTGATTTTTTATTAGTCTGCAGATTTTATTTACTGCCATATTTTATGGGCATATAACAAAATATAAGGCAAAAGGTAAAGGTGGTTTTTTAGGTCACCACCAAAAGAACACTAATTTGGTGTATGAGACCCATCTTGTAAAAGCCCACAAGAGGATTGTTTTTAAATCTTACCTTACATATGTTCAATGAGGTATACATGCCCTACACCCAACTGATTCAAACATGTGCCTCTGAGGCATACACAACTTCCTCTATGGAATGATGCTTAGCTTTTAACCAAGCCAAATTCCAAACTTACAAGAAGGAAAACACCACAATTAGAGCTCAATTACATAATTATCACTATTATCCTGCTTTATATAGTTACCACAAGCTTCACATAAGTGCAAAATCAATTACGAACCTTTATGGATGATGGTGGTGTTTGTCCTCACCGGGCCTTGTTAAACATAAGACGTCGTAGTCACCTATCATGATATCCCATTTCCATCTTTGCCAGCTCCATGCTTGCTTGAAAGGTCCTTCCTCCACAAGACTATTTGAACTTAAATCTTATGGTTTGTTGTTTAACCATTTTAGGTGTATCCCATTGTTTGGTGTTATTTTTCTTAGTGCTTATTCCTTAGTTACCTTTTTATAATCTAGGGTCCCTTTACCCTACCACTTCTCTGTTAAAACTGAATGTACTTTTCGAGTCACATTAACCTACGTTTGGTCATATGTGGGAATTGAAGAACAGTGAGTAGGCAAGTACAACAGTCACAGCAGTGTTATTGGATTTTCTTCACAATTCAATCAGGACCCTCCGCACATCCTAGGCACTTGCCGCCATTTGATGTCTTGGACATTGTTAACGTGAAATCACAGCACCCCAAATGAGTTATGGATCTGCTTTTCTAAGGCAGGGTCATTTGGTGTGATTTGCATAACATGGGACCATCTCTCAAGCTGTGGGACTTGCGGACTTGAGATGGCCCTCCGGAGAAAGCCGACTTCTTCTTCCTGATCCTAATGCTAAACTACTTCTAAGGAAGGAAATGTGACTATCTACTCCTAATCTAACAATTCCAAGGGACCAAGGAGAGAGAGAGAAAGCATGAAAATAAAGAAATCCTACACTACAGAGGTGATAGCACCGAGAAAAGGGAACAAAATATTTTGTTGAGGGAGAAAGAAATAGAAAAAATGGAGATGAGGGAGGTCAGACAGAAGTGACACGGCCTAGATCTGCAAATCATCCATTAAACTCCATGAAACACAACATCCTGCACCTGCAAATGTGAAATACATGCACAGAAAAACAAATCTGGAAGGGAGAGGCACGGAGAAACAACAAAACGATGCAAAGGGTTGAAGAACACCACAAAAACACGTTTTTATTGCTCTAGAAGGTGCATCAGACCATTACATTTTGGAATAGAGGCACAAATACATTTGTTAGGCGTAGGAGAAGGTTCACTACTCAAAAATGGCGTCGAGAAACAAATTTGACAAAGTTTCTCTATGCCTGAATGTCTCTCCTCAAACGAGAAGTGTTACAATATATATAGAAAGAAAAGAGAGAGAAGAGGGAAAAGTCGAATCCTGTTTCAACCACCCCGGGATATGCATCGAATCCCACTTTGAAAGTTCAACCACTGAATATCAATGCCTTCTGCAAATCCGCCACAATATGTCGCTGGTTCCCAGCGGATCGAATCGAATCGGATCTGGTAGTTGAAGAGATTGGATTCTGCATTAATGGCCTGGAAGACTCTTCTTCATTTTTCACCTACCAGGGCCACGCGGCAGCCTAGCGCTCGTTTGGGCTTCCCTTTTGATATGGGACACGTGGCAACCAAATTAGAGCAAAAATCGGGTTTGCGGGTCTCGTAATTTACCTTTTCCCCCTTTTTGCAAAACGCAAAACTCAGAAAACGCCGCTCAAGGCCCCGAAGCTCCGCTTGGACACATGGCACTCTTTGGTTGGTCGGGAGATGCGCTTCACCTTTGTCTTAGTGCTTTTTGAGAAAAGGAAAATTTTCACCTTTTCCTCCACCTCCTCACTTTGGCTTTGACTCGGGTTCAAACTTTTGACTTTTTCCTTTGCCTCGTTTTGGAATGCAAGCTCGTAGGTCCGAAACATTTTCCCTTCATATTTTCTCTATGTGCGGGGTTGTCTTGACCAAATTTGCCGGGGTGAATTTGGGATAACAGACATCATATTGCACAAAAGGTTACTCTTCATTCCAGGCAGCAACCAAATGTCTAGATATAAACTCATTCTTCATCGGGATTGTGATTTCAATAATATGTCTCCCACCAATCCCTTACTGATAAAGCTGTTTTTAGAAGTGCAAATGTAATCTTTACAAACATCATTCAACCATATTGTGGATATCCAAGGACTTACTTGAGACTACTATGTAAAGGATATCAAGAAGATCTATATCCCTTGGGTTCCAATCAGTTAATCCTCCTTGACTATAAGTTTGGAAGGTAGACTCGCAATGTTGGAAATTAAAAGCCCATGCATAGTAAGTACATAAACTTGAAAATAAAAATCTAATCTTCTCAGTCTCAGAAGTTATGAACAACAAAAAAGGAATCACACTTGATTCAACAAGTTACCTACAGCATTTGCATTAATTTTAACTTTTAAAATAGGTATGTCAAGATCTATTAGTATCAGTAGATGATGATGATGTTGGTCCTTTTGGCCCAGACCTTGCTACACATAGGAGATCGCTACTCAACTATTATGATTTCACAGTTTCATCTTTGCCAATACCATGCTTCCTTGATAGTCCTTCCCTCACAAGACTATATGAACTAGCTCTGATGATTTGTGGTTCAATCGTTTTCGGTGTACTCTATTGTTTGGTTTTATGTTCCCTTAGTGCATACTTAGTTACCTTTTTGTAATCTAGGCTCCTTTTACCCTCGTACTTGTCTAGCAATAAATTCTATCCTAGCCCTTTTACCCCAGGAGAATGGGTTGTAATCACACTCTCGTTTTGATTTGATATAATCATCCTCTACTCATGCTTTCTCGATCATTCTTGCGTAAATTCTAGTGTGTACATTTTTGCGGTCTACACAGGATGAACAAACTATTACAGAAGACTAAACAGTTTGTCTCCCATGGGTAAACGTTTTTTTATCCAGGACTGTCATCAACTGGCCCCAAGCTAGGATGCATGATAAGCCTTGTGGCAACTACCATCGGTGTTTTTGGATTTAGGGAAGTTAGCTATGCTTGATGCAAGTAACTTGTAGCTAAAGGTGTGTGACAAAGTTCACAATACCTGAGGTAGGGCCCTGATGCTCCTAAGAAACCAAAACAATTTTCTAAGTTCTTAAATTTTCTATGTGACAGGTTCATCCTTTGCACATTAACCATCCACATCCAGTAATTATTTTGTAGAGCAAAACCATTCAAAGGTACACGCTAACTTCACTTGACATTAACTATTATGATAGGCTTCCTTATGCTCCAGAGCTGCCATCAACTAGTATCAAGGTAGGATGCTTAATAAGCCTTGTGGCAACTACCATGGGTGTTTGCTGATGCGGGAGGTTTGCTATGCTTGACATGGGTAATTTAACACTGCAAATGTGTAACAAAGTCCAAAATACCTGAGGTAAGCCTCAATACACTTGGGTCACTAGAACAATTTCCTTAGATTTTTGGTGCAACGTATTTATCATTTGCATGTCAGCCATCTGCATCGAGTAAGACTTTTGTAGATCTTGACATGCCCATCTTTGAAGACAAAATTGATGCAGTATCTATAGATAACTAATTGAATCAAGTAATATATATGTATTCTCCTGGAATCAACTGTGTGATAACGTTTTTGTCTGACTTTTGAGATCCCACTAATGGATCCATCTTCAAGGAGAAGAGAATGGAGCCAATGCTTGAGAAAAAAGTAGTCCTAGTTTATGGTAACCAGGAAGATTAGATTTTTATGATGATGTTGTTGGTCCCTTGCCATATATCACTGGTCTAATGTCATGATTTCCAACTTTCATCTTTGCCAGCTCTTAGCTTCCCTGACAGGTCCTTCCCTCACAAGACTATTTTAACAGTTCTTACCATTCAGGGTTTAACTATATCAGGTTTATCCCATTGTTTGGTTTTATGTTTCTTCCATGCTTAGTACTTGGATACTACTTTGTAACCTTTACCCATCCTTACAGCCAAGACCTCAACACAAGCACATAATTTCTCTATAACCAAATAGTGTTGTAACCTTCTTAGATCCTAATATCAGGACGTAATAATATGTATTCTATTGCAGAAAACAGTTTGATAATATAAATCTATATACAGTTCTAAATTCTACTTCGTTTGTGCCTTTATTGCTAATTGGCAGTCTGTATATTGAATAATTGAACAATATCCACATGTGTTGCTTGATTTATCTATTCTTCACAATGTATGATGTTATGGTGATTTCTATCCAAGCATCACAGCTGAGTAGGAATTAATCTAGTCTACGTGTTAATTTAGTCTTTGTTCAGGGAATTATATGTTAGCAGAGGGAGAAATTAAGAAAGAGGTGAGAAGGCAAACTGCACTGTTGAAATGTCACAGGCAGAGTTTTATTTATATGTAGGGATGATGGTTACAAATGCAGTTATCGGTTATAACTCCTTAACTGCCCAGAACTGAATGGTTCATTATATATTCAACACCCCCCTTAATGACTAACCTTGAAACAACACCAAGTTTATCTCTAAACTTGACAAACAACAAAGGACCAAGAGGTTTAGTCATTACATCAGCAGGCTGATCCGAAGAAGGACAGAAATGAAGAGAGATATCACTGGAATCAACCAACTGTCGAATATAGTGATGATGAATCTCAATATGTTTAGTGCAGGCATGATAGACAAGATTCTTCACCATCTTTAGAACACCTTGATTATCACAAAAGAGTGAAAGAGGTGTAGCAGTAGCCTAGGGAAACTGAAAATCAGTTAGAATCCGAATGAAGCCATATTGCTTCGCAATTGGCACTAACAGCAGCCTTGTATTCCACTTCAAGTAGAAGAGATGGCATGTAGGCTGAAGTTTACTCTACCAAGAAACAACTCCTGAACCAAAAGAGAAGATATATCCAGTGGTAGATCGTTGAGTATCTACAGATCCTCCCCAATCAGTCGGTATAGCCAATCAATATGAAATTTGCAACTCTCTGATATAGAATGCCAAAGTCAAGAGTTCCTTTGACATATCTTAGAACTCGTTTTGTTACTCCCAGTGAATGAGTTTTGGTTTAGACAAAAACCGGGAGAGATAGCTGACAACAAAACAAAGATCTGGTCGTGTAGTTGTTAGATAGATCAAGCTACCCACCAACGATCAGTATACTAATTCATCGATCGACGGTGAATCATCCCAAGCGGAGAGTTTCGGCCCGACCTCCATAGGTGTAGAAGAAGAATTACAATCATACATCTGAAATTTTTGTAACAGGTTCGTGGCATACTTAACTTGAGAAATGAAAATCAAGTGATTATGTTGCCAAAATTCTACACCAAGACAATAGTGAAGGAGGCCTAAATCAGTCATGTCAAAAGCAGCACATAAATCTGATTTTACCTGATGAATCGCAGCATCTCCACTACCTATGATGGCAAGGTCATCAACATAAACAATAAGGATCACAATGTCATCATCATTGCTTTTGACATAGAGATTCGGATCAGAATGACTCTGTGTGAAGCTTGAATCTCTGAGATGTTTATCTATTTTGATGTACCAAGCTCGAGGAGCCTACTTAAGTCCATACAGGGACTTAATCAATCTGCATACCAGATGCTCACAACCACAAGCCCGAAAACCCTCAGTGTGTCATATACACTTCTTCCTCCAAATCCCCATTCAGAAAGCACTTTTGACATCCATTTGATATACTTTCCAACCAAACTGAGTTACAAAAGAAAGAAGAAGCCGAAAAGTGACCATCTTCGCAATAGGAGCAAAAGTCTCCTCATAATCTATCCCCTCAAGTTGAGAATATCTTTTCGCAACGAGTGAGCCTTGTACTTATCCAAAGTACCATCGATTTACACTTGATTTTATACACCCATTTACAACCAATGGGATGTTTCTACAAAACTAGTCGCGATCCCAAAAAGGGATAGAAAACAAGTCGTGAACCTAGTATAATTTGCATCTGTGATATTCGCGAGTAGTATTTTGACCTTGTTTTTGGTGCAAAGTGCAATTTTTTCATTAGATATATTCAATAGAAGCGAGTTTGGTAAACAAATCCACGATAGAGCTTTTAGTTTTCCTATCAACCTTGTCCCACTCTTCTTGTTTCATTCCCATAGGTGTTGTCTCTAACACAACAACCCACTAATCTCTATTTGTCAAAAGATCTTCCATCTTGAGTTTCCTTAACTCAAAATGTTGACCGTTAAACTTGTCAATCTCTATTCTTGTGCTTCCCCTCATCTTCTAACACACAAAATTCTTCGGCACATGTCTCCCACTCAAACCAGCCATTTATTGTAGGTGAATCCAACTCTCACAGACCCATAACTAACTCTGATACTAGATGTTGAGATTTGGGCCTTGCGCATTAAGCCAAAACAGAGAAGAGCTACCCTAAACAAGTGTCCAAACAATGCATAAGATATTGACATATAAAATAAACATAGTATTTCACCTGGGAAAACCCTTTTGTGTAAAAAAACCCAACATAGGAACCTTCATTCTATTGTATTCACTAAAACTGTTTACAATGCAAAGAAGCACTTTAAAAGTTTTGTATCTACATACAGTCCATACACTGAACCATGTAACTGTATAAATATAATGACGTTCCTAACTAAAGGCAACCAACTAGATTTAACCACCTAACTAACTCCAATTAGTCATTCCTCTCATGGATGAAAGTATGTGCTTTTATACCAGCACCCCATTTTGTGATCCTCATGCAACAAGAGAATCCACGGAGTCTCACCGACAACCAAGTAAAGTGATCACCATATAATGCTCCTCCCACCAACCATATCAAAACATTTTCAAGACGTTCCTTGCACACCTTCAGTCAATAGATAGAATCTAACAACTATATGGTAACACCTTGCAACAACATATGTTGCACTACTATGTTGTGTGACTCCCACTACTGCATTCAACTATCTTACACACCGACCATTTAGCTTGCAGCTCCGTGCACAGATGTATCACCACATTGCACATAGCCTGCAAAACGCCACTGTGCACAAGTTTCCTAAGCACAGGTCCCTATGCAGCAGTGTTGCACAAGCCTATGCAACACAATCTCTATGCATAACCATCCTACGTAGAACCATTCAAAGTTAACACATTTTCAGCACTCACCCATTGTGGTTAAGAGTCGAAGGATCTTGCAATTGATGAGGAGGTTGTGGCAAAATGCTTATTGGCCATGCTAGAGGTCGAAGCACATCGTAACAGTCTTGACAGTGGCCACATGGTTGAGGAGACTGATCTAAGCATAAGCACCCTCAATTTGTGTCAGCACTTACTCTAGGAAATTCAAATGATTTACAACTTTTGTAGCTGGATTCAGAGCTCACACAACAAGCAGCCTTGCAGCCTATTAGCTTCACAGCTCTTGCTAATCGTATTATCTACACATAGGTATCAACAAGGACTTCGCAACAAGCACATAATTGATGGGATCTGTTGTGCACAACACGACCCTTCTTCATAGAAATTGGAGACCCTCTTGGAATAATTGAAATCAAAACACTTGTGAAATTTACGCCCCCACCTTGGTATTAATTTGGGTTTCAAATCACATTTTTAAATACCACAAATATACTTAGTCTAACTCATTCTTGGGCACCCCACTTTATACACTTAACATTGGAGAAAACCCAACCAAAAATTCAGCCAATGACGTGTTCTCGGTGTCCACATCACTTCCCCTTTGTGTTTAAACGTTGTTAAAACCTGTGGACTCAAGAGCATATAATGATTGACACTTGGCATAATTTGGGCTTGGTTTGATTTAATATTTCGGCTTTATTTAACTTAAAGTGCTTTTCATGGGTTGGCTTTAATTGTTGTGTTTTGTAGTTGGCAAGGACACATGGCATGTTTCTGATAGCTTGGGCATTGAAGAGGTTGAAAATTCACACAACGCAGTCAACAGGTTCAAAACAGCAAAGGCACATGGACGGCACCCGTGTGGTCCAACCACGGATGGAGATTTTGGGCCAACCACGAGCCAGCGGTAAAGGTTAAAGAGTTAAGAAGTTTAAGGGCCTGGGAACCATGGCGAACAGGAAAACGACAAGTGTCACAATCACGGCCCGGGAGAGAGGACATATTATTTGTCCATGTGGACCAATGACAAATGCTTGATTTTCTGGATCATAAATCAAAACAGAGGTCAAAGCTTGCGATAGTCGGAAACCCGTGAAGGGCGACATATGGTCCAAACACGGTGTAATAGGAAAGAACGAGACGTAAACACGTGTCTAGGGGTGTCACTTAAAATTTGACAGTCAAATGCAAGTGAATGTGGTGGCACGACTGTGGACATTTCAGAAGGCCATATCTTTCACGAATTAGCTCGAGATGGTGGGAGACATTGCTTGTTGGAAAGCTCTTGGAGAGCACTTTCAGTTAGTGTGTGTCACATGAAGATTTTTGGCACATTTGAGGAGCAGTTCCTGATTGTAATAACTGGAAGCCGTTTTATATTGCAGTTTCCATTATGAGCTCAAGTTAGTGACAAATTGGGATCAAAGGCACATTTTGAGTATCGGTTGAGTTTGGAAATGCATGCACAGTCTCCAATTGCGTTTCAAAGAGGTAGAAGACAAAGGAGAGGACAAAAAAGGAATTTTGAACCTTAATTGTGAAAAATCCCATTGTTTTTGGTTGCAGTTCTTAAATAACAGATTTGATGTTCATCCATCCAATCCTTCTGAACTAATCTCTTGCAACATGGCCAAGGGACAATATGTCTCCTTCTTTACTGAGGTGTTGGGCTCCAAAAAGGACTTCATTGAACCCAGTGTAGTTTGTCTTATATATAATGAGGAGAATCCTAGTAACAGCTAGAGACCACTAATGTTTTAAACTTGAATATGTTAGCTGCTTGTAGGTTTGGTGAGGAGGTGTCCCACCACAGTTCCTACTATAAATATTGTGTGGAGCCTCTTGTATCATTTGATGAGATCTGATTTTGCAAGAGCAAGCAAGGAGAATGTATTCACTGTGTTCATTTGCGAAACTCTGTATTTTCTCTTCTCCTCCATTCAGACAACTGTAATACTTTGGTTTTGACTGAAGAAGTAAAGCACTGTAAGTTTGTTTTCAATTAATGAATACAGATTGAGCATACGCTAGTTTGTGTAGTTTAAGAAAGCATTTTATCATTAGTTCATGCATGATTCATTAGATGTGCCTAAGCAATTTGTGTAGCTTTGTATGAATTGAATGTTATTGTGTGATCTTGAGCTAAATTCATTATATTTAGTGGATTTGGTTGAATTCGACAGACGTCATTTCAATCATTCTTGTAGTTTTATAAATTGTAGATGGTGGGAGACATTGCTTGTTGGAAAGCTCTTGGAGAGCACTTTCAGTTAGTGTGTGTCACATGAAGATTTTTGGCACATTTGAGGAGTAGTTCCTGATTGTAATAACTGGATGCCGTTTTATATTGCAGTTTCCATTATGAGCTCAAGTTAGTGACAAATTGGGATCAAAGGCACATTTTGAGTATCGGTTGAGTTTGGAAATGCATGCACAGTCTCCAATTGCGTTTCAAAGAGGTAGAAAGACAAAGGAGAGGACAAAAAAGGAATTTTGAACCTTAATTGTGAAAAATCCCATTGTTTTTGGTTGCAGTTCTTAAATAACAGATTTGATGTTCATCCATCCAATCCTTCTGAACTAATCTCTTGCAACATGGCCAAGGGACAATATGTCTCCCTTCTTTACTGAGGTGTTGGGCTCCAAAAAAGGACTTCATTGACCCCAGTGTAGTTTGTCTTATATATAATGAGAAGAATCCTAGTAACAGCTAGAGACCACTAATGTTTTAAACTTGAATATGTTAGCTGCTTGTAGGTTTGGTGAGGAGGTGTCCCACCACAGTTTCTACTATAAATATTGTGTGGAGCCTCTTGTATCATTTGATGAGATCTGATTTCGCAAGAGCAAGCAAGGAGAATGTATTCACTGTGTTCATTTGTGAAACTCTGTATTTTCTCTTCTCCTCCATTCAGACAACTGTAATACTTTGGTTTTGACTGAAGAAGGAAAGCACTGCAAGTTTCTTTTCAATTAATGAATACAGATTGAGCATACGCTAATTAATGTAGTTTATGAAAGAATTTTATCGATAGTTCATACATAATTCATTAGACGAGCCTAAGCAATTAGTGTAGCTTTGTATGAATTGAATGTTATTGTGTGATCTTGAGCTAAATTCATTATATTTAGTGGATTTGGTTGAATTGGACAAACGTCATTTCAATCATTCTTGTAGTTTCATAAATTGTGGAGGATGAACCTAGGTTGTTTTCACAATTTAATCTCATGCATGCAAGAATAATATCCACTCTCCCTTAGACTCTTGCCCAAGGTTTGTGAGGATTTGAGCTGTAGCTAGGTTCTCTAAGTCTTGGTTTCCCTCAAAATAGGTTGACTGTGTTTGCTTTGAATCATTTCAAGATAGGACAGAAGTTTGATTCTCTTTTCTGCCCTACCCTTCCCTCTCTTTTATCTTTTTTTAATGATGCAAACTCACCTTGTGAATAATCAGTGTGAATACCCATCTTGTATAGTCTTCCACCTAGATTAGAACCATTGTTAATATTCAATTTGTGCCCCAAGTCAGATCAGATAAACCCCAAGGTTAGAAGAGATTCTTGTTGGTTATCCAATTTGGATGATTAACCCCTCCGCAGGTTATAGAGGCCACATAGTTCTCCTTGAGTTATATGTCTCGAGTATTCCATACCTTGAATCCTATTTCCAGCAAAAATTCTAAAATAAGTGAGATTAAATTCTCGTCTCTGTTGGAGCCTGTGTAAGAAACTTGCATCAACAGGAAGCACATCATCCAACAACATTTCACCTTCCCAGTCCAATAACAGCCAAGAAAGTTGAAACAGTTGGAGCACAAATGGTACTTTAACACTCTATTCCTGTTCTTTATTATAATATTATATTTCCATCATCTCCTCGACCCTATAGATATAGTTCAATTGAAGGAAGATACTCATTGCTTACACATGAAATTCCATCATCTATATACATTTTGAAAACCATATTCTCAAGATTCAACCTACAAGAATAACACAACCTTGGATTCTCGGTCCAACATTGTACTCATGTGTATCATATCCCATTCAAGACTAATAGAATAACATTATTTTGTTGTCCATTGTCTCTATTTTAGATGTAATGGTGCTTCCGCATTGATTTGTTCATTTCTATTGCATGTTCAACATGATTCATATGTTGATTAAGTAGATCCATCTCTTAGTTAGCCTGAAGATTTTCTTTCATACAACTCTTGGGCTTGACATGGGTCATTGGTATTAGAGCACATAGCTCACCATGTATCACTCCTTCATTGGTGATTAGGATCCCAAGAATGCCGAGAGACAATACTCTAAACAAGGAATTATGTGTGTTATGTGTGTATTAGGAAAAAATATTGGACTAGATTCAGAACAGAGAAAGAAATAGAACTGGAACAGAAAAGTTTGTTAATCTATGTGTTTTGTACATGGCATACTCTCAATGGAGTTGTATGGCTGTATGGCATACTCCTATGAGAGAAGTCTGGCAGTTTATCCTCTACTATATGATTGCTTGAGGCATATTGCCTTCAATGAGACATGAATGGGCATGATACATAATCGCACAATGTGCAGGAATATTGAGAATGAGGATTCCCATGATCAGCAAGAAGGTAGCGCTTCCTAACTGAAGTGCCTCGATTGAAATATGAACAAATGACCAATCGATGCCTGCACCACAACATTACCCCTTTTGGGGTTGAATGGTTGTTGATATATCATTACAAGAAGATAGTTTCAAAAGACGACGGCCTATCTTTTGCAACAAATGACAGGTTTCCTTTCTGTGGGTGTGACAGTTTGGACTTCCATATGAAATATGTTGCCAAGTGTGCAAGCATGATGCCCGCTCTAAAAGTGATGTATGTGGCATGGCGAGACATGGCATGAATTCTCCACGCCGTCATTGCGTGTTTTAGATGTTTTGCAGCATGGCATTATGTGGTGTGATGTCTCCACATGGTAGTAGCACAATCCCTGGGTGTTCTACGGCAAGGTGTGATGTGGCGCGATATCTCCACTTGGTAGATACAAAATCCTAGATGGTTTGTGGCATGGCATGATGTGACATGATGTCCCAAAATGATGGCTACGTGATCTTGGATGTTTTGCAGCATGGCATGATGTGGCACAACTTCTCCACAAGGCAGTTGTGTGTTATGAGTGTTCAGATAGCATGGCACAATGCCTCCACATGGCATGTACTGTCCCCTCTTTAACACGAGCTCACCATGAGACCCTTTCTACCCTAGATGATTTCTCGGGGGCTTAAAGGGAAATGCAAGGGAAGTAGTTTATCGTTATATTTTTAAGTTGCTTTATTAAGACTTGTAATATTTATAGAAAAAGTAACTTTAAGTCATAACAATTAATTAGAAGGGGGCTTTCTATTATTAAAGTAAATTTATGATAAAGTGTATTCATAAAGATAAAATAGAAATAAGGAAGTCACTTTATAAATTAAAAATCACTTTTAGTCCCACATGGAGCACCCAACTTGGAAAAAGGAAAGGAAAGGTTATAAAAGGAGGTTTGAGTATTCATTTGAGATCATCTTTTACCAATCTATTTTCTATCATTGCATGTTTTAAGTTATTTGCTTGCATCAAATCTTCTAAGGACGAAACCCTCAAGGAGAAGGAGCTTTGGGGACAAAAACCTCCAAGGTTTGAAGGTTGGGGAACAAAAACTTCTCAACTTTGTGAGGTGGATCCACTCGGGATTCACTATTGTGCTACAATTCAGAATTTCAATTTTTGGAAGGTTGTTTTTTAAATCTAGGGCACATTTTGGGGTTGTTTTCATATTTATTACAACTAGGGCATCATCTACAGGTTTGATTTTCAAGGTTTTTGTGTTGGGTCAGCCAACAATTAGTTGAGATTCACTTGTGACAGTTTTGGGTTGTATTTGGCAACCATTTTCATGGCTTTCACATCCATTTCCAGTTTGATCTACACATTTGGAGATTTCGGGATCATTTTTGGGGTCTTCTCATGGGTGGAAAAATCTAAGGTTTGCTAAACCGATAGCCGCTATTTTTGTGATCATTTCGAGCTATCCTTTGCATTATCACTCCAAGTATTCAGGGAGATGTGAAATTTTGAAGTTTAAGTTATTTCCAGTGTCTAAAAGAGATTCACTTGTGACACTTTTGGGTTGTATTTGGCAACCATTTTCATGGCTTTCATATCCATTTCCAGTTTGATCTACACAATTGGAGATTTGGGATCATTTTTGGGGGTCTTCTCGTGGGTGGAAAAATCTAAGGTTTGCTTTAGCGATAGCCGTTATTTTTGTGATCATTTTGAGCTATCCTTTGCATTATTTGGAGATGTGAAATTTTGAAGTTTCAGCTATTTCTAGGTCTAAAATAAATTCATATCTTTGTTAGAAAAAATATTTTCTTCCATGTTGATGTTACTAGAGGTCTCTAAGATGTTTTAAGCCTTCAGGTACTTGTGAGTTGTGAGTATTTTGATAAATAAAGAGAAATTTCAGATTGTTGTATTTTTTTGGTAAGGTTTTTAAATAAAAATCAAGCAGCTGTTATTTTTTTATAAGGGTTCCCTAAGAAATCCAGAATTCTTTATTCTATGCCTTAAGGGGGCATTACATGGCAGTTGCGTGATCCTAGATTAAGTGCACCATAGTGTCATAGCGCGATGTCTCCGCATAGTAGTTGCATAATCCATGATGTTATGTGGCATGGCATGTTAGAATAAAAATTGCATAACATAATCATTATTTAAATAGACTAATTTATCCTAGCTATTCTAGAATAATTATAAGTGAGGCTGTTAACATCAACTCACATAGAATCTAGGTTGTTGGATGAGAGGAGTTTGTTGAGCTCCCGTAACATAGAATAGAAGATAGGGAACTAAGTAGAATATTTGATAAGGTTGATATCTTAAAATATAGGAGTCATTAAAATGTATAACTAAGACCGATCAATAAAGTGCCAGATGCTTTGGCTAATTGGGCTCATGATAATCATAACTTCATATGCTATGGCCCTCCACCGTTGTGGTGGTCCACCAGGGGGATATAGACTTGCATTAATGTTAGCTTCTCATATGTATCCTTTTGTGCATACCGCCTGAGTTTGGACTAATAGTTTTCATGCCTGGCACAGTAGAATATGTAAAATTTGATAACTCAAAAAAAATGAATAAATAAGACTATTGTTTGAATTGCAAAATTGATCAATCAAATAAACATTTGTCCCACAATTATTTTTGCTCTTATAGTTAGTATGAACGGAGGGAGATCTTTGGAAGCAATGATTAGATTAGAAAAAGGACAAAAAATAATCTTCTTCCTTGCAACATCTATGAGAAGAGGCATTGTGTGATGCCACATTTGACGATACTCCTATTCCCACTTCGGTGACCCTGTTTCTAGGCATCGAACGTTTGTGTGAGTTTCCATTGGTCGTTAGTTGGCTTCAACCTTGTCACAGAGAAGGATTAACATCCTTCCTCCCCGTCTTGTCTTCCCGTGTCCTTGTCGGTGCTTCTTGTGGAGGGCCTCGTAGCGCCCTATTCGATTACCCTGTTAAAGGCAAATTGTGTTCTGGTTTTGTCGTGCTTGATTGTCGGCCCTTATTAATATGATTAATATTATTTTTAAAAGTTATAAAATAATAATAATAATATTATTATTTTAGTTGTCAATTAACGATTATTTTATTTTGTGTCAATTTTCATGAATATTATTATTAATTACCTTTAAGTTATTTTATTTTATTATTGACCGCTCTCGAAGACTCGAGCCCCGATTCGCGCAAGAGGAGCTTGTTCGTGGATGACGCCATTGCTTAGGAAGTGGTGTTCATGCTTAGCATTTAACGTTTTCCCCTTGGCCGACTAGGCATCCGTGCATGCTTTGTATTTATAACATTTTGTTGGTAAAACGTTTGTTCTTTTCTTGTTTGTGTGGAGGCATCTATAATTTAAAAAGGTTGGTCATTGGTGAAATGCGTTGGAGGAGCACCTACCACTCCATTAATAGTTGTAAGGCAAGACGTGTTGGTCGCACCTTTCTTTTAAATAAATTTTTGATTTTGCAAATCTTCTTAGGGCTAGTTGTTTGTCTGCTCACGCATTTGGGGAAAGAAACTCCTATTCCTTGTTGGACGCATACATGTGGATTTTGCTCTATTTGTTTTTGTGACCTACTCTTCCCAAGCTTGTTGGCTGCGTGAGATTGGTGGGTTAGAAACCCCTTTTTTTACAAAAGTGGGAAGCCTTGCTCACGGTAGTTGGCCATGTGGACTACTTGAAGGAGGAGATCTGCCTGTACGTGGCCGTGGGAAAAGGCATTTAAAATCAGGCATGTTAAGTATAACCCCTACAATATTCTCGCTACTTTTTACAAATTCTTGAAATGAATGTTTCTTTTCTGCGATGGCATCTTGAATGGGTTATGTGGGTACCTCATGTTACTGCTACTGAACAAGGAAAAATAAAATAAAATAAAATAAAATAATATAGTTCTTTTCAATCCTCCCTTGCTCTGTAAGCTAGTTTTAGTGTATTGTCTTGTGATCTATGGAGAAATGGCACGGCCAAAGGGCATGGATACTTTGACCCTAATATGTAGTTTCATTTGGAATGTAGAATATTATTATGTTATCTTCTTAGGGATAAATTTGCAAAATTATATGGGCTTAAAGGATAAAATCCGTCAAGTTGGTGGTGACTAGTAATGAGTGAGTGATTATATTTTAGGATCCTTCGATTGATTATGATCTCGGAGTGCAAAGAAAGTCCACTCTTTCATTATAATGCTCCTACGAGATAAATATCTGCAAGTATATGGTTTCTTGTGGGATTGTATGTACCGTATAAAAATATATTTTAATATTTACATTATTTGTTGAAGGTTCTTTGGGAAGGATTAACGACTAGAGTACATACCTTCAGCTGTTCATACTTGGTTATTTTTCCCTTGCATGGATTAGAGAAAACTCACGTATCGGTGTAGTATGTATCTACTGTATAAATCTTTTGTGGCTCGAATAGGTATTTTGAATACCTAGATAAGTAAAGGTAAATACATATACTTATGTAGTATCTGTTTATATAGATATTTTGTGTAGTTTTTTAGAGTTATTAGCGGCTATTGAATACCAGAACATGCTTAAGCGTATAAGTGGCTCGGCGTTCATGAATATTGTTTCCTAAGCTTGCCATGGATGTTGAATGACTATATTTGTGTCAAATGGATAAAACAATTGCATACTAGTACGAACTCATCTGGGATTTGTCTTTAAAATTGATCACCATATTAATTGTTGCATGAGTGTATACATTGTGTCATCCATTGTTGTTATTTTAAGTTTCGATATATTTTCCAAGGATGAGAATCTGTTTTACCAGTTGAGTGGTTGTATTATATATACTTAAATGTACCATGCCCATAGATGGGTGCAGTGAATGAATTTTGATAACACTATGTTGCTAAGCTCTCTCACAAAAATAGAATTGGTTTGATGGCTCTGAATGTAGAGGTTTGGTTGCGTGATTGATTGTCCTTTCTTTGATGTGTACATGTGGAGCCATGAGCTCGTCAAACATGGTTAGGTGTTTCAACAACTCAAAGGGGCTGGGAAGTAATGTTCCGTTTTATACTTTGTTGAAACCATTAAGTTGAATACTGAATCTTTGATTGTATTGCACTTGGATTATTTTATAAGTATTGGGTTATTCAGATGAGTGTAGTTATTTTTTCATTCATGATGGAATTGTGTTTATTTATGTGGATCGTTAGTGAACGTATTATTAAGGGTCATAAGTTTATGACCAAACCTCGTGTTGGTTTTGGAATTCGAAATGTGTTTGGGATGACTGTAGACATTATCGAAATAGGACTCTTGTTAACTCATGACCTTTGGTGATACGTTATGAGGATAGTCATGAGGTTACGAATTGAATTTATTTATTTAAATACATTGCTGGCCTATGTCGGAAAATTATAAAAATTATTAATGACATTTGGGGATTACTTTTCCTTTTATTATTTAGATAAGTTGACGATTATGATGGAGTTTGTTGTTAAGATTAATGGCTTTTTGTGACTCTTTTAAATGCATTTGAAGAGTGGTTTCGATTATGTTAGCAAGTATTACTTTTTAAGGATCTGTAAGGAGGAGGTGGTAAACTCCTTGGTTAAAACTGAAACTATAGATTTATTTTTTTGGAGGGTACGAACCCATATTGCTATGAAACCTCCCTCCTGGAAGGATTGAATAACTTTGTTTTGTTTCGCATCTATGGTCGTAACTAGTATGTTTTGACTTCTCAAGTTTTTCTTTTGAGATGGATGGATTGAGTATTAGATTTCAATCACGTAATCTATAGGATTACATGATTGAAATCCCAATACTATTGACCTTGTGTTTCTAACCTATAAGGCCTTGCCTTGATTATTTGAGATATTGTTCTTCTTTGGAATATTTGGTTTCCTCCTTGTTGGCTGGTATAAATCTCTATCTCGTGTGAAGAATTTTGATTAGTGGTTTGTGCTTTGATCCATTCTTGAAATAGAACATTCCTTTCATGATATTGTTAAATGTTAGCTTACTGTTGCAATGGGTAGTCTTAACATGCTCAGTTCTCATAAACTGACTCAAGTTAATACTTGTGCAGATGGCTTGTGCGTGTTGATAAAGGAAAGATTTGTAAAGGTTTCATTGGTTTGATTTATGAAGTTCCTTGTACGAATGTCTAATGTGTTGTAAATCTTGGAATGGTGCTTGTAATGGAGTTTGGAAGGCCTCTTGCCTTGGATTTTCTATATTTGTGAAATAAGGTTGTCTTATCCTTTTGTAACAAAACCTTGAAAACGTTATTGTGAGGAATAAAGTTCAATCACCACCTTGGTATGAGTATTCCTTTTGTGATATTATTTCAATCATGAAAATATTGTAGCGTGGCTTGACCAATTTTGTTACCTTCTTGTTCTCGGCCTAAGTTCAATCGAATCTCTTGACACCTTGGGTTTGTATGCCATGTTGAATAGAAATGTCATAACCATGTTTAGTTATCTCGATAAGTAATGGTAATTTCTTCTTTCGAGTCATAAAACTTCTGGTATAATAACCCTCCATGGTCCTAGCATCAGTGCAATTCTAGGTATATTTTTTTAGTGGGTTGGCAATCCTTTTTCTAAAGTAAATCAAAAAATAAAATAAAATGAATACATAGATGAATAAATAAATAAGATAATAATGAAGTTGTGCTTTGTTGATAGAATTAAGAGTCTTTAATAGGAAATAAAGTAGTTACCTACCGATGTAAAGAATCTACCCTCGTTAACCTTAAGCTACGGATTAAACTTTATCCTCTTTGTTGTGAAACGTTAATTATTTCTAAAAGTAATTTCATTGTTGGCTTTGGGGATATAGTTAGATCTTAGTTAGTAGGGGAGTTTGATTAAGAACACATTAAGTCTAATGCTTCCATTTTGGGAACCCCATGTGTATCCTTTGTGAACCTAATCAAGAGAATGCTAAATGAAGCTTTTACCCAAATCCAGTTGAACTCTTAAGTCTCATTAAAAGACCGAGTTAATAACTAAAGAGATCATGATGATGAAATAAATTGACCTTCTCACTCTAACCTTTGCCACAGTACTTTGTAATCTTCTCTTAAGCGTGGTTAATTGTTGATTCTTGCACAAGGAGGTTGTAGTCCGAACTTAATGGCACTCCACTTCAGTTGGACCTTACGCTTGTCGCCTTGTGCAATAGAGGTCTGAATCAAGATTCAGTAGCTTGGGTATGAATAAGCAACCTTGTGAGAGATGGAAGGTGTCCCTTTTGATCAAGCGAATTTAGCTAGTTTTGTCAGTCTTTAGTTGAACCTCATTCAGAAAACTTGTCCTCAAGCTAATTAGTCAATAGTATAAAAGAAATAAGTTCACCTTTGTAAGAAAAATTTTCTCGAATCAAACTTGAATCTTTTAGATTGTAAAGTCAGATCTTGAAAGACATTTTTAGTAATTACATAACCTTAAAGGATTGTACACCGTGGGGTGTACTCAACTATGACTGTGTATTGTGGTTGAGTTGTTTCGTGGTGCCTTGTCAAAGAGAAAAGTGAACTGTCCTTGATGGGTGTTGGATGTTTCCGTGTTGCCTATGTAGTCATCATTGTGTCAAGTTGTTCGAAGAGTTAGTTGTAACCTTTGTGACCACCTGTAATGTCGTTCTATACTTCAAACAAGTCAAAAAAAAGTTATCCTATATTTTTCTATGTTGTCTTGTGTGTCTGAAATAGTGGGCGTTACACATTGCATAGTGAGGCACCATTCTATTGGCAGCCTTGAGAGCGGCATGAGGTCATTTTTGAAGCATAGTCCCAATTGCAAAGGGACAAAGCATCACTGTTGTCAAAGGAAAGGCATCTAGATTTGGTGCGAGCTGCCTAAGGAAATAGAAGGGCATCGTAAGCAAGGGTCCAAAGAATAGTTGAAAATAAATAAATCAAAATGCAATTGTTTGAAAGCTTCAGCAAAAAGTGAAGGCACCATGCTCTTTTCAAGGAAGACTTGAACCCAAGGCATCATAAAAATACAAAAGAGTGCTCTAATATTTGTAAAGACAAAAGAATGTCCAAAGAAAAACACAATCTACCAAAAAAAAAAAGTGCAGCCCTATGTAAAGTAGTGCCATCCTACAAACTCCAATGCCATCCTCAGCTTCATCAATCCAGCAAAAGCATGATAGAAGAGCCTGAAAGAAGCTAAAAATCAGTAAAAGAGGACCAAAGAATAGCACAATAGATACTTGTGGAATGCCCAACAAAGCTTTAGGAAAGCTTCACACGAGTGAAAGCTTATTGGTTGAAAAGATCTACGAAAATTTTAGCTGAAGTTTTTATTTCTCATACAAATCTACGGCAGATTTAGTTTTTAAAAAAAACAAGTTTAGTCATTTGAACTTCTGAAAAATTCCTTACAAGAGCCTAGAAGATCACTTATTCCGGGATAGGCAAACAGGGTGGACCCAAAAGTTGAAATTTGGCTAGATTCTCGGTTAATTAACCACATAGAGAAAAAAAAAATTGTTTGAAACATTGCAGAAATTTAAATTTAATTGACTTAAGTGTTTTTAAGCCACAAAACAAGCTTATACATGAGATCCTAATATCACAAATTGCAGCGTTCGATATATGCGGTGCCTCTAGTTCACGTTGACGAATAAAATCACCACATTGAACTCGCATCCAATGCCTAATATAGTTGCAAAAATGGCATTTGTGACATCATCCCTTTAAACTGCCACGAGAGATAGGGATTAAAAAATCATCTACCATTTCAAACCATTACCCATTCGCCACTATCATTCGACATAAATCATGGTAGTTGGAAATACATAATATATGGGGAAAGCTACCACCCACGTACAAAGATTTCTTTCTAAGCAAGTGTCAATGAAGATGAATCCCTTTCATGTATCATCTAAGTTCCACATACCACTCTACTCTCTCGTGCTTTAACATCTCTCACATGCCGCCAAGTATATAGAAAGGAGGAACTTCTTACAGTACCGCCGGGTATATAGGAAGGGCGAGCATATCAAAAGGAATGGTATATCCCTCTAATGGTATATAGAAAGGGAAACCTATTTGGAGTGATAAAGAACCAATCAATATCCGATATATAGAAAGGGAAACCTATTTGGAGTGATAAAGAACCAATCAATATCCCATTTTGCGGTTTATTCAAATGGTCGGAAATGGACCAAGATTTGTTCTCCTAAATACACAGCTTCCTCATGGTGATAACTATTCTACATGGAAAACCAAGGTCAAATCTCACTTGGAATTTGACGATATTTGGTCAGTTGTTGAAGGCTCGTACCTAACATGTTGTTGACGTTAACTCTACAACGCAAGTTTGACAAAGCAAACAGAAGGCAAAACTAATAATTAGAGATGAGGTTCAACATTGTTAAAATATAACACATTATATAGAATGTATAAACAGTTATGTAGTTGTTCGGTTGGTAACTGTTCAACCACCTCTCTCTCAATAAATAAACCTCTGCCTGTATCATTTGGACAGTGCAGTTTGCTCTCTTGTCTCCATCTGCATTTTATTCTTCTCTCTGTATTTTCTAACATTGGTATCAGAGCGACTTGCCCGAGGAAGCTCTTGGACGAGCACGGGAGTGTCGTATGAGGTTCGAGGAAGCCCCGACATGGGTACGAACTGTTGAGAAGAAGTTTGAAGTCGTGAAGAGGTGAGGTCGACGAAAGGTACGGTCGACGCAGGGGCAGAAGCAAGGAGTTGTGTCCAGGAGACACAGTCGCAAATCGTGTGAAAGAATACACAACACAGTCGCAAAAACAGTCACGTTTTTCGTATCACAAAGTCACATTTTTTTCGACGGAAATACAGTCGCAAGCAAATACGACGAGGGCAGAGAAAATTTGTGTTGTCGTGGGCAAAGTTGAACCAGTCGCGAGGACAAAGAAAGCCTGTTTCACGAAGGGTCTGAAGGGTTGTGGTTACACGAGGGCACTTCTTACTGATTTTCGTGGGCATCATTGTTGGTCGCAAATCATTTGTTCAGAACGAAAATACCCAATCGTGAATCCTGAGTCGCTGGAGGAAATTGAGGAGTTTCTGAACCTTCGTGGGGAGAAAGGGAAACGACAGCAAACTCGTGGAGAAGGAGAACAAAATCGTGGGTCACAGCACCTACAAACAGCAAAATCGTGGAACAAACAGCAGAATCGCTGGAGGAAAAACGTGGGCAAAATCGTGGTCGAAAAACATGGGCAAAATCGTGGTCGCACCTGCAAAAATCGTGGGTTACAGACCATTTTGAAATCGTGTCAGAGGTGCAAAATCGAATAAGGCAGAGGTAAAAATCCAGAGCAAGGCAAAGCAAAAGATTTTATAAAGTGTTTTAATATTTTCCTGCCACGTATTTGCATAAAATATTTTCCCACAGCCACGTATATTGTTGGAGTAATTCATTTAATATTATTTGCTGGAAAAGGATATTTTATTAAGTGTGAGGCAAATTATTATTTTATTATTTTCCGTTACTTTGGAATAATAAAATGGCAAATATATCACACTTGACGTTGTTGGAGACACAAAAATTAACAGGCACTAATTTTAATGTATGGAGTCATAAGATTTTAACAGTCGCGGAGTTTCGTGATTGTGATAAAATAATCAAGGGTGATGAAAGTCGACCAGCGACGAACTTCGAGGATTATGACAAACGTCATAAGGAAGCGTTATTGCTTCTCAAGTTATCGGTGTCGGATGATTTGATACCGGAAGTGCGGAATGCCACTGTGGCAAGCACATTGTGGACCCGACCAAGAGGATAAATATCAGACGTCAAAAAAGAGTCGGGTTTTATACCTAAAAAATATGCTCTTTTCCGTAAAGTTACAAGAAGGTGGATCGTTGTCTGAGCACCTACTTCGGATGAAAGATCTTCCGAGACCAATTATCTTCCATCAATAAAAAGGTGGACGACGGCGATATGGTGGCTTTGTTTAAAGCAGCTTACCTTCTTCGTATGAGTCATTTGTGGAGGCACTCCATTTAATGGTGAAAGTCAAACACTCACGTTTGACAAGGTGAGTTCCTACCACATTGCAAAAAGGAACGGAGACAACTTCAAAGCGAGAATCTAATTGTGACCATTCAGAGAGTGCTCTTGTCACTCAATCAAAGGGAAAGTGGAAACGTCAATCTGGTGAATCTTCCACTTGGTATCAGGTCACATGTTATTACTGTCACAAGGTTGGGCACCTCAAGAAGGATTGCCGGAAGCGGATGTATGATCTTTCAAAGCAGAACAAAAAGCCATGTAATGAGGAACATGTGGCAGCAGTTGCAGAAGAACGGGATTCGGATGACGGGCATGCTCTTTATTGTCTTACGACATCATGCTTGAATGATAGTGGTACCAATTGTTGGATCATTGACTCTGGTGCATCTGCACACTTTTCATGTCGTAGGACTGGTATGTTTCATTTACTGCAAATATATGTTTTGAATCAGTAGTACTAGCTGATGGAGAATCACTTGCGGATAGTAGAAGGGATAGGAGATATATGCATTGTATTGAATAATGCTCATAAATTGTTGGTACGGAATGTTAGATATGTACCTTCTTTACAAAAGAATCTTCTATCTATTCATCAATTGACTGAAAATCCCAATATTTCTGTGGATTTATGTGGAAAGAAGTGTGTTGTCTCTGATGTGAAACAGAGACGGATAATTGCCCTTGGTATTGGGGAAGGTGGTCAGTATCGGCTTGTTGATCCGGCTGCGATCAACATGAATGCACGTGTGGAGGACAGCTCCACCATTCAGGATGTGCAGGAGGTTGTAATACCTTGGGAGGAAGCCATTCCTCACAAATCTGTTGACTTGGATACAATCAACCTACATGCACCTATTGTGGAGGGAATATCCACTATACTAGGTGTACGGGAGGCGGACATGCCTTGGGAGGATGGATTTCCTCATTCTGAAGAACAATTTGTTGTGGACGGAGACTCCACTATTCCAAATGCATTGACGGTGCATGGTGAGATGGCATGCCCAGCCACTCACTCAGAGGTCCTTGCTCGAAGGACAATAGAGCATGACCAGTTTGCTCATTGTGTTGTGAACGATCTTTCCCAACAAAGGGGGATAGATGAGCAAATAGATAAGATGGAGATGGTTATTTCTCCTGTTGAGACGGAGACCATTGCTGAGACGGAGATGGTTATTTCTCCTACTATTGAGGAGTTGGTTCTAACTCCTGCACAGATGGTCACATTCCTCTTCTTGAAAAAGTTGGATGAGCACTACATGGTGGTGCAAGGACGTGATCGAGGTGACTTCGATCACAGGATAATTGAGTCTTTGTACAGACTCCAGCAGGCTACACAAGCCTGGAATAGATTTTTTAATCCACATCTTCGAGGTTCTGATTTCAGCACTCTGAGATGGGGTGACACTCTCAACCATTGGTGATTCATCACTCGGTCAATGAATCACGAACAGAGAACCAAAGTGGACCACTTGCCATATCTTTTGTTCATGGGACTAGATTTTTGTGTTGCGGTTCGTCTTCATTCGACAACCGCATCACGCTTAAGGATTGCTGATTTTAAAGTACAACTTATGGCACAACTGTAAATGTAATGACTAAACATATGGGCTTTAGGAAATTTGTTAAATTTCGGGACAAACTTTGTCATGTTTCCGGTTTAGTCATTAAGAGGGGGTGTTAAAATATAACACATTATATAGAATGTATAAACAGTTATGTAGTTGTTCGGTTGGTACCTGTTCAACCACCTCTCTCTCAATAAATAAACCTTTGCCTGTATCATTTGGACAGTGCAGTTTGCTTCTTCTCTCCAATTCTATTCTTCTCTTTGCATATGCTAACACATGACAGAAGCATCTTCCAAAAGTTAGAAATAGATAACTTAAATCCTCCACAAATCCGAAAAAATTTAAAAAAAATCCGAAAAAATCCGGAAAAATCCGGTTCGGAATATATATACATATATTATTAAAGAAACTACTTATATCATTATATATAGACAAATCATACAAAAAGCATCCATCTACCATAATCATCATATCATAATGATTCTTTAAATTGCAGTTGCTGGGTAGAAAAAAGGAAAAAACTTTTTGGATTTTATGAAAATAAGAACAAATCTCATCAGGTCGAGCAAGAAAAATTTCTTAAAACAAAGTGGCATGATATGGAAGCCAATGCAAATCACCAAACCGAACAATGGACAAAAATGACATCTTGATACCAACTTCCACAAAGTATATTCACAGTTCAGTATTTAAAAAGAAATGTCCTACATATTGTTCTCTATGCAGCATTCACATTCATATGAAATTTTAGGAAAGCAAACATCATATCGGAATGCTGATTTCAACTCAAAGACACTTGGGAACAATTTCAAGATTGTCATAAAACAATAAAGCTTTTGGAGCATGTAATGTTTAAAGGTACACACCTATTGTGACCTTGTTTAAAATATACAATATCTCGAAGCTCGAGACAAAATTCAAATTTTATATAATAAAAGAGATGTTCCTCAAAGCCAAGTCAACTTGCTTTTATAAGCATTCTTGGCTTAGTAGCCACCCACAACCACCAATCACCTACTTTTGCCTACATTTAATTTTTTTTTGGCTTTGTCTCATCCCCAACATGGGTCACATTTTCCCCTAGGGGAAATTAAAAATATAAAGTGACTTCATTTTTCTAATTTCATTTTATCACTTTATCTTTTCTTTTCTTTTCTTTTTTATTTTAACTTTATCATTAATAAATTAATATAAAGTGCTTATAATAATATTTTAAGATGCACTTTATGATTTATTATGACAAGTTTCCCTTGTATTCCTCCCTTAGCCGTCAAAATACAATGAATGGGCTAAGGGAGGTCCGAGAAGGAGATATTACACATGCCCATGTAATAAGGGCCTCTTTTGATGCTCATGTAAATCTTCAGCTCGCTGGAAATTCCAGGACAGCCACCTATGGTAAGCAATTTCATCATCTTCTTAGCAAGGATTTGCTACATCACCTTCATACTATGTCTTTGCAATGTTTTGGTCATCCTAAGGAATATTCTAACCACTTTGTGAAGATGAAGGGTACCAAGTGGGAAGAGAGAGAGCTAGGTTTACAAAAATTGGGAGTTGAATTCAATTTTTCAAGCAGCAGTCAAAAGGAGGTCAATGAATGGAGTTTCCAACCTTGATAAGAAGCCAAAGGATACCCAAGACAAGCACCAACAAATTTGGGGAGAATGCAAGATGGAAAAGATCCCATTCGGTGGAGAAATCATGTGAATGAAGAGTGTTGATTCAAACTCAGAAATTTTGAATCATAGGGACATCACGAGCAGCCCATGGTATGTGAATATTTCATCTCTCTTGCTGGCCAATTTGTCATCTCAAGTATGTTGTCATCATGCACGGCTGGATAGGAAGGGCGATCATGTCTCATGCTTGTTGTGTCTTCCTATGGCACCACTAGTGAGATATCATCATGATAAAGGTATGGGTGTTGTCATGAGACTTGAGAAAGGGAGAATCACTCATTCCAAAATCAGTACTTGGGGTAAATTCATCTTTGTATGTGCCGGTGTAAGAAAGATGTCAAAAATCACTCTTGGGAAAGGTAAGCCTAATGGTTCTATTCCTATTAGATACTCCTTGCAGCCCTCTTTTGCTAAGTCATTGTTACATTGGGATCATCTAAAGAAGGATCACAATTCTGATTTTCTTATTGACAAGGGGCTGACCCATGGTTCCATGTTTGAGAAAAAGGTAAGGAGAATAAGAGGAAAGGGCAGCATTCTTATTTTGGTGTATGACATACATACTCATCAACCAATCCGGGTGAAGGGTCTTCTTCATGGCCAAGAAGCCACCATGCTTGCAACTCATGGTACCATACATAATTTCATTGAAGGGAAATTTGCAAGAAGGATGGGGCTGAGTACGGTTGGAAATTTGCCCATATCCTGGCAACATAGTAAATATCTTATTAAAGCAAACATAATATTTATTTCCTTCTAGTCAAAATAAATACCAGATATCACTTCTTTCCGATAAAGTAGAATTATGTGCCTTTAGCTTCAAAATTCTAATAGCCCTAGCAAAAGCGTAAAAAGGTCCCCTGTTTCTAGTTGCTTTAATCAATTCAGTTCAAACGGTTATATCAGCCCGATAAAGCAGAAAAAGGTGATTAAATAATAAAAAATGGTTGTTCTACGAACCAACTTCAATTATTTCTTCACTTTTTGTGAATAAATAAAAATATTCTATTGGAATACTATGAAAACCAATGTGAATATGCCATAATATTGAAAGGGTTCAAAGAGATCAATCATCCTTGTACCTGGTGATTAATAAGTTCCAGTCTGAAATTATTAAAGTCATGCCAAAACCTGCAAGTTTAATCAGCAATCAAAGACTTATTTTATTTTTGACAAAATTCAAATTCATATATTAAAAAGGACGAATAAAGGGATGCTAGTATATATCTTTACAGAGAGATTCCATATTGCATAAGCACACTTCCTCCTGAAGACCAGTTTCTATAGACCATGTACATAGCACAATCATTAAATGCAACCTTTACATAGCATTAACAAACTCATAACATATTCTAACGATTTATCTAGAATTCCTATAGATAGACACTGTATTATCCATAGTACCAAAGCAACCCCATTAGACATGAAAACATTGGTTCCAAAAATTGGTCACTAAGTTGTTACGTGGAAGTCTGTGACCATCCTACTACATAAGGTGATTATGTGGGATCTCCTTGGGGTCCAAAGACTTATTTTGGCATGAACTAAAAATATGCTAAATGCAAAAACAAAATTCATTTTTCAAAGAAGAAGCATAGTTTACTTCAAGTACAGCACTCATAACATAACTGTTTCCCCAACTTCTAAGCTGGTATTTGTCTTTATAGAGAGATTCCATATTGCATAAGCACAGTTCCTCCTAAAGACCAGTTTCTATAGAATATGTACATAGCTCAATGAAAAGAATCATTAAAAGCAACCTTTACATGGCATGCAAAAACCAGAATTGATTTGAATGATACGATTATGATTTCTATACATGAACACTGTAATATTCATAGTACCAAAACAACGCCATTCAACATGAAAACATTGGTCCCAAAGATTGGTCAGTAAGTTTGTTATGTAGAAGTCTGTGACCATTGTACTACATAAGGTGATTACATGGGACCACCTGGGGGTCCAAAGACTTATTTTGGCATGAACTAAAAGTTATGCAAAATGTGAAGAAATACTTTAGTTTTCAATGAAGAGGCATAGTTTACTTCAAGCACAACACTGTAACAAAACTGATTCCTCAACTTCCAACCAAAAACGAGCAAATCATTTGAAATTATTATTTATGAAGTAAAATGTAGAGAAAACAAACATTATAGCTAATTAAAAAAGCATCCCCTGAAGTTATACCCAAGATCTCACTGAAAAAGAAACAGAACCAAAACAATGTCATTGGCGACAGATGCAAAATTTAAAGAAGTCTTAAAAGCATTTTTGCATTTTGGAACAAGTTTTAATTTGTTTCCTCGGAACTAACACCTTTCTAAAAATCAAATTTTTGAATACCAACAATAGCTCAAGTTCCATTTACTTCACCAACAATTTCTCGGTCATTTGATTCCTTTTGAGAAAAAAATTCACACTGCATAACAAAGAAAATCATAAAATCTACAAAGATCAGAGAATGTCATCCAGACTGAAATGTCTACTTTGTAAGTCTCCACACTTTCAAATATGCAAAAAAAGAGGAGTCAGACCATGTTATATGCCAAATAGGTATAAACAGATGGAATATAAGTATTTACTTAATAATAAAACAAAATATTAAAATAGAAAACAGGTGAGAAGAGGAGTGAAATAGAGGAAATATGAACATACAATATAAGGGGCATAACGGTGGGGGCACATCCCTACAAGATGGCTATTTATAACTAATCTAGTATGTAACCAATTATGTTGGGTTGGATAACTTGGAGACCAAAAGTGGAGGCTGACATTACATGTTATAAAGAAACTTGCAGATTAAAGGATGGAATCTTACAAGGTGAAATTGTAGGTTGAGGGCATGCATTTTTACAAGTTTTTTTCCCTAAATTTTCTACAATCTTTTCCATTGTATATTATGATTTTTTGGGAATCAGCTATGTAGTTTCAATTCAATCTACGTTGACCCATTTTTCATTAGTAGATAGCAAGAACCCATTTCTCATAAGAATGAATGATTGAATGGTCCTCTCGGCACTCATTGCATATATGTAATGCTCATAGGGGTGAAACATCAGGATTTCCCAAGAGGTCATCTATCCCAATATCACTTAGGCTGAAGTACACTTAACCATGGAGTTTCCACCACAATCAAGTCTGCTTAGCTTGCTACCCCATTTGCAAAACTTCAGCAAGTGTTGTGCCTTACAAACCATTCATTGTGGAGCCCCTAGCTCTTTTAATTTTATACAATTGGTGTTTCCAAAGTGCATCTTTATGTATTATGATTTTTTAGGATTTGGCTACATAGTTTTGAGTCAATCTACATTGACCGATATTTCATCAATGGATCACAAGAATCATGAGCATGGAAGATCTACTTGGCACTTTCTAGGTGATGCTCACCGGGGTGAAGCATAAAGACCTCTTGTGTGATGTGCTTATTTTCCAAATCTTAAATTAACATTAATATAGAAGATAACAGATTGAAAAAACGGTTTTAAATTGAACATATCAAATAAAACACATCAATAAATACTGAAGCTGATAACACTTTATAAATCAAATAACACATATACATATTGTAAACTTATTATTAATATTTTTGGGTTTGAAATACATATCTAAAGATGAACTTCTTCAATAGCTAATTGGTCTAGGTGAAAGATCCCCAATGGGTCTCCCTTACACTCCAATGAATTTTAAATCAAATAAAAACAGCAAATACAGATTTATGGAGGTTATGGCAATTACCCTAATGCAGATCTGAATTTAATTAAGAAAATGCGACTAGGGTTTGAGCTGGATCTCAATGCAAATAACACTCAAAATTTATACTGTCAATCCCAAATGATTACTGGTATTTTTAGAAGCCAAATCATGCAAAAATCATAATTTATTGTGGCCAAAATAACCCAGAAATCAGATCTGAAATCTGATTAATAATCTGCCTGAAACCCTTGAAATATCACTTCAGAAATTATGAAATTACAGCAATTTGGTTTACAATATCATGGAGAATATTTGATAATTAATTTTGAAGGAAATACCTCTTGAAATGCTGCCAAAACCATCCACAATAAATCGACCCAACTGCTGCCACAAACAACTGCCAATATCTTCACAAAACACTTCACAAACACTGCTGAAATTAACCTAGAAATCTGATTAAGAACGCTGGAAATTTCTGAGTGAAATCCCCTCTCAATCCCTTGGGGTTTTTGTCCACAAGAGATGAAATCCACAAGGGTTTTTGTCCTTGGAATTTCTGATAAAAGCAAGAGCTCTTAACAATGCAAAATCTGATAATAAAAATCTGGATATCTCTAAGCAAGTCAACTTGCCCATATAAAGGGAAAACAGCCCAACAACCACCTCTAAACCAGCCAATCACATTCTTTCTTTCCCCTATGTTGGTCGCATTTTTCCCTATGGGCTTAATGACACATTTCCCTATTTATGACTCCCATAAGCAAGTCGCACTTTTCCTCCTCTAATACAATTAATTTTAATTATATTTTGATATTGACATGTTAATTTATTAATAATCTTTATTATTTATTATATGTGCAACTTGTAATGTTATTTTAAAAACATTAGCACAATATAATAAAATAATAAAAACTTAGTCACCCTAGAAACCTCCTTTGGCCTTCGGGTAGACAAAAGGGCCAAAGGTCTTCGCCCAAGCTCATTCGTAAAGAGGGGACATTACACTAGGTAAGCCAACAATGAGACCACATTCAACAACAAGAATCGACACAATCGCGCATCCCAATGCAAAAACAACATTCACTTGGCCCTGGCCAAGACACTGGGATGGTGGCACCCCTTGTCTTGTTGTTATTCAATGTGTCCAAGTCTCCAACCCTTTACCTAACGAACCAAAACACAACTTCTAAAGGAGAGAGAGGGAACTATTGTAAAGGGGAGTTAGGGAAATAAAGAGAGAGAGGGTTATTGTTGTGAGTAGGCTTACAGAGTTCACATACAATAACCAAAGTAGGTCCACATTCAATTAGAAGAACACAACAATGTTAACAATGATAAGACTAACAAATCATAGACACATAATTCCATTGATTCATTTATCAAAAGGCACAAACACCTTTCTTGGTTTTACAAGATTATCATGTATACAAAGTTGGAAAATAGAGAGAGAGTAAAGGAACATAAGAAAAGGAATAGAAGAATTGCAGCTTTTATTGCTTGATGTAGTAGTGGTAAATCTCAACAACATACAATCAATCAACAATTGTCAACCCTTGGAATGGAGAAGCCATTCCAATTTATAGCATTACAAATTGTCCCTTCATCTCCCCCACATGAATTTTCACCTATCTTCATCACTTGTGACCTTTCACATTCCTAGGAGGTGAGTCTTTTTCTTATTAGTGAAAAAGGACTCTTACAATGTTAATATTAAGGGTCACTTAAGTGAATAAGACGAAATAGCAAAAAGTACATTCTTAATGAGAAATTCGAATATGGAGAGAGAAGGAAGAGAGGGGGCATTGATTGATCTGACGAGGATGAAGACTTTATTGATGAAGAGCTAACCATTCATGATCCTTGAGGGAGAGTTCCCAAAATGAACTCTTGTCCTTTAAGTAAATGCTTCATGAATGAGAGTCTCGACATCTAACCACCAATTCAAATGGAACATTGAGATTGCATATGCTTCCTCCTACTATGAGATGCAAGAACACTCCAAAGTGTTGAATAAGTGTTTAGAACAACTATGCAAGGCATTGCAAAGTGAACCTGGGATGACCACTGGCATCACCCATGATGATCCTCTCCTATCATGCTTCTTATGACTATTGCCTTAATGACCTGAATTTTTATGTTTCAACACCCACATAGGCTTCATGATGTTCTTGATTTCACTTGTTGCCTAAGTGACCATATGTGGAGTTAGAACATTGCAGTTGCAAATTACTCCTCTGATGAGATGTAGGAACAACCCAAGACATTGAATTAGTGTTGAAGAACATTGTTATGAGGCATTACAATGCGAGCCTAGGATGACTGCGAGAATCAATCATGATGGTTCTTTCCTAATCTCACAATGAGAGTGAGGATCACTTTCTTACTTCTTAGGCTTTCACAATTGACCCTAGTGATCACAAATCAACTCTATGATGCTTGAATCTCTTGATGCTTATCTTTCATTCACTGAAATAGATCCTCACTTTGCAGATAGAGGATTGCTTCCCGAATGAGATTCTTATCATATGGCCATCCGTTGAACCAAAATGAGGTGATTGCAATGTGCTTCTTCCTTGAGGTGTGATAACACTACGAGGTGTGGATGAGTGTTTAAGAACACTGCCAATTGAATGGCAACAAGTGAAATTGAGATGATTTCTCATTCTTGCCTACATTGTACTCCATATGAGGATCATCCTCTTACCTTTCCTAGCTCCATAATTCTCCTTGAATGAGATCAACTCATACTCATACACATACACCTCATGCTCACATGTTTTCACAAAAATAGGTGACTTCTTGATCCTTCACACCTAGTGGTCATGAGTACCTTGATAGCTTGATTATCCCATTTTGACTTGTTTCTTGGAGAGATTTTGGACATGATGGCGAGTTAGCATCTTGTTTCACTTTTGAACATGATGATCTCTTCATAATTCACTTTCCTGACCAAGATGTTACCTGGGTGGAAGCATGCTTATGGTACTCAGACATTCTTTTGCTCAATTGCTCCTTATGGGGATGGGCTTCCTCTTCTTGATAGCAGGTTGATCCACGAATGGTAAAGGAATGGATGAGAATGAGTTCTGTGTTCTCGTCTCCCACGTTGCATTGAAACACTGCAATTTCCACCTCCTCTGTCTTGCAGATGTGAGCTCGTTATCAAGCATGGATCAAGTGTTTAGAAACACTTCTCGAGGTATGCATTGCTTGAGATGACATCCATCCTCACAGTGAACTTCTCACATCATGCTCATGATGATCATCCTCTTGGTGACTTGAACTTGAATGAAGCTCTTGATGTTTCAGATCATTGACAGACTCTATGATGTTCTTGATTTCTCCCACTGCCCAAGTGACTGTCTTTCACACACACAATGACTCACCCTAATTTGTTCCTCGGCGTAGTGTGATTCGTACGGTGTTCCTTTCGTGGATGAATTCAATCAGAGTGACTTCCTTCTGCCACAATTGGAATGAGTTAGATCATCTAGCTCCTTTTGTCAAATTGTGTCATGTAGAAACCACCTCAAAATGATGCTTTAGGAGCCTGCGGAATGTTTCTTGACCTTGTTCAAACCACAAGACTTCCCAACCTTGTGATGATGGCAAAAATCAACGAGATAAGCAAAATGGGAGTTGCCATAGCTTTCTAAGGCTCAATTCCAGGACTTACTATTTTTAGTAGGTCCTATCCAGACTCTATTTTTAGCAATTTTGCATTGTTTTCACTTCCTGATGTTTCTTGCATGTTCGGGGGACCACAGATGCTAAGAATTCACCTCTTTTGACCACTTACATGTTTTCATGCACTTTTGAGTCTCCCTGCTAACTATTGTTTGATTCTAGGTTATAACCGAGTTTATGTGAGTTTAAGAGCTGGTTCAAAAAGGACATAGGGGCATTGGGGACAATAACGACTCCAATGTGCGCCTAGAAGGGATGGAGACAAGTGACAAAGCATGGGAGCAAGTGTGAGTGAGATGAGGGGGCTAAGGAACATCACTTGCATAGCCGAGAGAGGTCGCATAGAGGTCCAGGGCTTAGGCTTGCTCATGGGCGCATTTTTATGTCTCTTTTGTCCCACTAGGTAGAGGGGACAATGGGGACACAAAATTGCGCCCATGGTGAGGAATTGAGGCAAGTGGAAGCAAGGGAGCAATGACAGATGAGAGAGGGGGGTGAGAAACAGGCTTGCGAAGCACAAAGAGGTTATATGGGTGTCTGGGAGCTTGGTTTGAGCATGGGGCACACTTTCTTGTACGCTTTGACCCGTTGGGGAGATGGGGGACATCAAGGACACAAAAGTGCGCCCGTGGTGAGGGAGTGAGGGGGCACTTTTGTGTCCCTCATGCCCCTTGTCCCAAGGAACAAACGGGACACATGGGACACCAAGTGGTCCAAAGTGCACCTATGGGAGGAGGATGAGGGTGCACTTTTGTGTCCCTCATGTCTCCCATGTCCCCAAGGAGACAAATGGGACACAAGGAAGTCAAAAGTGCGTCTAAGTCATTAATGAAAAGCCAATTTTAACACTAATTGTCTAGATGTAATGTCCCCTCTTTCCAAATGAGCTAGGACGAAGACCTTTGGCCCTTTTTGTCTACCCGACGGCCAAAGGAGGTATCTAGGGTGACTAAGTTTTTATTATTTTATTATATTGTGCAAATATTTTTAAAATAACATTATAAGTTGCACATATAATAAATAATAAAGCTTATTAATAAAATAAAATGTCAATGTCAAAATACAATTAAATTTAATTGTATTATGGGAAAAAATGCGACTTGCTCTTGGGAGTCATAAATAGGGAAATGTGCCATATGGCCCATAAGGAAAAATGTGACCAGCCTAGGGAAAGAAAGAATATTATTGGCTGAGTTTAGAGGTGCTTTTTGGGCTGTTTTCCTTTATATGAGCAAGTCGACTTGCTTAGGCATCATCCAGAATTTTTATTATCAGATTTGCATTGCAAGAAGCTTCAAGCTTTTGTAAGAAATTCCAAGGACGAAAACCCTTGTGGATTTCATCTCTTGTGGATGAAAACCCCAAGGGATTGAGAGGGGATTTCACTCAGAAATTTCCAGCGATTATAATCAGATTTCCAGATTGTTTTTAGTAGTGTTTTGGGAGGTATTTTCAGTGGTCTATTACAGCAGCTGGGTCGACTTAATGAGGACTATTTTGGCATCATTTATAGAGGTATTTTTCTTCTAAAAATTGTTGTCAAATATCTTCAAATACTTGTGCAACAAGGCTGTATTTTTCTTTATTTTTCTGAGCCAAATAAAGAGGGTTTTCAAGCAATTTATATTCAGTTTCAGATCTGGTTTTTCCCAGTTGTTTGGCTGTATTTATTCCTGATTTTTATATTATTCAACCTCTAAAACTATTGGCAATTAACGGGAAAAGAAATCATAAATTTTGAGTGTGTTTGGTGTGGAGATCCATTCAAAACCCTAGTCGCTTTGGCTAGGAAAGTCTGCATTTTGCCCTAGTTTGCTGGTCAAGGGTTTCAACAGCTCCATTTCTTCATTTACAAGTATCAAAAATCTGGTTTAGGGCAAAGAACTTTATTTGGGATCTTTCAACAAAAATTGCAAAAACTTATTTCTTTCGCCCAAAGGCTTAGAATGAAACACTATGAACTCGAACTCTCTCTCTATATCTCTATTTGTATCTCTCTATCTCTATCTCTCTCTATATCTCTATCTAAACTCTATATCTCTCGACTCCCAGGAATCGGAGATATAGATATCAATTATCGTCTTATAATCTTGATTCTCGTCTTCTCAGTACCAAGACTCCCATAAGGCTGGTTTGGTTTGCCGGATAGACCTAGAGGGCATATAGAATACGAGATAGATATCAATCAAGGGGGTCCTATATCTATATCTCTCGAGAACTGCAGATATAGGCCCCCCTTTCCTTAAGCCAACTATATAGAGGGGGTCTTCGAGTTGGGTCACTCCTCTAGCGACCGAACGATGTTTGTTTGGGAGCGCATCTCCCAACCCGAACGTAGCGAGGATTACCGGCCCCTCTCTATATAGTTGGAAAGATTTGATTGGGATGAGCGAAGCCCCCTATCTAGATCCGGGAACCACTGCAGATACTTTCTTGTACCGTTTGACCTGTTGGGAACATAGGGGACATCAAGGACACAAAAGTGCACCCATGGTGAGGGAGTGAGGGTGCACTTTGTGTCCCTCATGTCCCCCTTGTCCCAGGGGACAAACGGGACACATGGGACACCAAGTGCTCCAAAGTGCACCTATGGGAGGAGGATGAGGGTGCACTTTTGTGTCCCTGATGTTCCCATGTCCCCCAAGGGGACAAATGGGACACAAGGAGGTCAAAAGTGCACCTAAGCCATTAATGGAAAGCCAATTTTAACACTAATTGTCCGAAATGGCAAAAAAATATTTCTTTCTTCCCGAAGGCTTAGGATGATGTTTTGGAGTCAAGTCTTATATGATTTTGACTCTAAAACACATTCTAAGATCAATGGAATAGGTTTCAGATCTTGATTCTCCCGCAACTCAAAAATTAGGCCTCTTTTGGTTCGGGACAGCGAGAGACATTTGCATTGTTTGGAATTCTTGAAGAAAACTTCAAGCCTGGAGCAAAATGAATGTTACCAACTTGTAGATAATTCTCATACCTTTCCAATGCCTACTTGTTTGCCTCCAACTTTTACGGAGCTCCCAGAATCATCCAGGAGAAGTTAAGGTTTTCCATTAGATTGCTTGTTCCCTACACCTAGAAAACCAGTTTTTGAGTTGAATGTCCCTGAATGACCAAACCTTTCCTAAATTGCTTCCAACACTTTCAAGATTCCCTGACATCACCTTCGGATGTTTCATCTCTTTCTTGAACTCTTTGGAGGATGTACACGGGCTCCGAAATGGTCAGCATTGATCTTTCTAGGCTTTCGGGAGAACTAGCCTTTTCTTGAACTTCAACAAACGGAATGATGAACCTTGTTACACTTCTTTCCACACTGAGACATGTTTACCATATGCATTAGGACTACCTCCAAGACCAAGATGATCATGACATAGGAGGCGGGTTGACTCAAGGGAGAGATTCAAGAGAGTCAAAGAGCTAAAATTTACATTATGGCTTAGTTGTCATGGTTTGAGTTTTGCATTTTTGGGCTAATCAATTCACATGACAACATATTAAAAATAAAAAAAAAAAAGAAATTTGGGGAACTCATGGCAAACAAACCAATTAACATGAAAGACATGGCTATATGCCATGCATGTGAGACCACCCACACAAAGGCGCTATATGCCATGGCTAGGTGTTGTTCGGGCAGCAAGCCTTCCAATGAGCCTAAATCCTTACATACATCTAGCATAACAACACACAGTATTTAGCTTCACTTGTACTATTCTTTGCATCAATGCACTACCTTGTTTGTATATTCGTCCTAATCCTCCGTTCTTGCAAATATTTTTCATTCACTTTTTCTCCTAATTCATGTTTCTTTCTTCAAAACAAATTAAAATTTGTGACTAAGTTTGAAAATAGAACCACCTCTCTCAAAAGCGGAGGAAGACCCACACAAGCTTCCCCCAATGTCCTTTGCCTTTTTGCACCCAAAACCCATTGGCAAAAACTTCAATTCAATTTTAAAACCCAAGAAGTGTGAAAACAAGACTCAAAGCAAGCTCCATAAAACTAGCATACCTATCATAGATAAATTTATGTAAAATATGTCGATAGGTATCATTCTCGAGCCGCCTATATTGGATTTGTGACATAAATGGAATAGGCACCTCAAAAATGATACCTCTTAGCATGTTTTACATAGATTTATCTAAGATAGGTATACTGATAGACTCATGAGTATTGTGTTTTGCTTAAACATATAACATGAAACATTTCATCAATTCATTTAAGTTTGTAATATATATGACATTAAATGATAGTAAGAGAAGCATTTGAAAATCGTCCAAATGTGCAATCTACAAAAGACAATATGAAAAACAAAGTAGTACTTAATATTAACCAAATGATGTCATGTACATCACATAAAATGAAATTTGTAATAAGTAGATGACATTATTTATCTTCTAAGGATTTCAGTCTCTCTTCCTCAACGTTCCATTTCGAAAGTAGTTTTCCATTCTTCATCTTTTCATAGTGTTCATATGTAAATGGGAATAATATTTTTAGTCCTTCCAATGACTTTACACGAGAGATAGCCATAAATGTTAACCATGTTCTTTCCTTTTGTTACATATCATTTGCAGCTTTCAAAAGATTCAATCTTTGTGATTTATGTGTTATCAATGCTCAAGGCAATCGTAAGGGTAATTGGTGTATGTGTCCCATTTGTATTGGTGTAGTTAGAATTGTATACAAAGTTTGATCTTCAAATGGTATTTTAAAGTAACTAACAAATTGAAACATAACGTTTGTTCAAAGTGGTTCTAGTAGGGCACTCCCAAGTTTGTATATTATGCCTTGAATATACTCTAGAGCATCATTACCAATTAATAATTCAACGTCAAATTCATCATTTCAACCTCTTGTTATTGTGTTGGACCTGCTTTGGTAGCTATGTTATGGGTAATAAGTTGCTTTAATGAATGCATTTTTCTTTTGTTGCGGTTATTCACATTATTCTTAGTGGAAAAATGATGAATACTATTTTCAAATTCTTCATCTTTAGCTCTATTTAATCCAACATTGGTTCTTCTCATCAATATTTTCCAATAATCAATAGTCAAATTTGCATATATCATATTTGTGTGAAGTTTTCCAAAGCTTTTTTGGTCTTGGATTTCTCCTCCTTTTCTAAATACCTTATCCAAAGTAAGAACTATTATGAGTTCTTCCCACAATACCTTTGCACATCTATTATTATCATATGGTTGTTTATAGCTAACTGTGAGGTAGCTATCTAAAATATCAAGCCAAAATCATAGAAATACCTCTAATACTCGCATCTTATTTAGGAAATGCTTGACAAAGTCGAGAGTATGTTTTCCAACAAATTTTTCCAATGAAACTCATTTTATCAAGTAAAATACATATATATATATATATATATATATAATATATATCTTCTTAGAAATTTGTAAGCATTCTTCCTTCTAAATATGCACAATCTATGATAGGGATTTATAGTTTTGAATGAATCATTGATGCACCAATATTGAATGTTGCAACTCTTATTGGTGCGAGTAAAAGAATAGAATAATGCTCTTGAATGTTGCATCTAAAAGTGATCAACTTGTGACACCAATTACATATGATTTCCCCATTCCTATTGTTGCCTAAATCATCATTCATAATGGCAAGGCACTTTGAATTTAATGACAATGTGAAATCATTATTTGACGTGTTAATTTTTGTGTAGCACCCAAAGTTCCATAATTCATATTTGAGTTCAATTCATCATGTATGCCCAAGCAATTATCTTTCATGGTGCTTACGAATATTATTATTTAATTTGTATATTCTTCACCACAAGTATTCATTATTCCATGGTGTTTGTCTATCAAGATTTCTTCTTCCCAACATATCTATTCTAATTACTTGCATAATTTGTCCATGTTGAAGCCTAGATATGATTTCCCACTCTTGTTACATTGTATTTTGTTAAATTTATGTTGATTACTATCATCTTTAGAATCACTATGATTATCAACATCTTCTAGAATAGTCAATCGCTCAACATGCCAAGGATTATAATTGAATGAATCCCAATTTGATATTATTTCATCATAATCAAGTCCAATATATCTTTGTAAATAATGAGATGACTTGTAAAGTTATAACTATAACAAACAAATATCAACCCATTTATGTGATTCACATGTAGGGATAGAGGAAAACCTTGGGAACACTCACAATAGCTACCATATTTCTCTCCTCCCATTTGTTATCTCTTTTTCTCCTTGGATTATATGTCCAAGATCTAGTTGTGTCAATAAGCAAAACACTTTCCATGGAAAACTATGTATTCTTGTACCCATCAATGAAATATTTTACATGTTCTTCATGGTCATCTTCATCAATTTTAGATACTGGTTTTAACACCTCACATGAAACATTCAAATTGAAAAATACTCTACTGCTCTCTACCAACAGAAACTACAACAACATGTGACATGTTTCTTGTGCCCTAATGTCCCTTTAAACAATTGTTTCAGTTAGAATCCTCATATATGCTCTTACTGCTAATTCGTTATACAACTTTCAATGTTTGCAAGCCTATGTTTTACGAAAAGAAATTGCTTTTATTGCATACTTGGCATAATGGATAACTATATCCTTAGCAAACGTTTTTTAATATGCATCTATTAACTCTATCTTTGAGTACCCAAACACACATGTATAACATGAACTTCTATATTGAATCTGAACTCATCAAGCCTTTGCATGTTTCCAAGTGTATAAATGTTTTTCAAATTAATAAAACACTATATATCAAAAATCAACACACATATATATTAGGCTATATAGAGATTTGAATTCATATCCATTAACTTGTAAATATAAGTTCACATTGAAACACCAAACTGTATTATAGGTATATATACAAACTCAATATAGATTGTGTTATTCATTTTTGCTATCCAATTTAATGGTTTTAATTGAATGTAGATGTATAATATATAGTGCAAGGACATTTCAGCAAACCTGACAACTCTAGCATACCTAAATTAACTTAGATAGTAAATTGAATATTTAAATACATATGTAATAAGAAATAAAGATGCATCTTCTTAATTTAGCATACTTAAGGTTTATAGATCTAATATCATTGAGCCATGAAATACCTAAGTTAAATCTTATATTTTATCATAGATTAAATTATATTTTAGATTTACCTAATAGGTACTTAAATAAGTGAAATAGCTAAATAGGTATAAGATACATTTTAATCGGTAAACAGATAAATAGATATAATAGACGTATAACAAATTATGGAAAATAGGTACCTTAGCTTAGAAGATTTACCTTATATGTACCTTTAATAGGTAAATAGGTCTAGATACTATTTAATAGGTAAATAGATAGATAAATAGGTAAATAGAAACAATATAGGTATAATTTTTTAAAGTAAATATGTACTTTAGATTATAATGATGCACCAAATGTGTAAGTTGGTACAAATAATTTAGGTATTATTTATATATGCTTAAATTATAACTATTTAAGATAATTTGATTCAGTTAGATTTATTCAAATAGTTCAATGAAGTAGTTAATACATTTTTTTATTATTTATAACATAAATAAGTACTTGTACCTAAATTATCTTAAATTAGTTATAAATCTAATTTCCTAATTCTAATAAATTATATTTGCTTATATTTTAATCATAAATTTTAGATATCTAGATTTACCTAAAATTTACCTACATCTATATTGGGTTATATTGGGTCATCATAAATAATAAATAAAGATTAAGTTTTTCATCCAATGATAATGCTTGGAAAGTCATGGTAAAAACTATAAGATAAAAATACCAAATCTTAACATTAACTTTAGAAAATAATGAAAAGGAAACAAATTTAAATGCCATGGTAAAATTAAATTCACAATCATGAAACCCTAAAATAATAAATCATGGGTAATAACAAGGTCAAATTAAATTCATAATTCATGATAAACTGCTCTATTTATATGTGCTAATGCTTATTTGATATTCTCTCTTTAATTTTTTGCTCTTTAAATACTAATACAAATATATAAATTTTAAAAATTAGAACATATAAAAAATAATGTCAGCCATAGTTTTCCTTTCACAGGCACAACATTAGAGTCCTCTACTCCTACTAACATTGTAGAATGTCTCTCGGCATAACAAGCAGCCAAATCATGACACCTAATATGTCTAAAGATGGAATTATCCATGGACCAAAATCTGTGAAGGTTAGAAGCAAACCTAAAGATGCAATCACGTAGAGACTGCATTCAAAACTTGGATTGAGAAAGCTTTGGGGATGGTCCACTTGAAACAAATAAGACACTAGATCAGAATATTTTTTAATAGCTCCACATGTGCCTTCTACGAATAAAAATACAAGGTTGTGTAAAGCCATTCAGGGCCTAAACGTTTATATTGGCCAGCAATATTAATTGATATATGTAAGCAGAAAAACAGTTCACAAATACATGCAATTTATAGCAGCAATGATAAAGCAAATATACAATTACATGGAAGCTTGATGATAAAACGATGAAAATCTCTCCACATAAACATGTCTTCAAAGGTTATGCTCAACTTGAAACCTCTTAAAGACACTATCCATTAACAAGTCTTTAATCAGTTCTTCATAAAGAATCAAAGATTGCTCCTCAATATAACTAGTGTCTTCAACTAGTATGTAATGTCCCCTTTTCAGAATTAATTAATTCTGAATACCCAAAGCCTATTTTTATTATTTTCCGTAGGCTAAGGGAAAATTAAAAGAGGAAAATAAATTAATTTAAGTGGTCCAAGGGTATTTTTATATTTTATTTGGAAAAAGGACACTTGAATTATATTTTAATCTAAAAAAGCAAAAATAGAATAAAATAATAATAGAAGGATGAACTTCTATTATTGGGCGCCAAAGTTAGATTAATAATTAAATAAAGAATGGGGCGCCAAAGATAGAGTGGGCTGCATGAGCATCAAGATCCTATTTTTAGGATGGAGAGAGGATAAAACAGTTTTATATTATTTATTCCTATTTTTAGGATGGGGCGCCCATATGGGAGGAAGAATAAAGTATTTTTATTGTTGTTGAGCATGCATGTAATTCTAAAGGGGGGGGCGCCAACTTTGGAGAGGCCTTGGAAGTTATAAAGGCAGATTTGGGGTTTATTGTTACATACATCTTGGAAATTTATCAACTACTTCTTTGTCTGCAAGTAGCTTTTGCTTCTGCATCAGCAATAGAGAACAAAAGCCCTCATTTACATGTCTCGAGGACAGAGACCCTCACATCTGAGCTTGGCAATTCCATTCAGGGATTGCAGTGACCATTCAAGGTACAGTGTTCATCCAATTCAGCTAGGGCACACTTTTCAGGCTTGATTCTACATCCAAAACAGCAAGTACAGCTAGGGCTTCAGTATCTAGAGGCAGATTTCAGTCAAATCAGTTTGCATGCTCATCTCTTCCATCTATCTTTCTATTTAGATCATCAATTGTGGGAGAATAATTGTATTCAGACACTCTGGTATTTCTTTTATTGTAGCTGATTGAAATCAATAAATAAAAGTTTGTTTTTGGCACCTTGAGGCTTGTTGTTTTTATTAAAAAAATCATATTGTCACTGTTGTCATAAAAGGCAATTTTTTATACTAATGTCCTAGGGTTTTGATAGAAATATCCAAATTTATTTAAAGTATTTTCAGGGATATTACATAGTACAGATATACTAACTATATCTATTTCAAAACACTAAGGGCATGGTCCCATGGAGGGGTTTGGGCTCCTATTTTCTTGCAGCAGAAGGTCTCATGCTTATTTTTAAAGCCAGCTACGGGAAATAATAGAATCTAGGCCTAAAAAATAGGAGCTCCACTTTTTAGCCCGCTAAACTTAAGAGGTGGCTGGAGAGGGGGCTGGGAGTTTCCCCCTACAGTTTAGGGCTGATAGAATCTAATATGCATTCCCGCCATTATTTTTTGGTGATTTTAGAGAGAAATATGATTTTATTTACCTACAAATAACCATAAAAATCCAATGGGATCCTATAATATCTCAGCGGGTATTGTTGAGGAAACTAATAAAAAATCATGGGACCTTAAAACTGCTAAAATGCTCCTAAATTTTCTCAGCAGCACCTGCTGAGATATTTATGGAGCCCCCTCCCATGGGACCATGCTCTAAGAGATATCAATTTTCAGTAGCCTATCTTGGATTTGTCACATACGACAGTGATGTACAATTTCTGTTGATTTCATTACTTTCTCCGCAAATTTCCCATTGACTGGTAACAGATAGCTGCAAAGTAGCTGTACCGCTGTGTCAGGCTTAAAAATAACCTTTCCTGGAAAAAAAAACACTCCAACCTCCTTGCATGCCCAAGATATCACAATTTTTCGATCGCCTTCTCCAATGAATGAGAAAACGCCCGTATGATAGTCAAATGGACATAAAATTTAAGGTTGAAACTGTCATATAACAGTCCAATGGAAATCAAATTTAAAGTCAGTCATTTTATTGGCATCTCACACTATTACACTCCATGACCACTACCAAATACCATTATAGGTTACACCTATCGGCATAACGAACAATCCAGCCCAGCTAATTCTGAGATGCGGCTCAAGCAACTTTTAATACCCACTAAAAAGAATAGCCAGTCTCCTGACTGGCAGAGACTGACTCTAATCCTAGGAAGGAGACATATCTCCAGCAGCTCCAGCTGTTGTATCAGCATCGGCTGCTGCATATGAAGGATAGAGGCGTAGTCCTGAACAGTTTGAAATCTGAGGAATGTGAACCTTGCTCAATACCTTGCAGTTCAGGCAGCTTAATGGTGTCCTCTAGGCCTGCTCTCCATCAATTGGCTGAGTTGCTGCCCTCAAGGTGTACCAAAGTAGCTCCCTATATTTGAATTTTTCAAGTTTTCTTCTACATCTTCATCAGCTTCTTTCACTTATTTCCCTTGGGAGGTCCTCCCATCACTTAACATTTATGCATGTACTTTTTTATTCTATGGATAGGATTTTTACTTGTTTTGTCTTTAATTTGAGTCATTTTTCCAGCTTCTAGCCTTCTAGACCTCTGGGTTTCTTTGACACCCTAGTGCTGTTATATTATAGCTGGATGTACTTTCAAGTCCCGTTGACCTACTTTCAAGATATGTTTTCCGTCCATCTAAGAACTTTACCACTCTTTCAGTCAGTTCTTTTACAGAAAACATATTATGATCAGTAACACGATCTAAAACCAAATACCAGTAGTTGCCTTCTAAACTAACAATGCATCTAAAATCATAAAGCAAGCTTAAACTCAACAAACTGAGTCTTGCTTATATAATATGAGGCTCTAGTTGAGAAATGTACAAAATAAAGACGATAAAAATACAAACCAAATTTGAGTTACCTGATTACACTACAAATATATATGATAGCTATGTGTGCTTCCAAAAAGAAGCATGTATGATGTCCTAACTCTGATATTTAAGGGTAATGTTTCGCATACAAAGTTCTTATACAATTTTGGGTCTAAATAACTGTTAACGATTGAACCCGCCACGGAGGTTTAAAAACAATAATGATCTCCATTTGCTATTTGGTAAATCGAATACTGAACATCCAATTGAGTACAGAAACAAAGCTAGAGAAAGAGTACCTCTCTTCCAATTCTTCAAAACGTTTTGATTTTATATCCAAGTCCTGAAGCTGATGTGTGACGTCCATGTTCTGTTTCTCAACTTCCTGTAATGCTGCTTCTAATTTCTTTTCTTCATCTTCAACCTTCAGCATAAATGAAGAAAAAAACATTTTATTGAAAGAAATGTTACAACTTCCTAATGAATAAAAAAGAACACTTATACTAAAATTCAGTACACAAAATCAAACTTCTGTGGACACCTACATGGAAGAGAACTTTTGTTACACACCTTTGCTTTTTCTCGTAGAAAATCACTCTCACTAAGACCATCAAGTGATCCCCCTCCAGGCTCTCAAGACTTGCTTCATAGGCTTTGATGTCCATGGTGATATCTTCAAGTTCTCTATCAAGTTTTTCAGACATAACCCGCATGCATTCTAAACATAAAGGTTGCTCAACCTGCAAAAATTATGTCCATCAATCTAGAAACAAGATTATCCCATCCTGTGGGTAAATATACTCCAACTAAACTTCATTCCAAGTACTACAAACAATTGACAAAACTCATATACGATACCACAAAATCAAGAAACAGATCTAAACAAGGAAAGATATAAAAAAAAACAATGACCAGCTTAAAATACATAGAATCAAAGGAATCATTGTGTCTGCATGTACATATGCCACACGTACCAAAACTCTTAGGAGATCAAATGCACAAACATTCACTGGTGAAGCAATATAATTATTCCATCCTATGGATTAATATACTCCAAATAGAGTTCATTCCAAGCAGGCAAGCACCACAAACAACTGAAAAAAGTCATTCTCATATGATACCACAAAGTAAAGCAATAGATGTAAACACAGCAAGATATCTAAAATAACCATTGCCAACATAGGATACGTAGCATTAAAGAAACCACTGTGCCTCCATGCACATATGGTCACACACCAAAACTCTCCATTTATGTATCAACTTGGAGAACAATTAGCATCCCATGACAAAGAACCTAACCTCTGATAAGCATCCCCATCTGTGTTGATTTTGTTTTTCCTGTGTTCTGTTGTTTCTGTTTTTGGATCCATCTATGTTTTACAGAAAAAAATTCCCTGTTTAAATGATTTTCCTTATCAGAAAAAAAGAAAATATATGTATATCATAGAAAATTAGTTTTAAGTAGAAAATTGGTTGTGTTAGAAGCCTCTTAAAAAGAGCTGATAATAAAACAAAAGAAAACCCACATAACATTTAACTCTCCAAATTTTTAAAAGAAACCCAAAACAGAGTCTATGAATATCTGGTATAAACATGAAGCCTGTAGCAGCCATATAAATATGATACCTGTTTGCCTGTAGACCTAATACTGGCCAAAGAAACAAAATCACTATCTTTATACAGTCACTGCTGAGACTGACGACATCCACCTATTTTTGAAGAACTTGAACCAGGACACTCACATGTGTCTGTATTTGTTGTTAAATCTCTTCAAACATGTTTAATTTAAGAGCAAAGAATTGGGTGTGGCATCCAAGATATATTCCATAAAAGTAGAAACCACTGCCATGTGCATGGCTAGCTGTCACACAATTGGACGTTTAGAAGCTTGCAAAACACTAGGTACATTGTGATCATATGCTTCTAGGCATTTAGCTGGCCAAACTGCTGCTGAATAGAAACCTCTTGATCTCTACACCACCATTGCAGACAGAAATGTTTACCTTGATAAAATCAGACACACAATTACATAGCCGCTTAAAATACAAGCTCAAGTGATGATTTATTTGATGGAACAGACATTTCAAGCTACCGTGGTCTAGAAAGAGCTGGGATGTCATTCATAGATTATGCATTTTACAACTATTCACAGCCTAATTTGACTAAGGCATCAGCCTATAAACATGCATTATAGTGACTTTAGCTGTGCACCGATTTCCCTTTCTTATGAGTGATAATAGAATTCACATTTTTCCAACGGGCTATGGGTGTGTTTGATACTTGATTAAGACTCTTAATGAGCAGCAGTGAGTCACGTTCCACTAAAACGCAATTAAAAGTTAATGCCAAGTAGTTTTTTTTTTGTAAAGTTAAAGGTGGATTTGTATATCCTGCCCTAGCCAACATGCCTAATTGGCATATTAGACCAAACACACACACACACACACATAATTCACACATTTACCTCCTTGAGTTTTGACCTGATGACAAAGTTTGGGAATAAACCGGGCATTTTCAATCAACCTTCATGCTCATGGTAAGGCATGTGCTTATGCCCTGTTATTGGCAGCTACGCCAATATTTGTAACATAATCCTAAATGACACAACCACAGGTATCATGAATAATGCCTTCAACTCCAGCACAACCAAGAACTAGCCAACTAGCACCATCAAAATTGAGTTTGTAGAATGATCCTGGAAAGGGCATCCAACAGGCCTTCGGATTCATTAAAACTCTAGGAGAAGATATTATTTCCAAATGTTGTTTTACTACACATATGACACATCATTTATCATTCACCAAATAAGCATGGTGAGGTCCTAGATCATGGGTTGATAGATCCATAGAAAAGGGGTTAATGTGAATCACTAGGTCCAATAAGCAAAGATTGAATTGGGTGTGGAATTATATAACCTATTTGGTAGTGCAGCATGAGGAATTGCAGTCAACTTGTCATCTTGAATTCACTTTAAACACAAATTCTAGATGTACCGTGTTTCTGATTGCCATACGAAGTGCAAAATGACATACGGCTGACTTGGGAAAATACTACAATGTAACACGTGTTTCAAAAAGCATGAATCATTCATGTTATACTTGTTTCTTTTATCCCAGTTTCTATACAAACACATATTGACTCAATTATTAATGGGTACATATTAAATGATAAATGGTTTAGAGCATACAGTATTTAGCTTCACCATACAAGTCTGCAAACTGACATATGAACTGGGGAAAATTACAATGTCATGCATGCGACCAAAAAAACATAAGGATTTTCATGAAGAAGAAGAAGAAGAAATGCATCTTATATTACAATTTCAGGAAAAAAGGAATGCATCTACTTAACACCGTGATTACAACAATAGTCGCTCCCTAAAAGGATATTCGCTCCAAAGCAGCAATGACGAGATCCTTACAAAATTAGCAGAAATGACATCGAGAAGAAGAGCTACCTCGTGCTTGAACGACCTCAACTCCGCTAAACTAAGAGGGGGAATGTCCTACTCAAAAGTTGCCTTAGAGCTTGTCCTCCATAAGAAACTAAGAGCACTCAACCTAATTGTATGCCAGAGAAAGAGGGGAAACAAATCAATAGTTGAATTCATGAAAACACATCCGAAAGGACTTGGCAGCAGTAAACTCCAGAAGACATGTGAAGATAAAGTAAATCAGCCTACTTAGAGTTGTGTGCATTTGGGATTCAACCATGGGAATCAAACTGTTCTTCGATAAAGCCTAGTTATCCTACTTATTCACGTGAATTTCAATAAATTGCCATTTTTGTTAGAGCAGAGAAAATGCATCACTCTAGATAAACAACTTAACCCTTATTTTTCCAATTAAATTTGTTCCAGCTCTTCGATACTAAGCACATGTATTTACCTGTGTTTGAGCAGATACGATGTCAAAGACCCGCTTCAAAACTGTTATACTGGAATTGAAACTAGCATTATTTGTGTGAAGTGCATTACTGGAACTTCCAACGGAATTCGGAGAATGAATACCGCCTCCTTCAGGAGAAGTGTCGTATCTATACATAGAAGCAGCTGCAGATGGTAATACAACAAATGATTCGTCCATTGCCTTTGTACCATGGCTTTCAGGTCCTGTATTAGCAGCTTGCCCGGGAATGCTTTTATCTGAAGGGCTCATTGCAAGATTAATAGGTTGATGTTGACCAGCCATTGGACTGGACCCAGGATATTGCATTCCGCTTGGTCGTGGCCGAGGAGGAAACCCAGGGCCTGATTCCTCTGCTTAGACAAAATGACAAATGAATGGTCCATTCTACTAGCTCCCAATACACTCCCAGTGCCATGGATTGACGATGTATGCACCCCTGTAAAACATTCCAGACTGGGATGTCAGTAAAAAAATTTAAAATATAGGTTCCAGTGGAAAGAAAGAAAGAAATTGGATTACTAAACAGGTTGATAGAATTCAAAAGTACAGCCAGATGTAATAGCTAATCAACATTCTAATTCAAACTCCACAGCTACTAAAAGTAAAAGTTAAATATCTAAAACTAAATATAAGTAGGTTGAGCCAAATGGATAAACCTTTAACAAGTCAATATATACAAAACCCACATAGCTTAGAATATAAGTCAATCCTCTGAGAAAGAAGCCCCTTGTCAAAATTAACCACCCACATAGCCATCAGAAAGGGGCTCACAGAGAATTCTGAACTAGCATTTCAAAATTCGATTGCAAACTCAAACTTCCACAAAAGAAAATTGCAGCTATTTGATCAGAAATGGATCAGTTAAAACCTGTAAAGTGTAAAACACTACAATGAATGTTCTAACAACTTGGAAAACAAAACCTGATTTCCTGTATGCTGAAATCAACATTTAGCGTCAAAAACAACCCCTTTTAGGAAAAGAGAGGTAGTGTTGCGAATTGATGACAGAAGTACAGAAACCAATGCAGAGTGATGGGAAACAATAAGTGGATCCCATAAGATGTTTGGTGAGTCTCTGTAAGTCAACTGTAATAAATTGATATGTTTGGCACATATGTTAAAGATTTGTCCATGGTCAAACTGTTAGCATATCCAAAGAGAAGAAAGAATTTAGAGAAGGGTAAATGCACACACAAACAAGTGTGACAGCGTTTATTATATAAGAGTAGGTGGTTACAAATTGGTTGAACAGTTACCAGCTAAATAACTGCATTATATGCTGTATAATGCTCTATATTGTACCACCCCCTCTTAATGACTAAACCAGAAACAATACCAAGTTTGCCCCAAAATTATACAAGCGTCCTAAAACCCACACATTTAGTCATTAGATCTATAGACTGTGCCATAAGTGGTACTTTGAAATCAGCAGTCCATTGTTGTGTTGCGGTTGTCGAATGGAGAAGGACCACAAAACAAGAATTTGGTCGTGTGAACAAAGGATATGGCAAGTGGTCCACTAATTCTTCGTTACGTGATTCATTGACCAGCGATGAATCATCAATGGCTGAGAGTGTCAGCCCCATCTCCAGAGTGCTGGAATCAAAACTCAAGAGGTGGATTGAGAAATTTGTTTCAGGCTTGTGTAGCTTGTTGGAGTCTATACAAAGACTCGGTTAGCCTACAATCTAAGTCACCTCGATCATGCCCTTGCAACACCATGTAGTTCTCATCCAACCTTTTCAGAAAGCATGGTGAAGTGCCTTCCAATCAAATTGAGTTGCTAAGGAGAGAAATGTGACCATCTGTGCAATGGAAGTTAGAACCAACTCCGCAATAGTAGGAGAAACAAGCATCTCCATCTCAGCAATGGGAGAAATAACCATCTTTGTAGTAGGAGTGAGAACCAACTCCTCCTCTGTCTCATCTATGTAATATCCCTGAAAATAATTTCTAACAGATCTGGATATTTTGTTAAACCCTAGGGCAGCAGTATTAAAAATCTAACTTTTATAACAGCAGCGATAATCTGATTTTTTTATATAAAAACAGTGAACCATAATGCGTAAAAATCAGTCTTTTATTTATTGAATACGAACCAACTACAATAAAAATACCAATGTCTTAATACAATTGTTTGGAGCTAAACTGGCGGAACACTTGTGCCTTGAATTGTCACTGCAACACCTAAAATGGAATTGCCCAGCTGAGAAGTGAAAGCTTTTGTCCTCAAATTTGTCTATAAAGGAGGGTTTTCGTCCTCTATTACGGAAGCAGAAGCGGAAGCTACTTGTAGACAAAGAAAATAATTGATGAATTTCCAAGATGTTGTGATAATGAACCCCAAATATGTCTTTGTAACCTCCCATCCTCTTCCAAGGTGGGTGCCCCTTCTGGAAATACATGCATGCCCCCATAAACCAATAAAATAATACTTTATTCCCCTCAAGTTGGCGCCCATTCTAAAATTAGGAATATGCAATATTAAAAAGCTCAAACTCCAATTTATCGCAAAAATAGGATTTGTTTTCTCATACATCTCCTTTTATCCTTAGACTCTTTTATTTAATTATTATACAACTTGGCGCCTAATAATATAAGCACATCATTCTATTATTATTTTATTCTATTTCTGCTTTTTGGATTAAAATATACTTTAAGTGTCCTTTCTCCAATTAAAATATAGAAATATCATTGGACCACTTATATTAATTTATTTTCCTTTTTTAATTTCCCCTTAGCCTACGGAAAATAATAAAAATAGGCTTTAGGTATTCAGAATTAATTAATTCGAAAAGGGGACATTACAATTCGCCCTTCCCAAAATTGCTTGCCCTCAAGCAATTGCAAGCCGGGATCCCAAATCCAAGTTGGGAATTGCCCAAACGTCAATGTTTCATGTGATGCCAGCATAAATGATTGTGCAAACTGCTGTTGTCCAAAAAATTGTGGTTGTCCAAACTGCTGCCCAAACTGCTTATCATTAGTTGTTGATCTGAAAATTTCAGCAAGCTCAATGCCAACATTAGTATCTACTGAGTCATTTTCCTCGGGTGCATGTTATATGTTGCAAGTTGTATCGTTTCACCCTATCTTGAAATGACATAATAAGGTTCTTAAACATTAGGTCAGTAATCAAAGCGCTCACCTTCTTGTGTCAAAATAGGAATTGTTGAGATCCCCTCAACACCTCCATCTTTGGGACTTAAGACTCCTGAATTAGTGTTAATCAAAATGTTGTCCTCCAATGCATATCCATGCTACTCTAAAAATCAATCAATGGCTTACCCTTTGGAAATTCGGAGGATCGTTCATGATTTGGTGCATCTTCTTCCATCTTGAGCTCGTTGCATCCAACAAGTGATGTCCTTTCCCCTCTGACTTTCTCACTTTTATTTTTACAACTATTATGCAAATCCCCTTCATATGGCATGAACGCAATCTTTGGGAGATTGATGGGTGCTTCTTGAACAGGAATATCTTTTACAACCTCCTCTTGTATGGTGGATTCCTTCATGGGTTGCTTCCTCTCAATTTCTTGCCACACTAATTGCTCTTCTTTCTTCTTCAACCCGCTTATGTATTCACACAACCCTATTTATTTGGATTCCTCATTTTGAGTAACTCCAAGTAATCAACAAAGGAAACTACAGATTTAAGATAATCAGGGATCCTTTGATACTCGTCAAGGATTTTGGGCGCCTCAAGTTTGTACTTTTCCATTTTTACCAACACCTGAATGGGATCTATATTTTCTTCCCG